>JAPFBL010000600.1:0-162520 GCA_026182355.1 Hermatobates lingyangjiaoensis
AACCTCTCCGAATGATTTATTCTTCAGCTCCATAGTGAGCTCATGAGCTCAACAACCAGCCAGCGAGTTTCAGCAGAATTTTAAAGCTCCACGCAGGAAACCAACAAAACAGCAACCCCGAGTCAGTAACAGTCTCATAGTGTTATAGTGAATTTAATTAACCAGATAAATCGAACTGGAAAACATGAAATTTTGGAACCTCCATGATGGTGTAACCTCCTTGTCGTCTTGATATTGTCAATTCATTAGGTTAGCAATGTAATAATTCGTAACTAGACTGTTTATAATAATTATTGTTAGTGTTTTTTCTTAGGTAAAGTTTTTTAATCATCATTATTGTAAATCCCTTAAGATGGTCAAAGTGACCGAAACGTTGGAATAATCAATTGTATAGTTTTTTTGTTGTAGTTAGGTTTATAGTGTATTATTCGATTACTACTATGGAGCTCAAGAATAAATCATTCGGAGAGTTAGTGTTCAATTTATCTGAAGAGTTAAAAACCAAGCTTAGAAAACTTGAGAAATTAAATAGAAAACGAAGAAAAATGAATATCGGCATACTCTTTAATAAAACGTGTCTAAATGAAGGTCTGCTACCAAAATATACCAATATATATAGTACATATTGGATTACTACTATGGAGCTCAAGAATAAATCATTCGGAGAGTTAGTGTTCAATTTACCTGAAGAGTTAAAAACCAAGATTAGAAAACTTGAGAAATTAAATAGAAAACGAACAAAAATGAATATCGGCATACTCTTTAATAAAACGTGTCTAAATGAAGGTCTGCTCCCAAAATATACGAGTACCAATATATGTATATATAAAAAGATTTCATATAAACACGTGAAACAACAATCAATGATTAAACCACAATAAGAATGGGAAAACAAGACTAAGATCTTTCAACCGTAACAAGCGGTCTTCGTCAGAGTCAAAAACCCAACTGAACACTAGATGCAGAAAACATCTGGTGAGGGGTTGAGAAAAGTGGGAGGGAAGAGTGGTATTTTAAAAGGGTGAAAGCACAGGAAAGGACTAATGTCCAGAAAGGGATGTTTGAAAGATCTTAGTCTTGTTTTCCCATTCTTATTGTGGTTTAATCATTGATATATATATAGTATATGTAAATTTGAATCTCTGCTCTAAGGAGTTTCTGGCGCAGTGTCTAGAAACAAGAAATTAATAATCTTGGTATACTTGGGCCTGCTGTAACAATGTATTATCTACAGACCTACAGAAATCACAGGTCAACCAACCAGGCAGTCCTTAGAGCAAAGATTCAAATTTACATACATAATATATATATATATAAATTTATATATATATATATATATGTACTTGGCAGTAGATTTGCTTACCTACCTAAGAACAGAATTAGATTCAAGAAATTTTAGCATACCTATTTCTCTGCCTGTCCCTATTGAATTCATTCGTCTTGTGTTTGTGATTGTTGTTTTTCTTTTAGAGATAAATTTTTATAGGCAAAAGTTTGGTTTAGCTATGGAATTTGAAATGTTTTGAATTGAAATTTCTCCCTAAGGTTTTACCAAGAAATGCTAGATGGCTTCGATATTTAGATGATGTTTTGTGTGTTTGGCCAGATAATGAATGTCTTAAAGATTTTTTGAACACCCTTAATAAATGTGTTCCGTCCATTGATTTCACTTTAGAAGTTCAAAGTAACAATAAGTTACCTTTTCTCGATTTATTTTTACATCGTCATGGGGCACAATCTCAAATATAGTATTTTAAGAAAACCTACCCAGGTTTCTTCTTATGGGCATTTTTTCTCCGCTCATCCTTCAAATGTTAAAAAAAGCAATGTTCAGAAATATGTTCTTACGAACTTTCAAATTGTGTAGTGATGAATTCCTTAATGAAGAAATTGAAAACATTTATCAAATTGCTTTATCATTAAGATATCCAAGATCACTAATAAATAAAGTATTGAAAGAAACCAAAGAATGCTTGAGAACCAGAATTGAGAAAACAACCCTTCACAAATAGAAATCTTTTGGTTGTTCCCTTTAGTCAAACTCTAAAAGACATCCAGTATTTTCTTTTTTTTTAATATATATATATTTTTCAACAATGTGTGTATACAACAGGAAGGACTCCTACCAAAATTTACAAATATTAGAACCTATGACCCAGCAGCCCGTGAAGAACGTTTCACAAAGGAGTACAGAAAGTCTTTTGGAATATCAAGCTAAGAAATCTGAGAATAGCTAAATATGGTATAATATTCAACTATGCGTATATATATGAAGGACTGCTACCAAAATTTACAAATATTAGAACCTATGACCCAGCAGCCCGTGAAGAACGTTTCACAAAGGAGTACAGAAAGTCTTTTGGAATATCAAGCTAAGAAATCTGAGAATAGCTAAATATGGTATAATATTCAACTATGCGTATATATATGAAGGACTGCTACCAAAATTTACAAATATTAGAACCTATGACCCAGAAGCCCACGAAGAACGTTTTACAAAGGAGTACAGAAAGTCTTTTGGAATATGAAGCTAAGAAATCTGAGAATAGATAAATATGGTATAATATTCAACTATGCGTATATATATGAAGGACTGCTACCAAAATTTACAAATATTAGAACCTATGACCCAGAAGCCCACGAAGAACGTTTCACACAGGAGTACAGAAAGTCTTTTGGAATATCCAGCTAAGAAATGTGAGAATAGCTAAATATAGTATTATTTTCAACTACGAGGGTCGTCCAGAAAATAAGTTCCGTTTTGGTCTGTAGGGCGGTAGGAGTGGTTTTTGCCAAATCCGGCAACACCGCTCGAAAGAGGAGAGGTGGGGGAATAGAATGAGAGGTGGGGGACCTCAGTCGGTCAATTACCAACGTCAGGGCAGTAGTTGAAATGGAGCCCTCCATGTCACGTCCCGCCACCTCGATCCCCGTTCCCTCTCGAGTTGTTTTGCGCGGAGTGATTCAATTTCTTTATGCACAGGGTTTCAAATCAGTTCAAATTCACGAACAGCTCATTTCTGTTTATGGAGAAGGTGTAATGAGTGAATCAATGGTGAGGAGATGGGTACGTGAATTTAAGGCGGGAAGACATTCACTTGAGGATGAAAGTGGGAGAGGCAGACCCTCAGTTGTGACGGACGAAATTGCCGCAGAAATCGACAATGCAATTCGCAAAGATCGTCGTTCAACCCTAGATGAACTCCACCTGAGTTTCCCAGACATCTTACGATCCCTCATCCATGAGATCGTCTCGGAAAAACTTGACTTTCGGAAAGTTTCCGCCCCGTGGGTCCCTAGAGAGCTGACGCCCGAACACAAGGAACAACGAGTGACTGCAGCTCGAGAATTTTTGGAATGCTACAGAACTGATGGGGACGCATTCCTGAAGTCTATCGTCACAGGAGATGAAACCTGGGTGTCACACTACACTCCAGAAAACAAAAGACAGTCCATGCAATGGAAACACCCCACCTCCCCAAATGCCAAAAAATTCAAAGTCGTGAAGTCAACCAGGAAAATCATGGCTTCTGTTTTCTGGGATCAAAAAGGAATTCTCCTGATTGATTTTTTGCCTCAAGGTGAAACAATTAACGCCAACCGCTATTGTGAGACCCTGAAGAAGCTTCGTCGGGCCATACAGAACAAGAGAAGAGGAATGTTGACTTCCGGTGTTTGCCTCCTCCACGACAACGCTAGGCCTCACGTTGCTCGTTCCACAGCGCAACTTTTGGATGAGTTTGGTTGGGATGTTCTGACCCATCCACCTTACAGTCCCGACTTGGCCCCTTCAGACTATCACCTGTTTACCAAAATGAAGGCGGAATTGGCGGGAGATCGTTTCACAAGTGACGAGGAAGTGAAAGAAGCTGTCACGAAGTGGACCAAGGAGGTGGCGGCAAGCTTCTACGAGGAAGGAATTTCGAAGCTCATTTCGCGATATACCAAATGTATTGACGTCGCCGGGGATTACGTGGAAAAATAATACATATTTTCAAAATTAATACCTGTAAGTTTAAATGTTTTTCAATAAAAAATTGATTTTTTTTTAAAAAACGGAACTTATTTTCTGGACGACCCTCGTAGTATAATATTCAACTATATATATATATATATGAAGGACTGCTACCAAAATTTACAAATATTAGAACCTATGACCCAGCAGACCGTGAAGAACGTTTCACAAAGGAGTACAGAGAGTCTTTTGGAATATGAAGCTAAGAAATGTGAGAATAGCTAAATATGGTATAATATTCAACTATGCGTATATATATGAAGGACTCCTACCAAAATTTACAAATATTAGAACCTATGACCCAGCAGCCCGTGAAGAACGTTTTACAAAGGAGTACAGAAACAGTCTTTTGGAATATGAAGCTAAGAAATCTGAGAATAGCTAAATATGGTATAATATTCAACTATATGTATATATATATGAAGGTCTCCTACCAAAATTTACAAATGTTAGAACCTATGACCCAGCAGCCCGTGAAGAACGTTTCACAAAGGAGTACAGAAACAGTCTTTTGGAATATGAAGCTAAGAAATGTGAGAATAGCTAAATATGGTATAATTTTCAACAATAAATATATAATTTATTAACTGTACAATATGTTATAGTGTGGTATTTACTAATGTTAGGAAAAGGATTAACTCCTTGAAGAAGAACATCAAGTGTTCGAAACGCGTTGTTTAGTTTTTAGTAATTAACTTTTTTGTGTGAAAATTTAATCCTTTTCCTAACATGAATATATATATATGCTCAAGAATAAATCATTCGGAGAGTTAGTGTTCAATTTACCTGAAGTAAAGTTTTGTTCGTTTTCGAACCAAGCTTAGAAAACGAACAAAAATGAATATCGGCATACTCTTTAATAAAACGTGTCTAAATGAAGGTCTTCCCCCAAAATATACTAATATATATATAGATAAAAGTATTGACCGTGGAATAGAAACAAAACTAAATTTAACAGGACTCGGTCAGTTCTTCAGGTTCAGAACGGAGTCCTGATAAACTTCAGTTTTGTTTCTCTTCCAAGTACTTTTATCAATATTTATACATATTTGGGAGAATAATTATTTGTTTTTATGAGGATATAAGAAGAACATATGGATGTGCTATGAGCGAGTGTTTAAAAAAAAATGGTAAAGTGGTATCCGTAAAGTTAGCCAGACAATCAAGTCGAAAGAATTTTCTTGTTAAAATGCCGTATTGACAGTTTATTTCCGAAACATTTTAGTAATTATGTTAATTCAGTTCAAGACTTAGTAGTAAATGACAGTCTTTTTTTTTTAGAGGAACGGAGAAAGTGGTAAACCGTTTAAAGGAAAGTTATACAACATTTTTATAATAACTCGTGATGTAAATGTTTAAGTAAATCACTACAAGAGCTATGAGGTGGTCCCTCTGAGGCCATTCGTACTACACATCATCAGAAAGCAAGAAATTTAGTCGCCCTGAGGCCTTTCGTACAAAACATCATCAGAAAGCAAGAAATTTAGTCGCCCTGAGGCCTTTCGTACAACACATCATCAGAGAGCAAGAAATTTAGTCGCCCTGAGGCCTTTCGTACAACACATCATCAGAGAGAAAGAAATTTAGTCGCCCTGAGGCCTTTCGTACAACACATCATCAGAGAGCAAGTTATTTAGAAATGAGGAACGTTTTTCAAGAGGGAATTTGCTAATAAATTAGTCCATGCTTAAAAGATATATCATTCTTTTTAAAGAACTTAGAAATCTCAGTTGTATTTTTAGTAGTGGTGGTAATTTGTTAAAACAGGCTTGACCATAACTCTAAAACAAACAAAAAAAAAAAAATTGTTGTGTTTACATTGGACAGGTAGGAAAAGGACTTGACACAAGGATTAAAGCAATATGAGCATTCTGTTAGAAAACAGGATGACAAAAGTGCCTACATATAAGAGATAAAAATCACTTAATCAACTGGGAAGAAGCAAAGGAGCTGGTTGGTATTCACCGTCATGCTCAGAAATAAGAAACATAATTGAAAGTGCCCTCACTAATGACTATTGTTATTCACCATGTCTTTTGTGGTGAGTTACTTGAATATATATATATATATATATATATATATATATATATAATAAAATAAAAAACGAAGGAAACACACAGAAAGACACAGACATAACTCACATCGATATTTCGACAATCGTCGTCATCAGGAGGTGCGAAGAGCGAAGAGTCCCGCAGGAAGACAGGGCGGTACGCCTGTCTTCCTGCGGGACTCTTCGCTCTTCGCACCTCCTGATGACGACGATTGTCGAAATATCGATGTGAGTTATGTCTGTGTCTTTCTGTGTGTTTCCTTCGTTTTTTATTTTATTGTAAAAAAGTCCGCTGGACCGTTTCTTTTAATTGTGTGTAATATATATATATTATATATATATATTATATATTATATATTATATAGCTTATATATATATAAGGCCCGCTTAGCCATGGCCTTACTTTTAATGACTGCTTCACAGTCCAAATTCTCAAAGTAGTTGCAGCTGATGAGAAAAGGTTAACTTTGAGAGCCTCTGAGGAGGCTCACATTTGGTTACTAAATGCCCGCTCCCCACCTGGCCTCAACCTCAAACGTTAAAGATTTTTTTTTTTCAATATATATATAATATATATACTTTTCACTCACTTTCTCCTCTTCTTCTTCGCCACTTCTGTCCTCCTTTCTACCTTATTCCGACTTATACAGTACGCGTGTTCGCTCATGGTGGAATGGTGTCGTTCACGGGGGATCAGCCTGCAGCGCTTCGAGCTACTTGAACTTCTGACCACCGCCTGGAACCCCCAGCGCTCTCTGCCGGTACAAGTGGACGCACGTACCTCTTCTTCTCCCTGACGACGAACTTCGGTTCGAAATATCGACCCAGTAAGTTTTCTCGCTTCTTCTATTTGTTGTCTTTTTTCATTTATGTATGTGTGTTATCTAATCGGGATTCGGTCAAATTTTCTAGGTTCAAAAATCAAACTCTCATTGCCGGACGTTTCGGTTTTATTTTAAAACCTTTTTCAAAGGCAGAAGTAAGAATTTTTTTAAACTAAGAAAATGAAGTTTACATTATTTAAAGGAATAACAATCTTAACCGGACAAAACCTTTGACTAGACCGTCGAACAGTCTAGTAGAAAAAACAGTCTAGTCGAAGGTTTTGTCCGGTTAAGATTGTTATTCCTTTAAATAATGTAAAATTCATTTTCTTAGTTTAAAAAAATTCTTACTTCTGCCTATGAAAAAGGTTTTAAAATAAAACCGAAACGTCAGCAATGAGAGTTTGATTTTTTAATCTAGAAAATTCGACCGAATCCCAATTAGATAACACACCTATTCTACCAAACGGTCGATATATTATTGAATCTGTTATACAGGCAGATTCGGAATCTGTAGTCTTAAATAAGTTAAATAGTTTTCATCCCAGACTCCAATTTACCATAGAATTACAAAATAATAAGAATGAACTGCTATTTCTGGATATGTTAACTAAATCTAAGGAAGATGGTACTATTAGTGTAGACTGGTGGAAAGAACCAATGAAAAGTGATAGATACTAAAATTTCACTTCTCACCATCCAGTCCTACATAAAATCAACACTGCTAGAGACCTTGTTTTTAGAGCATTGCACCTAAGCGACAATAATTATCACAACAAAAATATTGCAATAGTCAGACGGATACTGCACCACAACAATTTTCCCAAAAAGGTTATAAATAACATAATGCGTGCAACAAGTAATATAACAACATCTAGAACTACGGATAGTAATAGTATAGAGCAATCCAACAAGTATAAGAGTTTTGTGTACGTCAAGGGTTTATCGGAACAATTAGAAAAAGCTTTAAGAAATAAAATAGACTGCAAATTAGCCCAAAAAAACCTAAACACACTTAATAAAGATAATATTTTCCAAATTAAAGAGTCCAGTTGTCTACAATAATAATAGTAATGTTGTCTACTCGGTCAAATGCTCAGATTGTGAGGTACTATATATAGGACAAACCAGTCAATATTTAAAAAATAGAATTACACAGCATCAGAATGATATTAGACACAAAAGAACAGTTTGTGCTCTAGCCAATCATGCATGCACAAAGAGTCATTCGTTTGAATTTTATGACACAAAAATTCTGGAATATGAAAAGCACACAAAAAAAGAGGAATTTAAAAGAGATGATAAACATTATGAAGACACCAACTGCCTGTAATAAGCGATCAGATATATCAAGCCTTAGTTTAATTTATTCGAATCTCCTTTAATAGTTGCCATTGAACTGTTTCTCATGTTGACATTAGGGGAGTAGCTTGTTTTCCTTTTGTAGGGTTATGTAACCTTCCTGAATATGTGTATTTGTTATGATGTAGCCAGATATAAGCATAGACCAGTAAATTAGTGTTTCTTCTAAATCAAGGTACAGTCAACCCTCGTTAAACCGGACCCCGTTAGTCCGGATATCGGATAAGACGGACGTTGTCCGTGTTAAGGGGAGGGAGGGGAGGTTTACTGACATTAGTGACGAAAGTCGCCATTAGATGGCACCCTCCGCGGCCACCCACGTAGGCGACGCTACCCGCTCAATTCAGTTTGTTTACCCCACGAAAATTCGGCGGTAGTGCTGTGTACTTTCAGTGATTATTTCAGAATTTAGACATATTTGAGGCATTTATTTTTCACCATGGCTTCACGAGGCCCTGCAACGCTCCTCAGAGGAAAAAAGTGACCTTATCTGTGAAGAAGAAACTAGAACTTATAAGAAAATTAGAGGCTGGTGCGTCGGTCTATTCGTGTCTAAGTTCAAGGAAAGCTACACCCCTGAAAGGAACATAAGCATTGATAAATCTCTCCTTCTTTGGAAAGGGAGGTCGAAGTGGAAACGATACATACCATTGAAAAGAGCAAAATTCGCGATAGAGTCTTTTATACTCGTACTTGCCGAATCAAAAACTGGTTATGTTTGGAACTTGTGCATATATACTGGCAAAGAAACACGCTATGATTGTGCTGGGAATGAAAATATTACAAAAACTTCTAAAGTAGTATTACACTTGGAGCCATTGCTCAATCAGGGTTATTGTCTTGGCATTGACAACTATTATTATTCACCAGAACTGTATGATATTTTGTTAAAAAAACAAAACTGATGCTGTCGGTACGGTAAGATGCAATCGTAAGAATTTGTCATCTATTGTAAACCGTAAAAAAATTGAAAAAAGGAGAGACTGTCAAACAGTACAAGGGAAAAATCATGCACATGAAATGGAAGGACAAAAAAGATGTGAATATGTTGAGCACTATTTATGAAGGTGAAATGGAAGAAGTCAGTATAGCTGGAAAACAAACAATGAAACCAACAGTTTGCATAAGATATAAAAAAGAACACATGGCAGGAGTTGATCTTATGGATCAAATAACATCTTGTGCTTCACTTGTTCGAAAAGGTGTAAAGAAATATTACAAGAAAATTGCCTTCAGATTATTTGAAATTTGCATCCAAAATTGTCATTGCATTTATAAGAAGAATGGAGGTCAGAAGACGTTCCTCCAATTCAAGTTACAATTGATTCATGACATCCTATTGCGCTATGAAAATGATGTTTACTGGAAAACAAAACCAACTGCAGCCAGCTTAGGTAATTGCCCCTCAAGACTTACAGGAAGACACTTTCCGGTTGTTCTTACAGGTGCTCCTGAAGGTACTGAAGGTGCAAGTAAGAAGCAAAGAAGATGCCGTTTTTGCTCTCTGACAAAGAAATGATATGTCAACACTTGTCAAGGATCACTGTGTCAAGGATTTGTTTTTTTTTTGATGTTTGTTGCTTGGAGAGATACCAAGTATTAATTGGAGTTGTAACTAAATATATATTGTTTTCATAACCCCCAAATTGGTGACCAACGACGTGATCTGAACACGCAACAATCATGGACAACGAACCCGAAGTGTCAATTCAGCGAGTAGCCATCAAGGCTCCAACGTTCATGGAATACTCAGTAAAAGGGTGGTTCCGGGTCATGGAGGCCCAGTTCCATTTAAACTCCATAACATATGAGACTACGAAATTTTACCATGTGCTCTCCGGACTACCATCAGATGTGGTAAGTAGAATACCTATGGACGTGTTAGATTCTAGCAGCTTTACGGCCGGGATATGACTTAATGACTTCGTAATGACTAAGTAATGATTTATTACTTAATGACTCCATGTATTGACGTCGCCGGGGATTACGTGGAAAAATAATACATATTTTCAAAATTAATACCTGTAAGTTTAAATGTTTTTCAATAAAAAATTGATTTTTTTTTAAAAAACGGAACTTATTTTCTGGACGACCCTCGTACCTCGCGGAGTACATGTGGAGACGAGTTCATTCAGATACTGACGATTTGATGAGAGCTTTTTTGGAAGCAGCGGCACGTGTGTACCCTCCCAGAACAAGGGATGTGCAAGAGGAGGAACAACCTTAGAACGCACAATAAGGCTAGTCATAATATCCGTTTCTGGATTTTTTTTTTTTATTTCCATTCAACAAATTTTATAATAGTATCTCGTATACACATTGTCTTTTACTATTTCATACTACCCTTTCTATTTTATAACCTTTATATTATCTTATTCTTCATTTTTTAATATTTCGCATTAAAAAAATTCATTTTAATTAATTTCAATCTATTTACGTTTATGACGTCATATACTTGTCAATTAGAACAATATATCGATACATAAACCCTCAATATGTCGGATTTATTTCAAGTCGCCATATTTACACCGGGTACCCTGATCTACATTTCTACCAAGATCACATTATTAGCTTGCATGAACAAACCAAACCGGAACTTTTCGAAAAACTAATTTCCAACAAAACCTTGACACAGTGATCCTTGACAAGTGTTGCCATAGAAAACTAAGCGAACGATTTACTCATGTGATCAATGTATGGCTCCCTTGTGCATAACACCTTGCTTCAAAGAGTATCACGTTGTGGAAACCCTTCCTCAAAGTAATGTAGATTCATCACGAGATGAGTAAAGGTATACCTGTCACTTCATATTAGTTTATTTCACATTACTTTATTTTCATGTTTTAATGTATATAGTTATAAAGTTATAAAAGGAAAGATTTGCACTGTAACTTTATCAGTTTTTATTTTGTTATTTGTAAAGGAAACTACTTTATTATAGCTTTATTTCCGTTTTATTTTGGTGTTCCTAAATTTTAAAGGATTTTTTTTACTGCAGTATAATTAGAGTTTTGTTTTTAACTTTTCAAAAGGAAATTGTGAATGCTACAATTCATAAAAACAATAAAAATATAGTATATAATTATTTTTATACTTAAACCTATAAAGATTTTGCGGCAGTAACTATATATAGTTACTCATAAACTAAGTCCAGATTGCGGTTGTACTAAATATATTCAATACCTCATTTTGCGGTGGTGACTACGAGTATATATAGGCAGCTTTAAATTTTAGAGACTTTTATGTGATAGCTGCCGCAGTGAATGGGTCAAATTAGTTTGATATCCCAAGAAACGAAGGAAATATGAATTTCCTAAGTAATAAGAAAAATAATTTTGATCTTTCTCTAATTAGAACAGAACATATGAATTCTGAAGAAAAAACAGCAATAAAAAAATTAATCAAAAAATATTCAGATATATTTCATGTCACTAACGAAACTTTAACCAAAAACAAGGAACACAACATTTCTACACTAAATAAAAAACGGGAAACACTACCGGAAATACCGAAAGAAGTATTTATTGCGAACAAACAAAAACAAAGTAAGACAAAAAATAAATATAAAAAAGAAACTATTAAACATATAAATCGAAAATTAAAAACCGGTTCCATAGAACCAACACACTACAATACACGCGAGCATATACACCTTAGTAATATTAAGAGGCCTCGCAAACAACCGTATAAATCCAAAACAAATGTTTCAGGTCAATTATCTTCACTAAACGAACCCAGCACATCAAAAACATAACCCACAATGTCGAAATATTTTCCGTTGAAACATACTAAGTTAATCTTGATTGATATGACGTATACTACATTATTATAACTAAAAACTATTAACAAAATTATAACACTAAGTTCACAAAGAGTGAATAGTTAACAGACTTCACCCTAGCATAATCACACCATGGCAATTGTATCAAGAATTAAAAGGCAATTAAAGCGTATAGCGTGCCAGGTGAATTTCCAGTAGAATTAAAGGAAGAAAATATGTTGTTCTTAGAATCGCTAATTAACGTTAACTGTCAAAATAAAAATGGTCAAGTAATTTTCTTTTTAGATATACCTTTGTACTCGAAAGAAGTATATCAATATTTTAAACTAATATCAATACCTGTTATTGTAAATGGAAATTATGTTACCATATTGACTGAGAATAGGTATTTCTTGAAACATGACAGTTCAATTTTAGCATTAGATGCATTGTGCACAGGAGGTAGCATATTTCTTTGTAACGAAGAGGTACAATATTTCATTGTTGAAAGTCGACGAGGTGGGACAATGGGAACACGGGTCGCTGGACGTACAGGTTCCTCCCTCGCATAGAAGAGAGGTTGAGTTGGAAACACCTGCACCCCGATTACTGGACGACTCAGATTCTGACAGGCCATGGGGACTTCGGGGAGTACCTCTGGCGCTTCCGTCGCCGCGATAGCTCTGCCTGCCTCTCCGGTGCAGCTATGGACTCTGTAGCACACATTTTGGAAACATGCGCACTGCACGAACGTATCAGGTTCAGATTCGAAATGTCAGTGGGTGCAAGAGTATCTGAAATGTATGAGGACTCCCTGAAAAAGAAGTTCCATGATGCTTTCATGGACTTCATATATGCCATTGGGAGAGCCAGAAGAACCTTGGCGCTGCAGCGGGCCTGACTCCTCAGCCCAGAGTCATATTAACACAGTCTATACAATAGAGGTATATTGCATAATGAGACGGACGTTCAAAGTTTTAATAAGTACTTTTAGGTTTAATTGAGTGATGTCAGTCGTGGATGCCCGCCTCCGCGAGGTCCACCTCGGGCATTCGGCGGCGTCCTGGCGGTTTCACCTTCGGGTGTCGCTGGTACTACGCCGAATGACTAAAGGGCACCACGTTAAAAACATCGACCTGCTCTGCTATATTCCGTGGTATGATTTGAAAAAATCCAGGTACACGGCAATAGATCAAAACAGGTTATGAGGCCAGAGATTTCCACAGGATACTTGTCAAGGGAGGGGAGACCGATGTCAGGCTCGATGATGTCCAGGATTGGTTGGATGAGGGTGATGGATTGCAAGGCCATGAAATACCGACTACACACTCAATAGCAGCAGAGCTTCAGCGGGACGAGAAAGAAGATGATACCAGTGATTAAGAGGAGGATAAACTTGTCCAAAAGCACAAACTGTCTGACCTCCGAACCTATCTGGACAGGCTTATACAGTTCACAGAGTACTCCAGCGCACAAGAAGCCAAGAGTCACTACACACAGTTGCGCTTGTTAAGGGAGTTTATCATTAGGGAGCAGCATAAAGGGGGCAAGCAGTCCAAGATCAGCTCCTTTTTCGCCCCTCGTCCTCTCCGTCCTCTACCAGGGCCAAGCCACAGTCCAGACAGTCCAGACAGCCCAGAACCACAAGCTGGACCTAGTGGCCTCGGTCGCCCTGGACCTAGTAGACTTCGCCCGATGTTGATTGACACATTGGACTCGGAGTCTGAATAATCTCAAGAGTCCACCCCATGTAAAAAGTGTAAATACAGTACATAATCATCCTAGGATAAGGTAAATAAAAATATTTTAGTTCAGTATATTTTTTATTTATGTAAATGTACTGTACTAGTATACAGTATAATACAGTACAGTACTGTTCAGTACATTTACATGACATTATATTGCATTGTGTTCCTTTTATATCTTTGCATATTTGTTCTATATTATGTGTGACAGGTCAAAATATCATAAATGTAATAGTTCTTCCACTATCAGCACAGAAATAATGCCTTCCATTCAAACTTTGGTTATATTAGGGACCGGTAAGGCAACATTTTCCATGACCGGACTTTCACCATGACCGGACCGGTCATCCCCCCAATTAGTCCGCAATTTCGAGGGTCCACTGTATATTTATATATATAAGTTAGCTGGTAACGAACAATCACCTTCTTTATCCCGGAGGCAGCTGCACCAGGCAGGAGGTTGAACTCAGAGTGCTTTGTAAGCATTAAAACTTAATAAAAGAGCTAGCGCTGCGCCGCAGCTCCAGTCTTGTCCAGCCACTCTGTCAGTCTATGTCAAAACCTCCATCTAGTTTGTCCTCATTTGTAAGACCCTCAGTCATTTTAATACTTTGTATTTCAGGAGTCTTGGCATAACTGTTAATCTCACTATTTCTATATTTTATTATTAATTTGGCAGACTCCTATCAGAATAATCTAATAGTAAATAACTAGTTAAATAATCAATTGTAATATTAGCAAATAAATCTTTGTTTTTTAAAAACACAATTATTGGAGGCGAAACATTAACTGGCGCAGTCGGGTCGGACAATAGTTGGAAGAAAGAATATCGACCAACGAAGATCCACACAGGAACTAGAAGAACAGAGGAAATGCTCTTCGTCCTACTTCTTTTGTAAGTACAGTTACTTTTTCTTTGCCTAAAGAGAACTGTCTTAAAGATAATTTGTTTTCTGGATATTGTGAATAAAGTGTTGCTAATGACAATTTTATTAAAATATTAAAATTATTTCAATATTCAATTTTTTGTGATAAAACCTTAAAAGGTATAATCAATCACATTATTTTCAGTCAAATATTTGAATTTCAATATTAAATTTTATTTTTTGTGTGATATCATTTGAATTTATATTTGTTTATATTTTTTTGTACACACACAACATTTACACAAACATGGATACTCTAAAGAAGGAATATTTGGACATGGTTCCGGAGTTTCATGGAGAAGCTTCACTTCTCCCGAGATTTATAGAAATCGCGGAGAAATTAGTAAAAAGGTTTTACAACACAAAGGATACTAACGATTTTCAAAACGAATTCCTCATGTTTAGCCTAATGGCAAAAATAAAAGGGGCTGCTGCCACAACAATAAACAATAACAGAATAACGTGTTGGGAAGAGTTAAAGACCGCATTATTAAATAGTTATAGCCATCGCAGGGACGGGTTCACCCTTGCAATCGAAATGTCAACATTAAAACAATATAACACGGAAAGTCCTTTTGACTTTTTCGACAGAATTCAAAAATTATTGAACTTACAAATAGCTTTTTGGAGAAATAAATGTAATAGCTCAGAAGCAGACATAATCTGCAATTATAACAGAAAATTAGCGTTAAGAGTACTATTGAAAGGTCTTAAAGAACCGATAGGATGTCTCATGAGAACGAAGAATCCCGGTGACTTAAATGAAGCTTTAAATATGCTCACAAACGACTTTCAAATACAATCAAAATTTAGTGACCCAATAGAAACAAAATATACTATTACAAAAAAACCTGCCACACCATTTAAAAAACCTACATACATCGAACAACCTGCTAGGAGAGACATACCATATCAAGGTAGACAACACAGCACACCGAATTCATTTTATCAAGGTAGACAATACAGACCACCGAACCCATTTCAACAGAACAGACAAAACAACCCACCAAATACATCACATGCATACAAACCAACACCAATGTCAATATCAACACAAAATACATTCTTGAACAAATTCAGACCACAAAGCCAAATGGACACATTAGAAACACCACACACTAATTCCAAACAACCCAAAACTACAAAACACAGAGAGAGTGAGGAACATGGCAATCATTTTTTAGGAGAAAACGCCTCCACATCACATCATCCCAAATTATGAATTTAAACAATAATTTTAGTATCTTACCCTATTTAATTTTGCCCCATACAGATTTAAAAATATTAATTGATACTGGTAGTTCCAAATCATTTATTAACCCTGTAATTGCAAAGAAATATTTTTCAAAATTAATTAAATATGACCCTTGTAAAATCACATCACCTCATGGAAGTTCAATTCAAAAATTTAGTGTTTTAATACCAAGTTCAAAATTTTTTTAAAATGAAAAATCAAGTCTTAAATTTCATTTATTTAAATTCCACTCATTTTTCGATGGGTTAATTGGTTTAGATAATTTAAAAATCATAGAAACAAAAAAAGATTTAATTAATAACAAATTAATTACACCTAAACAAGCAATCAACATAATATTTAGAGACACAAATGACAACACAAACAACATTCAACTAAATAAAGAAAAAACTGTCATAAACGACAACACAATTAACATACCCCCAGGAACTGAACAGGTAATTAAATTAAAAGTTGAAAATTTAAAAGAAGGTAAAGGCTATATACCAAATTTCAAAATAAACGAAATGGAAATTCCAGAAGGAATAGTTAACGTAAAAAATTATGAAACATATTGTTTAGTTCGGAACAATAGTAATAATGCCAAAATCTTAAAGCAAATAAAACCCATAACTGTAGAAAAATTTTATCTTAAACGCAAAAACGAGTCCAACATTCATTTTTTAAATACTAATAAAACAACTAACTTCGATTTATCACTTATACGTACGGAACACATGAACAAAGAGGAACAAGTTGCAATTAAAAAAATAATAAAATCATACTCAGACATATTTCACGTCAAACACAAATCACTAACATTTACTAACAAAATTAAACATATAATTAGAACAAAAGACGAAATACCCGTGTATACTAGATCATATAGATACCCGGAAATTCACAAAAAAGAAGTCGAGGAACAAATAGAAGAAATGTTAAGTTAAAACATAATTAGACCCTCGCATTCACCATGGAATTCACCCCTTTGGATCGTACCAAAAAAGGTAGATGCCTCGGGTAAGAAAAAATGGAGATTAGTATTAGACTACCGTAAATTCAATGAGAAAACTATAGATGATCGGTATCCAATTCCAAATATTACGGATCTTTTAGACAAGCTTGGCAAATGTCAATATTTTTCAACTATCGATTTAGCTTCAGGATTTCACCAAATAGAGTTAGAAGACGAAAGTATTCCCAAAACCGCGTTTAGTACCGAGCAGGGACACTATGAATTCGTCAGAATGCCTTTCTGTTTAAGGAATAGTCCAAGAACGTTCCAAAGAGTCATGAACGACAACTTAAGAGGAGTTCCTTGTGCAGTTTATCTGGATGACATAATTGTGTTCAGTACCAGTCTGCAAGAACATATAGAAAGGTTAAAGAAAGTCTTTGACAGAGTAAGACTGTCAAACTTGAAGGTCCAATTGGATAAGACAGAATTTCTTAAAAAAGAAGTCGCTTACCTTGGACATGTGGTTACCCCAGATGGTGTAAAACCGAACCCTGACAAAATAAAAGCTATTCGAGATTATCCACTCCCCAAAACCCAGAAGGAAATTAAAGGTTTCCTTGGGCTACTTTCCTACTATAGGAAATTTATTAAAGACTTAGCTTCATTGATTAAACCAATGACTAAGTTCCTAAAGAAAAATGTAAAAATTGACATTAATAATGAAGAATATTTGAATAGTTTTAAAATTTGTAAGGAGTTGCTTATTAATGAACCAATATTGCAATATCCTGATTTTACAGAAACTTTTAATTTAACTACTGACGCTAGCAACATAGCATTAGGTACAGTCTTAAGCCAAGTAACAGATGGTGCTGATTTACCAGTAGCCTATGCAAGTAGAACACTAAATGAATCCGAAACAAACTTAGCAACTATAGAGCGAGAACTCTTAGCAATAGTCTGGGCTGTTAAATACTTTAGACCCTATTTGTACGGGAGAAAGTTTAAAATATATACTGATCATAAACCATTACAATGGTTATTTAATTTAAAGGAGCCAAATTCAAAATTAATTAGATGGCGATTAAAATTAGAAGAATACGATTATGAAATATATTATAAAAAGGGTAGTCAAAATAAAAATGCAGATGCATTGTCGCGAATAGAATTAAATTTAACGGAAGATTATCAATTTTTAAGAAGTTTAGTAGAAGCACGCGTAGACGAGGAAAATATAGAAAATGAATCACTAGTAGTAAATGTAGATGAAAATAATGAAGTTAATAATGAAGTAGATAATGAAGACAATCACACGATACATTCGAATTACGAAGGGAACACAATAGTAAATATCCCAATAAAAGAAGAACCAGTAAACTATGGTAAAAATCAAATAATAATTACGCAAGTCGAACATAGTCCGTGTGAAGTAAAAATTATTAAACTCTTCGATGATAAACAAAGAATATTAGTACAACTATCAAAAAATAAATTTGTAGAAGATACAATTAAGTTTGTAAAAACATATGTAGAACCAAGAAAGAAATATTGTATTTATTTTGAGAGTAATATTTATGAAGAATTTTGTAATGTAATTCGAACATATTTTAAGCATTCAGAAATACGTTTTGTTAGGCATACACAAAAATTAATTGATGTAACAGAAAAAGATGACATAATAGAAATAATAGAATCATACCACTTGGGAAAGAATAATCACAGAGGTTTAGATGAAACAGAAAATGAAATAAAAAGAAAATATTACTGGCCTAATCTAAGAAAGTCAGTGAGAACCTTTATCAACCTTTGCGAGACATGCCAAGTTAGCAAGTATGATAGACGCCCATTAAGATTAGAATTAAACATCACTCCCACAGCTTCACGTCCACTAGAAATATTACATATGGACAGTATAACGTTTGAAAATAATAAATTCTTAACCATTATAGATTCCTTTTCGAAATATGCTCAAATTTATAAATTAAAAGCCGCGCAAGGCATTGAAGTAGTTAATAAACTAATTGATTTTTTCACACATCATAATGTACCGAAAGTAATAATAACGGATAACGGATTAGAAATCAGTAACAATTTAGTTAAAGAATTCCTTGGGTTACATAAAGTAAAACTTCATTTAATTAGTTCTCAGCACCCGGAAAGCAACGGAATCGCTGAACGTTTTCACTCTACTATGATAGAACATATTCGATTACTAAATAACCAAAAAGAATTTAAAAACGAATCAATTGAAATGAAAGTTAAATACGCATTATTAGCATACAATAACTCAATACACTCCACTACAAAATTAACACCGTTTGAAATAATCTCAGGACACATAGACACTTCGTCATTATTAAATGCAGATATAGAAAAACAATTATTAAACGACTATGTAGAAAAACATAAAGAAAAAACTAAACTGTTATATAAACAAATTAATGAAAGGATAATGGCAAATAAAGAAACTGTAATTGATCGTGCAAATACAACACGCGAAAGTTTACCAGATATCCCAGAAAAAGTATATGTTGTTAATAAACAAAAACAAAGTAAAACAAAAAATAAGTACAAAAAGGAAACACTAAAGAAAGTAAATCCAAAATTAAAGACAGGCACAATAGAGCCTCAACATAACAATACTCGTAGTAAAATTCACTTATCTAATGTTAAAAGACCTAAAAAATTAGTTTACAATTTAAAAAATATGGTTTCAGAGCAACCGTCTCAATCGGACAAGGGACACTCATCAAAAACATAACTTACAATGCAGGAATATTACCAGTAAATATTGGGAAAGCCAGAATTAAAATTGCATCCCACACCCTCATACATTATTACACCATGGACATATTAGAACAACAAATCCAAAGAACACGAGAACAATATTATGAAACCCTTATACATTTAAACAAAATCGAAGAAAAGGATTTAAGAATCAGTGAATATATAAAATTTATTAATTATACAAGCAAAATAATCAATCAGAAACTCATAAATTTGAAACTCAACAAATCAAATAGAATAACAAGAGGACTTATTAATGGTCTAGGCAGTGTCATTAAATTTATTACAGGAAACTTAGACTCCTATGACGGTGAAAGATATGATAAAATGTTAAAACACTTAGAAGAAAATGAGCAAAACTTGCAAGGGCAAATAGCCAACCAGTACTCGGTTAGTAAAGATAGAATAAACAATTATAATTAAAATTTAAAAAATATTCAATATAACTCGGAGGAATTAAAGAAAGAACTAATTAACTTAACAAACAATCTTAATAACGTAAATAAGATACAAATAAAAAAGGACTTGTTAAACCAAATAGGAATGGCAATGAACGTAATATTGAATACATTAGAGGAAATAGAAAACGCTATCACATTTTGTAAACTGTAAATGTTGCATCCTAGCATTATGTCTTCGAATCAGTTATATAAAGAATTAAAGAAGATTAAAGAATATTCTCTTCCAGGAGATTTACCTCTAGAATTAAAATATGAGAATATGCTTGATTTAGAATCATTAATAAACATTCATTGTAAAATGAGCCATGATCAAATTATTTTCTTTTTAGATGTACCTCTATACTCAACTAACACATACACATACTTTAAATTAATTCCAATTCCATCTAAAGTAGAAAATAAATTAGTCTCAATATTAACAGAAAATAAATACTTTTTGAAAAATAAGGACAGTTCTGTTTTGGCCTTGGAGAGTAAGTGTTCTGATTCTGAAGTCTATTTGTGTGATGACAACCTTCATCCAACAACCAGTTGTGAAGAGCAAATATTAACCTCTAGCAAAACAAGTTCCTGTAAATATGTGAACGTCAATGTAGACGAGAATAAGATAAATTATATTAAGGAAATTAACCAATACTTAATTATATTCAAGGAGTTTGAGCAAATAGCTATAGAAAGTAAAGAAGAGGTGGAATTAAAATTGTTAAAAGGAATTTTCCTAATGAAGCCAGGAAATTCAACAATTAAATATAGAGGAAAAAACTTAAAATTTATTTCAAAGACTACTGGTCAGCCTCATCTATTGCCAGAAGTAAAGTTAAGGTTTGAGGAAGACAATATGCCCAACATAACCATTAAGTTTAAAACTTTACTTAAACAGGAGCCAACTATACCATTAACCTACAGAGAAGTGGACAAAAATTATAGATTCCACATTCCTAGTGCATGGACTGTAGCGTTATATGTAATGTTGTTAGTAGCAGTGTTTGGTTTTATTTTAAAAAGAAAAAGAGGTTTCAAAATTCTGGAACTTAACCGCACCTACACCAAGACAACAAGGCATCCAACTTGAAGAAGTCGTCCTACTAGGAGGAGCTTCATACTAAGGGAGGAGGAGTTAGCTGGTAACGAACAATCACCTTCTTTATCCCGGAGGCAGCTGCACCAGGCAGGAGGATTGAACTCAGAGTGCTTTGTAAGCATTAAAACTTAATAAAAGAGCTAGCGCTGCGACGCAGCTCCAGTCTTGTCCAGCCACTCTGTCAGTCTATGTCAAAACCTCCATCTAGTTTGTCCTCATTTGTAAGACCCTCAGTCACTTTAATACTTTGTATTTCAGGAGTCTTGGCATAACTGTTAATCTCACTATTTCTATATTTTATTATTAATTTGGCAGACTCCTATTAGAATAATCTAATAGTAAATAACTAGATAAATAATCAATTGTAATATTAGCAAATAAATCTTTGTTTTTTTAAAAACACAATATCAGGATGCGAAACATTAACTCATATATATAGGTTATTAACGGTTTTTCATTTGAATAGTTTAACCTTCAATACTAGTTTAGTAATGTAATTGTAATAGTTCCTTCAATTCCCAATACTTACTTGTGCCTTTGGAAAAAGATTTTAAATAAAATCGAAACGTCGGCAATGAGAGTTTGAATTGAAAGTGGAAGAAACTGACCGCATCCCGATCGATCATTTTTTAGTTATATATCTCAAAAATTTATTAGTGTTTATATATATATACATATATATATATATAATTAAAATAAGCAGTGACACATAAACAGAAACACAACAAAGACTCACTTTTCAATATTTCGACCGTAATGGCGGTCGTCCTCAGGAGAAGAAGTGAATTGACGGAGGGACGACAGTCAACTGAAGAACTCACTGGGTGAGGGCTAAAGCAGTGCTGCCGCAAAGGAGACAAATAAAAAAGGAACTAGGAAGTCGAGAGCAAAAATAAAAAAAAAAAAAAAATGTTTTTGAAAGGTAGATTAAGGTTAAGAAAAGAAAAAATAAAGAAAATATATAGAACAATTAAGAATAAAAAAAAAAAAAAAAAAATTAATAAATAATAAAAAAAAATTTAAAAATAAATAAATAAATAAAAACCTAACGATTTAAATTCAAGCCAGGTTTCGAGCGTGCCCCCAGGAGCCAAATGTGGGCTTCCTCAGAAGCTTTTAAAGTAACTTGTCTGTTATCACTGGGGACTTGTTTAAGAACTTGGACTGTGAAACAATCATTGAAACTGAGATGGTGGGAATTAGCGTGAGTGGCGACAGGGAGACTGCTGCGTTTACCAACCGAAAGCCTGTGATTATTCATCCGAAGGTTCAGCATCGTAGATGCTAAACCAACGTAAAAAGCATCACATTGGGTGCATTTCAAGAGGTAAACGCAGTCAGTGGAGATACAGGAGGAACTCTACCGTTTCAGTTTTTAACCAGTTGCCCCGCATTTCCTTTAGAAGAGCCCCCAATCTCTCAAATATTTTTTCCCACCGGGCCGGCAAACTTATTCAGAATCCCCAAAGCAGCGGTGGCCTACAACGTTGTGGACGTCGGAGATGTCTTACCTGTCCCATTGTTGATTCTGGGTCTTCATTTCAGTCTCTAACTAATCTTAATTCTTACCCTATTCACAGTCCTTCCTCCTGTATCTCCACTGACTGCGTTTACCTCTTGAAATGCACCCAATGTGATGCTTTTTACGTTGGTTTAGCATCTACGATGCTGAACCTTCGGATGAATAATCACAGGCTTTCGGTTGGTAAACGCAGCAGTCTCCCTGTCGCCACTCACGCTAATTCCCACCATCTCAGTTTCAATGATTGTTTCACAGTCCAAGTTCTTAAACAAGTCCCCAGTGATAACAGACAAGTTACTTTAAAAGCTTCTGAGGAAGCCCACATTTGGCTCCTGGGGGCACGCTCGAAACCTGGCTTGAATTTAAATCGTTAGGTTTTTATTTATTTATTTATTTTTAAATTTTTTTTTATTATTTATTAATTTTTTTTTTTTTTTATTCTTAATTGTTCTATATATTTTCTTTATTTTTTCTTTTCTTAACCTTAATCTACCTTTCAAAAACATTTTTTTTTTTTTTTTATTTTTGCTCTCGACTTCCTAGTTCCTTTTTTATTTGTCTCCTTTGCGGCAGCACTGCTTTAGCCCTCACCCAGTGAGTTCTTCAGTTGACTGTCGTCCCTCCGTCAATTCACTTCTTCTCCTGAGGACGACCGCCATTACGGTCGAAATATTGAAAGTGAGTCTTTGTTGTGTTTCTGTTTATGTGTCACTGCTTATTTTAATTGTTATTTGTCCTGCCGGACCGTTTTTCGTTTATCATGGTATATATATATATATATATATATATATATATATATATATATATATATATGAGAAGAGCCTGTAGGACATTAGAGAAACTCTAAAAAACCCTGAAAATGAAGTACATACTAATGCAATTGAGGGAACATGGTATGTTATAAAAAGGAGTCTGTCTAATCGGACCGTCAGAGATCAGTTTGACTCGTACCTCGCGGAGTACATCTGGAGACCGGTTCATTCAGATACTGACGATTTTGATGAGAGCTTTTTTGGAAGCAGCGACACGTGTGTACCCGCCTAGATCAAGGGATGTCCAAGAGGAGGAGCAACCTTTAAACCCAGAATAAGGTTAGTCATAATATCCCTTTCTGGAATCTCTTTTTTTATTTCCATTCAACAAATTTTATAATAGTATCTCGTATACACATTGTCTTTTACTACTTCATACTTCCCTTTCTATTTTATAACCTTTATATTATCTTATTCTTAAGTTTTTAATATTTCACATTAAAGAAATTCATTTTAAATAATTTCAATCTATTTACGTTTATGACGTCATACACTTGTCAATTAGAACGTGATTCCAATATATCGATACATAAACCGTCAATATGCCGGATTCATGTCAAGCCGCCATATTTACACCTGGTACCCTATTCTACATTTCTACCAATGGATCCTTCTGATAACATAATGGGACACACGTCAAAACTGAAGAATATTTGGAATACTTTGAATATTGAGTTGTCGAAGGATAATAATGGAGAACTCCCTGATTTGCTCCTTATTTGCAATATTTTAGAGACACTGCCTGAGTCTTATTTTTCATTCAAGTCTATTTATTGAATAGAAATCAAAACAAGTCAATTCAAATACCACGTGATCAAGTAATTCTGATTTCACTAAATATTCAGTCGTTAGTTACTAACATACCTTTTGATCTAGTAATTTAATTTAGTAAATAAAGAGTGGAATACGATTACATCACATGTTGGTTACCTCTCTAAAAGGTAACCAATTCTTATATATAAATAGATTACTAAGTGATGCACACGTGTGAAATTATCTTTGTGTTCATATAAGTGTTTTCAAAGAAAAGAATTGACGATCAAAATGTGCAAATTAGAAAGAAAGGTAGTTCGCACATTGAATATTATCTTCTATTTATTGAATAGAAATCAAAGCAAGATAGCTCTATCAATTCAAATACCACGTGATCAAGTAATTCTGATTTCACTAAATATTCAGTCGTTAGTTGCTAACATACCTTTTGATTTTGATGTCAAAAAAGACTTTCCGTTCTATATTAGATCCTTGAGCAAACCACAATAAGAAATGTGAAATCTTTTTATAGATCCTATATGCCAGGGGTGCTCACACTTTTTCAGTATGGGAGCTACTTATAAAATGACCAAGCCAAAATGATCTACCGACCCATAAAAGCGAATGTTATTTTAAAATTTATTGAAGATTTTTACCTTACATTACCACTTGAGCCAATATTGCTACAAAATAAGCTCTGATCATGTTATTGTAATTACCAAATAATAACAGGTAGAAGAACAGAATGCATTAAACATGTTTAATTCTGTTTATAAAGTCTACAATTCACGTGTGAAATGAATAAAAATGGATATCTGCCATTTTTAGCTTTAAATGTTATAAGGTGAAAATGGTTATGTTTCAACAGATTTGTATAAAAAAACCTACCAGTGCTGGAAGAATCCTAAACTATCATTCCTCTCATGCTATAAACCAAAAATTAAATTGCATACAATATTTGATTAAGAGAGTTATTGAAATAAGTAGTGTAAGTTTCATAAATGAAATAATAAAAGGGTGAAGTTTATAAGTGATTCCGGAGACAAATTTGTGCCATTATTTCAACATTTTGCATTTATTTATACACCCATCATGCCACCAAGACCCCCGAAGGTGACCAAGAAACCAAAGGCCAAAAGGGTCACTCTGAATGTAGAACAAAAGCTTGATTTAATAAGAAGACTTGAAAGTGGACCAGGTTTGTGAGAAATATGGTTGCAAGAAGCAGACCGTCTCTGATATAAAAAAAAGTAAAGACAAATTAAGAGCCTATGCTGCAAAATATTGTGCTGAACGTAATAAATCTAAGGATGGAACATACAGGGCTAGGAAGAATATGGTTACAGCTGGCCACTCACAGCTAGATGCAGCTGTACTTCAGTGGTTCCTTCAGCAAATGAATTGAACATAAGTGGGTCAATGTGAGAGGTGTCGAAATCATGACCGTTGCAGTGAAGCTGGCAAAAGAGCTGGGCATATTTTGCCCAAATCAGGAACCAAGAACCAGATGTACAAGAGAACAGTAACGAAGAAGAGGAACCAGTAAAAAGGACTAAACTATCCTCACTAAGAGCCAGCTTGGACGACCTCATAGCCTACACCGAACACTTCCGAGGCAGCTTCACACTACACTCAACTGCGTCTTCTAAGGGACATAGTCATTCGGCAGCAGCATAGAGTGGGCAAGCAAAGATACATTCCTTCTTTGCACCTCGTCGGCCAGTCACTACCACCCAAGAGCCCCAGCCTGGACCCAGTAGTGCCCCGGACCCTGGTGCCCTCACTTCTGAAGATGAGGTGGGTGATCCGATGGTCGTGGATTCGAACTCGGATTCAGAATAACACCCCACAAGAAACCCCTGTAAATAGAAGACTTAGGATTAAGGTGAGTGTTGTACTGTAATTATCGTTTGTTATTACTACTATATATGTATGTTTATTGTACCATGTTGTAGCCTAGGAGTATGTGTACGAGACAATATAGGCTGTTTACTGTACATGACAGTACTGTACGGTACTCAATTTTCGGTCTATGTTCTCGTCAACATACGTCTGGGAAAAACTGTTTTCTAGTTTGAAACACGTAAAATCAAAGCACCGGTCCATTCTGACTGACATTCATGTAAAGGAACTGCTTCGAGTGGCTACAACTGAATACAAACCTGATTTGCAGAAGATTACTGAAAACAAAAGATGCCAGAAATTCCATTGAGATTATCATCCCATCACTCCAACAAGGTAACAAAAAACACCTAACTAAGCATGTTATATTATGTGTTTAATATACGAGGGCTGACAATAAAGTAAGGTCTCCAACGCTGCAACTTCGCCAGATCACGCGCTAGGCGAAATCTGGTAACACCGCCGTGTTCCTTGGTTCCCCCACTACCACTTTGCTGCTGGGTGCGGCTTCCCCGACCTCTCAATCTTGGCTGAGCAGCCGTCAACGATGGAGGTACCCCTCGCGTCAGCGTCCAAGTGCGAATTGCGTTCTGTAATACGTTTTTTGAGTGCGAAAAAGGTGTCACCTATTGAAATCCATCGTCAACTAGTTGAAGT
The DNA here is from genome assembly GCA_026182355.1 of Hermatobates lingyangjiaoensis. NCBI lineage: Eukaryota > Metazoa > Arthropoda > Insecta > Hemiptera > Hermatobatidae > Hermatobates > Hermatobates lingyangjiaoensis. The sequence goes on from JAPFBL010000600.1 coordinate 26,853, forward strand.
TTACGGGAAGAAGTGTATGGACATAAAAAACGTGCGTAAGTGGAGCCGCGAGTTCAATTCCGGGCGCACTAATGTTCACGACGAGGAGAGAAGTGGCCGACCGTCGGTCTCGGATGCGATTGTTCAAGCAGTGGAGGCAGAAATGCTCAAAAACCGCCGTGCGACAATTAGGGACTTGGAAGAGAAGCTTGGAGGAGTGTGTAGCAGCGAAACAATCCGTCATATCCTTGTGAACAACTTGCAGTATCACAAAGTTTCTGCCCGATGGATGCCGAAACAGCTGACCGAAGACCACATGAAACGACCACATGACCACTCCCTATAGTCCCGACGTGGCCCCAAGTGACTACCACATGTTCCCCGCCCTGAAAAAACATCTCGGAGGGAAGAAGTTTGATACTGACGCGGAGGTTCAGAAAGAGGTCAACACCTGGCTGCGCGAGGCGGATGGAGAGTGGTATACTGCCGGCATAGACAAGTTCATCGTGCGGATGCGGAAGGTGTTGGAAAACAATGGCGATTATGTAGAAAAGTAGCCAAGACGGTAGCCTTTCCAACGGTGTATCGCTTTTTGTAAATAAATGTCATTTTCTATGAAAAAAAAATTGGAGACCTTACTTTATTGTCAGCCCTCGTATTATTGTTAGCTCTTTTTGTCGAAGTTGTTCGCCACCCCTGCTCTATATCATCCTCCATACAGCGACTACCATTTCTTCCTGCACTTGAAAAAAACCCCTGGGGTGGTCAGCATCTTCAAGACTATAACGAAGTCAAAACATTTGTGATACAGTGGTTAACAACTCAGGGGGCAGAATTTTATGAGGAGGGTATTCTAAGACTGCTTATGACAAGTGCCTCAATATTCAAGGAAATTATGTAGAAAAGTAGATTAAGGTACAGGCTTTCATGTAAAAATAAAATTGTTCCGATATCTTTGCACGTCTTTTTTTTAATTCCAAAACGGTACTTGGTACTTGTGGGTTATCTGTCACCACTTTTTAAAAAGTATATAATGTACTGTATATTAAGTTTTACAATTTTTTTTTTAATATCTATTAAATTACTATTAATTAACTATATATATAATATTAGAATTAGTAATAATACATTCCGTCATACCTCGTAAAGTCTCTGAAAAGCTCGACCAGTTTCGGGTCCGTCTGGATCCCATTTTCAAGAGCACCTAACTGACTTTGAATGTTGTTTTCCTATAACCTACCTATATATAGCATCTACATTGTGTAATCAGTGTTGTATGTGTAGTTAATTTTACACATACAATTTTAAAATTAACTACACATTCAACACTGATTACACAATGTAGATGCTATATATAGGTAGGTTACAGGAAAACAACATTCAAAGTCAGTTAGGTGCTCTTGAAGATGGGATCCAGACGGACCCGAAACCGGTCGAGCTTTTCAGAGACTTTACGAGGTATGACGCAATGTATTATTACTAATTCTAATATTACTAACCTCAGTGGAACTAACCCATTAACTATATATATATATATATATATATATATATATATTATATATAATGTTTAAGGCTAAAATGAATTGGTGGGACCTCCCAAGAACTGAAGAGGAAGCTGTCCGCCTGCTCCAAAGTAAAGGAATCATACCGACTGAGAGGTATTGCAAGAATGGCCACCCAATGAAGCTATACTTCGGTTCCAGGATCTTTTGGAAGTGTAACAGAAAGAACTGTAAACATCAAATTGGACTCCGCACTGGAAACTGGCTGACCAACTCACATCTTTCCTTGGTTACTGCGCTTCACTTTATACGTATATGCCTGGTGCTGGGAAACATCCTCTGTCAAATGGTGCCAGCGAGAACTAGGAATTGGGAACAACACATATCGAACGCTTGTGGGGATCAGCAAAATGACAAGCATCATAGAGGGACAAGCACGACAACATCTGGAGGGCTACCTGGCAGAGTTCATGTGGAGAAGTAAGTTACCGTTCGGATACGATCTATTCCACATCATCCTGGAGGACATCTCCAAGCTCATACCTCCAGAATAAATGCACTGCTGTTGTTTACTTACAAATAAAGGTGTATACGCAAATAAATAATTTTTAAGAACCAAAAGTTGGTATTTCTTTAACCTTTAGTAAACCAAAAATTAAGTGGTGACAGATAACCCACAAGTACCCGGTACTTATTCAAAAAACACGCCTCGTATATATAGATTACTAAGTGATGTTTTAGGGAAATAATGTCTTTCAAACCATGTTTGGACAAATGTGATAAATTTCAATGGTTGTGTAGGACGAATGTTACCCCTGCCCATTATGTAAAAAGGATTGTTCGATCGGGGTCCTACTTTGAGCGTAGCAAGATGTCAATTAGTAACATCTTGGTTTGACCTATTTTTTAGTTCACCGCATCAAGCACAAGTTTATTATGCGAGAATTGGGTGTTGCCTCCCATACGGTGTCTGATTGGCATAGTTTTATTAGGGAAGTATGTGTGGAAGAATGTTTCAGAATGAATGAACCTATAGGTGGAGTTGGCATGACAGTTAAAATAGATGAGAGTAAGTTTGGAAAGAAGAAAGCCCAGTTTTCGAAATCTGGAACATTAACCAAACTTGTATTTGGTATTCCACAAAAACCTTTGGTTGAGGCATCTTTCAGAGTTGCATATCGTATTGCCAAAAGTAAGAAACCGCATACTATTGGAGAGACATTAATTAAGTCATGTGCGCTAGAAATGGTTGAATCAGTTTGTGGACTGGAACAGAGAAAAAAAACTTGAGGCTATTCCATTATCCAATGATGTGATACATACAGTCAAGAATTGTTGAAATTTCTTGTAATATTTTGAAATAATATAAAATAGTGCCGGTGGCAGTTCAGAAAAATGCGATACGCTAGAAAGTTCATCTCCGAAGGAATTTGAAATAGACTACATCTGTGACAGCTTGCCCGTCAGGTGTGTCTAAACAAGAACGTGGAAAACACCAGAACAGCTAAGTCAAGCAATACCATACCCCGCTATATATAGATCTATCTATCAGTCAAAGACTTACTGATCCTCAGGCATCCGGTGCCCTGGGGTCTTTAGCGAGAGGGCCTGGTATCAGAGATGGCGCCTCCCTGATCTCACTTGCAGCTCATTTAACCAGTGATTCAGGGAGCATGATGTACGGTGTTCGTGTCATAGCACTCAGTGTTTCCACTGAGTGCTCTGACACGAACTCAGTGGCAGTACAGGTTCATTAGGGGGTTCACTAGGGATAATTCTGTCCCTGCAAAAACTCATATATCTAAAAAGTTAGTGACGAGTAACATGATAGCTATTGGCGTTGATCTCTTCACATCTTTTATGCTTGACAAGACGGGTCCCTTAGACAGGGAAGGATTGTTCAATCATCAAGACGCAGATGTAACATGGACCGCGATACCTATAAAGGCGGCGATGATGAATCAGCAGTTCATCGTCCCTTATATAGCCTCTTTCTTGTCTTCTAATTTATGGGCCGCTTCGACGGCAACACTGAAATAATTTCAATCTATTTACGTTTATGACGTCATATACTTGTCAATTAGAACGTGATTCCAATATATCGATACATAAACCGTCAATATGCCGGATTCATGTCAAGCCGCCATATTTACACCTGGTACCCTAATCTACATTTCTACCAATGGATCCTTCTGATAACATAATGGGACACACGACAAAACTGAAGAATATTTGAAATGCTTTAAATATTGAGTTGTCGAAGGATATTAATGGAGAACTCCCTGATTTGCAAAATTTTAGAGACACTGCCTGAGTCTTATTTTTCATTCAAGTCTATTTATTGAATAGAAATCAAAGCAAGATAGCTCTATCAATTCAAATACCACGTGATCAAGTAATTCTGATTTCACTAAATATTCAGTCGTTAGTTACAAACATACCTTTTGATCTAGTAATTTAATTTTGTAAATAAAGAGTGGAATACGATTACATCACATGTTGGTTACCTCTCTAAAAGGTAACCAATTCCTATATATAAATAGATTACTAAGTGATGCACACGTGTGAAATTATCTTTGTGTTCATATAAGTGTTTTAAAACAAAAGAATTGACGATAAAAATGTGCAAATTAGAAAGAAAGGTAGTTCGCACATTGAATATTATCTTCTATTTATTGAATAGAAATCAAAGCAAGATAGCTCTATCAATTCAAATACCACGTGATCAAGTAATTCTGATTTCACTAAATATCCAGTCGTTAGTTACAAACATACCTTTTGATCTAGTAATTTAATTTTGTAAATAAAGAGTGGAATACGATTACATCACATGTTGGTTACCTCTCTAAAAGGTAACCAATTCCTATATATAAATAGATTACTAAGTGATGCACACGTGTGAAATTATCTTTGTGTTCATATAAGTGTTTTAAAACAAAAGAATTGACGATAAAAATGTGCAAATTAGAAAGAAAGGTAGTTCGCACATTGAATATTATCTTCTATTTATTGAATAGAAATCAAAGCAAGATAGCTCTATCAATTCAAATACCACGTGATCAAGTAATTCTGATTTCACTAAATATTCAGTCGTTAGTTACAAACATACCTTTTGATCTAGTAATTTAATTTTGTAAATAAAGAGTGGAATACGATTACATCACATGTTGGTTACCTCTCTAAAAGGTAACCAATTCCTATGTATAAATAGATTACTAAGTGATGCACACGTGTGAAATTATCTTTGTGTTCATATAAGTGTTTTAAAAGAAAAGAATTGACGATAGAAATGTGCAAATTATAAAGAAAGGTAGTTCGCACATTGAATATTATCTTCTATTTATTGAATAGAAATCAAAGCAAGATAGCTCTATCAATTCAAATACCACGTGATCAAGTAATTCTGATTTCACTAAATATTCAGTCGTTAGTTGCTAACATACCTTTTGATTTTGATGTCAAAAAAGACTCCGTTCTATATTAGATCCTTGAGCAAACCACAATAAGAAATGTGAAATCTTTTTATAGATCCTATATGCCAGGGGTGCTCACACTTTTTCAGTATGGGAGCTACTTATAAAATGACCAAGCCAAAATGATCTACCGACCCATAAAAGCGAATGTTATTTTAAAATTTATTGAAGATTTTTACCTTACATTACCACTTGAGCCAATATTGCTACAAAATAAGCTCTGATCATGTTATTGTAATTACCAAATAATAATGATAATAATAATAATACTTTTTTTTTTTTTTTGGGTAAGGAAGTGAAATGCATTTACGCACATAGTGCTGTGCTTCCAGTATAAACCAGACTACCAACTAAAACACCCCCTTTTCTCCTAGGACCTAGCCTGGAACTGTTTTCCACATTACTTCAGGCTTGGTCGTAGCTTACCTTAGGTGAGGTATACTTGCTTTATTATTCCTCTAGATCTTCTAAGTATCGCTTTTTCGTAATCAATATCGTTCTGACTAGGCCATCTACCATATTCCATGCTCCAGAACTCCGGATCATAATAATAATAACAATACATTGACAATGTATAATAATAATATTAATAATAATAACAATACATTGACAATGTATAATAATAATAATTAAAAATAAGGACTGACTGTGGCCTTGGAACTTTTTTTTTTCAACCCTTGTTTGCGATCTACCACTATTGGCCTCGCGATCGACTGGTAGATCGCGATCGACGTATTGGACACCCCTGCTATATGCGATGCAAGGTATAGGGTATGGCGCAGTCTCCAGAAACATGAAATTTAATAATCCTGGTATACTTGGGCCTGCTGTAACAATGTATTATCTATAGACCTAAAGAAATCATCATATCCCGTTTGGCACCTGGTAAAGAACTAATAAGGGCCATCTTAAAGCTGCCGTAGCTTGTGTAATAACATGTGGTAACTTCGGTAAGCTGACAACTCTATAAGTAGCCACAGATCTGGTACGAAGAAGGGCCAGACACCGCGTGCTGTCGCGTGATGCCATGGCGTAAAAGGAAAAAAAAGTACGAGGGGGAAACTCATTAAATTATATGTGGACGATTTATTTTTCATTATTGAAAAGGTAGAAGAACAGAATGCATTAAACATGTTTAATTCTGTTTATAAAGTCTACAATTCACGTGTGAAATGAATAAAAATGGATATCTGCCATTTTTAGCTTTAAATGTTATAAGGTGAAAATGGTTATGTTTCAACAGATTTGTATAAAAAAACCTACCAGTGCTGGAAGAATCCTAAACTATCATTCCTCTCATGCTATAAACCAAAAATTAAATTGCATACAATATTTGATTAAGAGAGTTATTGAAATAAGTAGTGTAAGTTTCATAAATGAAATAATAAAAGGGTGAAGTTTATAAGTGATTCCGGAGACAAATTTGTGCCATTATTTCAACATTTTGCATTTATTTATACACCCATCATGCCACCAAGACCCCCGAAGGTGACCAAGAAACCAAAGGCCAAAAGGGTCACTCTGAATGTAGAACAGAAGCTTGATTTAATAAGAAAACTTGAAAGTGGACCAGGTTTGTGAGAAATATGGTTGCAAGAAGCAGACCGTCTCTGATATAAAAAAAAGTAAAGACAAATTAAGAGCCTATGCTGCAAAATATTGTGTTGAGGGTAATAAATCTAAGGATGGAACATACAGGGCTAGGAAGAATATGGCTACAGCTGGTCACTCACAGCTAGGTGCAGCTGTACGTAAGTGGTTCCTTCAGTAAATGAATTGAACATAAGTGGGTCAATGTGAGAGGTGTCGAAATCATGACCGTTGCAGTGAAGCTGGCAAAAGAGCTGGGCATATTTTGCCCAAATCAGGAACCAAGAACCAGATGTACAAGAGAACAGTAACGAAGAAGAGGAACCAGTAAAAAGGACTAAACTATCCTCACTAAGAGCCAGCTTGGACGACCTCATAGCCTACACCGAACACTTCCGAGGCAGCTTCACACTACACTCAACTGCGTCTTCTAAGGGACATAGTCATTCGGCAGCAGCATAGAGTGGGCAAGCAAAGATACATTCCTTCTTTGCACCTCGTCGGCCAGTCACTACCACCCAAGAGCCCCAGCCTGGACCCAGTAGTGCCCCGGACCCTGGTGCCCTCACTTCTGAAGATGAGGTGGGTGATCCGATGGTCGTGGATTCGAACTCGGATTCAGAATAACACCCCACAAGAAACCCCTGTAAATAGAAGACTTAGGATTAAGGTGAGTGTTGTACTGTAATTATCGTTTGTTATTACTACTATATATGTATGTTTATTGTACCATGTTGTAGCCTAGGAGTATGTGTACGAGACAATATAGGCTGTTTACTGTACATGACAGTACTGTACGGTACTCAATTTTCGGTCTATGTTCTCGTCAACATACGTCTGGGAAAAACTGTTTTCTAGTTTGAAACACGTAAAATCAAAGCACCGGTCCATTCTGACTGACATTCATGTAAAGGAACTGCTTCGAGTGGCTACAACTGAATACAAACCTGATTTGCAGAAGATTACTGAAAACAAAAGATGCCAGAAATTCCATTGAGATTATCATCCCATCACTCCAACAAGGTAACAAAAAACACCTAACTAAGCATGTTATATTATGTGTTTAATATACGAGGGCTGACAATAAAGTAAGGTCTCCAACGCTGCAACTTCGCCAGATCACGCGCTAGGCGAAATCTGGTAACACCGCCGTGTTCCTTGGTTCCCCCACTACCACTTTGCTGCTGGGTGCGGCTTCCCCGACCTCTCAATCTTGGCTGAGCAGCCGTCAACGATGGAGGTACCCCTCGCGTCAGCGTCCAAGTGCGAATTGCGTTCTGTAATACGTTTTTTGAGTGCGAAAAAGGTGTCACCTATTGAAATCCATCGTCAACTAGTTGAAGTTTACGGGAAGAAGTGTATGGACATAAAAAACGTGCGTAAGTGGAGCCGCGAGTTCAATTCCGGGCGCACTAATGTTCACGACGAGGAGAGAAGTGGCCGACCGTCGGTCTCGGATGCGATTGTTCAAGCAGTGGAGGCAGAAATGCTCAAAAACCGCCGTGCGACAATTAGGGACTTGGAAGAGAAGCTTGGAGGAGTGTGTAGCAGCGAAACAATCCGTCATATCCTTGTGAACAACTTGCAGTATCACAAAGTTTCTGCCCGATGGATGCCGAAACAGCTGACCGAAGACCACATGAAACGACCACATGACCACTCCCTATAGTCCCGACGTGGCCCCAAGTGACTACCACATGTTCCCCGCCCTGAAAAAACATCTCGGAGGGAAGAAGTTTGATACTGACGCGGAGGTTCAGAAAGAGGTCAACACCTGGCTGCGCGAGGCGGATGGAGAGTGGTATACTGCCGGCATAGACAAGTTCATCGTGCGGATGCGGAAGGTGTTGGAAAACAATGGCGATTATGTAGAAAAGTAGCCAAGACGGTAGCCTTTCCAACGGTGTATCGCTTTTTGTAAATAAATGTCATTTTCTATGAAAAAAAAAATTGGAGACCTTACTTTATTGTCAGCCCTCGTATTATTGTTAGCTCTTTTTGTCGAAGTTGTTCGCCACCCCTGCTCTATATCATCCTCCATACAGCGACTACCATTTCTTCCTGCACTTGAAAAAAACCCCTGGGGTGGTCAGCATCTTCAAGACTATAACGAAGTCAAAACATTTGTGATACAGTGGTTAACAACTCAGGGGGCAGAATTTTATGAGGAGGGTATTCTAAGACTGCTTATGACAAGTGCCTCAATATTCAAGGAAATTATGTAGAAAAGTAGATTAAGGTACAGGCTTTCATGTAAAAATAAAATTGTTCCGATATCTTTGCACGTCTTTTTTTTAATTCCAAAACGGTACTTGGTACTTGTGGGTTATCTGTCACCACTTTTTAAAAAGTATATAATGTACTGTATATTAAGTTTTACAATTTTTTTTTTAATATCTATTAAATTACTATTAATTAACTATATATATAATATTAGAATTAGTAATAATACATTCCGTCATACCTCGTAAAGTCTCTGAAAAGCTCGACCAGTTTCGGGTCCGTCTGGATCCCATTTTCAAGAGCACCTAACTGACTTTGAATGTTGTTTTCCTATAACCTACCTATATATAGCATCTACATTGTGTAATCAGTGTTGTATGTGTAGTTAATTTTACACATACAATTTTAAAATTAACTACACATTCAACACTGATTACACAATGTAGATGCTATATATAGGTAGGTTACAGGAAAACAACATTCAAAGTCAGTTAGGTGCTCTTGAAGATGGGATCCAGACGGACCCGAAACCGGTCGAGCTTTTCAGAGACTTTACGAGGTATGACGCAATGTATTATTACTAATTCTAATATTACTAACCTCAGTGGAACTAACCCATTAACTATATATATATATATATATATATATATATTATATATAATGTTTAAGGCTAAAATGAATTGGTGGGACCTCCCAAGAACTGAAGAGGAAGCTGTCCGCCTGCTCCAAAGTAAAGGAATCATACCGACTGAGAGGTATTGCAAGAATGGCCACCCAATGAAGCTATACTTCGGTTCCAGGATCTTTTGGAAGTGTAACAGAAAGAACTGTAAACATCAAATTGGACTCCGCACTGGAAACTGGCTGACCAACTCACATCTTTCCTTGGTTACTGCGCTTCACTTTATACGTATATGCCTGGTGCTGGGAAACATCCTCTGTCAAATGGTGCCAGCGAGAACTAGGAATTGGGAACAACACATATCGAACGCTTGTGGGGATCAGCAAAATGACAAGCATCATAGAGGGACAAGCACGACAACATCTGGAGGGCTACCTGGCAGAGTTCATGTGGAGAAGTAAGTTACCGTTCGGATACGATCTATTCCACATCATCCTGGAGGACATCTCCAAGCTCATACCTCCAGAATAAATGCACTGCTGTTGTTTACTTACAAATAAAGGTGTATACGCAAATAAATAATTTTTAAGAACCAAAAGTTGGTATTTCTTTAACCTTTAGTAAACCAAAAATTAAGTGGTGACAGATAACCCACAAGTACCCGGTACTTATTCAAAAAACACGCCTCGTATATATAGATTACTAAGTGATGTTTTAGGGAAATAATGTCTTTCAAACCATGTTTGGACAAATGTGATAAATTTCAATGGTTGTGTAGGACGAATGTTACCCCTGCCCATTATGTAAAAAGGATTGTTCGATCGGGGTCCTACTTTGAGCGTAGCAAGATGTCAATTAGTAACATCTTGGTTTGACCTATTTTTTAGTTCACCGCATCAAGCACAAGTTTATTATGCGAGAATTGGGTGTTGCCTCCCATACGGTGTCTGATTGGCATAGTTTTATTAGGGAAGTATGTGTGGAAGAATGTTTCAGAATGAATGAACCTATAGGTGGAGTTGGCATGACAGTTAAAATAGATGAGAGTAAGTTTGGAAAGAAGAAAGCCCAGTTTTCGAAATCTGGAACATTAACCAAACTTGTATTTGGTATTCCACAAAAACCTTTGGTTGAGGCATCTTTCAGAGTTGCATATCGTATTGCCAAAAGTAAGAAACCGCATACTATTGGAGAGACATTAATTAAGTCATGTGCGCTAGAAATGGTTGAATCAGTTTGTGGACTGGAACGGAGAAAAAAAACTTGAGGCTATTCCATTATCCAATGATGTGATACATACAGTCAAGAATTGTTGAAATTTCTTGTAATATTTTGAAATAATATAAAATAGTGCCGGTGGCAGTTCAGAAAAATGCGATACGCTAGAAAGTTCATCTCCGAAGGAATTTGAAATAGACTACATCTGTGACAGCTTGCCCGTCAGGTGTGACTAAACAACAACGTGGAAAACACCAGAACAGCTAAGTCAAGCAACACCATACTCCGCTATATATACATCTATCAGTCAAAGACTTACTGATCCTCAGGCATCCGGTGCCCTGGGGTCTTTAGCGAGAGGGCCTGGTATCAGAGATTCGTTTAGCCAGTGATTCAGGGAGCATGATGGAGGTGGCCCCTGTTGTACGGTGTTCGTGCATGGCGCTCAGTGTTTCCACTGAGTGCTATGACACGGACTCAGTGGCAGTCAGTGGCGTACCTAGGATATCGATATATTGCAATCACGCCACAATCGAAAAGTGGCGTGATATCGATACCCGCCCGTCTGTCACAGCTGTTAGTCAGCCGCCATCTTGCACCCTACAAGTTCTTTTAGCGTACCAAGCTATAGCGGAAGGAATTATGATATATGGTGCGACTGCTTGGTTTAAGAGAGTTCCGCTATGCTATCATAGTGCTTTGAATCGTGTCTCACGCTCAAGCCTCCTGCTGGTCTCCCATGCTTATAAATCAGTCTCTACAGATTCTTTATGCATCTTGATTCAAGTTCTTCCACCTGCATACCGACTACTAGAAATCAACTTAATTCATGACTTTCAAAATCACATTCCTTGTCCAATTAGATTCCTCCAAAAAGCTGTTCCTTCCCCGGAGAACACCAGCTTGAATGAAATTAAAAAGGCTGTTAGAAGCTACATTGTTAGAGTCTGGGCGAAGAAGGCAAGGATGGATGTCCGAAATAAGCATATTTTTAATAGTATTGGGGATCTACACTCTTTTATGCAGTTAAAGCACTTTAAGGTTAATTTTGCAATGGCTCAAATTCTTACGGGACATGGCCCATTCAGAGACTTCCTTCACAGGATTGGTAAGGCTTCAAATCCTTATTGCAGTGACTGTGGAGGTGGCGAAAAAGACACCCCGGCTCATTTAGTCTTCTATTGCAGGAAATACACAAGTAAAAGACTGAATTTTATAGTCCAAATTCTATCCCTAGGAGTGAGTTGGCAACCAAATGTCTCTAGCCTTATTCGTAACAAATATACTTTTCCGATTTTCAAAAAATTCATCACTGCATTGGTTCTAGCGAGATTAAAGACTGACTACGCCAGTGGGAGATCATATATGGATAACATCCCCTTCCTGGTTCCTCTGGACTCAGACCAGTCATCCGACTAATTAATAATAGGAACAGCTCCAGGTTTACTTATCGAGGTTTTTTTTTTTTTTTTTTTTTTTCCTATTAATTATCTTTTCAAGGGCCACTGACCCACACAGCTGCCAATAGCTGTTTCAGTAGGACTAAGGTCCGGAGTTCCACCCGAGAGCTCTTAAAATACTGTCGGTACCACGGGGACGAGGCTCCAAGCCCATGAGTGATTTTCATGTTATTTTATTCACTTTACTTTCTACCTTATCTATCCCTTCTCTCTATCAGGTTGTCACTCATGCCTCGTCATGCGGTCGGACTCGTGGTGGCTGTGGTTCCTTACTCAGGTAGAGTAGACACAAATGATCGTATGTGAGGTGTCGCTGTGTGAGAAGCAGTATCTTCTCGGGCGGGTGTCTGCATAACACCAAGGGGGAGCTAGACCTCCGGCCCTCACCAGTGGGTGGGAGCATTTATTGGCAAATGCTCCTATACTGGTACTCATTCTTAATGAGCCCTGGCCCGGGGGAACGGGTACTTCCCTCTTCGGAGGGGGACGACCAAATCCATTTGGATCAAGGTAGTCCTAAAACTATCAGCGTGTAGGTGCTGGTAAGACAAAAGGATCTTTACGATTTTGTTCGGCAATTTTTCCTAACTAAAATTTTTTGATATCAGTTTATAAATGTCATTTCTTTTGAAAAGTTTATATGATTGCTTTGAAGTGATATATCAATATTTTTCTAAATCATCGATTTTTTTTATCCCTAGGATGAAACAAGTAAAAGAAAGTGGTGCGTCATTTAGAAAGAAAAGGAAGGAGATACAGACTAAAAATACTGGAGCACTACTCAAATATATCTCCTCCCAAGAGTCAACTTCTAGTTCTTTTAGTATTGTTGCCTCAAATACGGGCGAAGAAGCAGCCCTCGAAGGCGAAAAAACATTTTCCAATGTTGTTCAAGAGGAAAGACCTACTTCACACACTGGCGAAGAAGTAGAAAGAGTTCATCAAGTTCTGATGAAGAATCTGCAGCACAAATTATTCCATCTATTTTTTATGAAAGATATTGGATTATGGCCTAACAAAATTGACGATTTTACAAGAGTATTTCTGATACGTCAAGGTCCCTTTGCAATTCAAAATTTGGACGCCGACTTCAGCGAAGGAGTAAATAATACAATCAAAGCCAAAGGTGAAACAAGAAAACTGAGTCAGGACTGGTTTTTTCAAAATTTGCCTAATGGCGAAAAGCTCTTAAGATCGTGGATGGTATATTCACCATCGAAGAAAAGTATTTATTGTTTCTGCTGCAAACTGTTTGATAATCTTTGTCAAGCAGGTTTTAATACAGCAAATGGTTTTAGCAAATGGTGGAAACTTAATCCCAAAATTAGTCAACATGAGGTGAGTTGAAATTAAGAAATTACAAATAATATAAATTTTGAGAGCATTATACACGATTTTTCTAGTATGAAAGCTAGAAGAGTAGATATTATATAAATATGTTTACGAGTACATACAAATATGTTTAAAAAATTTACTCTGTGTATTAATTAATATTGATTAAATAACTTAATAATTTATTTATGTGTATTTATAAAAACCACTATTTGATTAACTTATAATAGAAAGGGCGGCAAACTGGAGATTGCCCCGGGCGGCAAAAGTTCTAGGCACGCTACTGGTGGCAGTACAGGTTCATTAGGGGGTTCACTAGGGATAATTCTGTCCCTGCAAAAACTCATATATCTAAAAAGTTAGTGACGAGTAACATGATAGCTATTGGCGTTGATCTCTTCACATCTTTTATGCTTGACAAGACGGGTTCCTTAGACAGAGAAGGATTGTTCAATTATTAATTCAATTAATCAGATGTAACATGGACCGCGATACCTATAAAGGCGGCGATGATGAATCAGCAGTTCATCGTCCCTTATATAGCCTCTTTCTTGTCTTCTAATTTATGGGCCGCTTCGACGGCAACACTTATCAGTGGGGGAAGTACTCTCATGAGAACAAAACATCAACTAGAGCGGTTATTAGCTTAAAGAAATTCATTTTAAATAAATTCGAGTAGGCTGGAGTACACGTTCAGTTGATGCTCTGTGGTTCCGTGCTGCTGCCATTCGTATATCCCGGTCTTTCGGTGGTGCCCTGTGAATAGCCCGTTTATACCTGCATCTGTCCAACCATAGTTGAGTTAGACACGTGTTATGGTGGGTGGGGTAGTAGTACAACCTCAAGAGTCATGTCTCTGTGCCTGCTCTGCTACCTCCTGTGCCACCTCTGCTGACTATTTGTTGACTTGTAAGTATTACTGATAAAATTGCTGCATCCCAGTTTCTTATGAAATTGTAAGCCTTATTTTACTGGTGCTTGCTTTTAATACATACTATCGAGGCTCATTGTTGCGTTACCTTCAATATCACCTACTTGATATTTATTGTTTACAAGTCCTTACACTAGTGATAACAGTAACAACTCCGTGTGAGGTGCGCTCAAGCGCGCGCTCTACATAAAGAAGAAGAAAAAATAAATATATATAAATAAAACTAACATAAAAAAAGAATGAAAAGACAAGGAACTACAGGTAACCTACCGAAAAAATCAAAAAAGGCAAATACAACTTTCCAAAAGGATGCAACAAGCAGCAGTAGACAAAGAAGGTCACTCAGACAAGAAAGTACGAAAAGTGATACCTTAAGTATTACTAGTTCTACCTCTGCAGGCCACTCAATGAATTTTATATCGCCAAATAGGTTTGGTGTGTTAGCAGTGGAAGAAGAACAACTCCAGCTGAGCAACAGATCAACGACCACTACCCAGAAAGAAGAAGAACTAACCCAAAAAGAAGTAAAGCCTCCTCCAATATTCATAAAAAACATAGTTGACTTCAGTTCGTTTTACAAAACGATAAAAGAGTTGATAGGAGCAAATCAGTTCTCCTGTCAAGCGAGAACAGACACAACCATCGTCCGTGTCAACACTGAAGAAAACCAGGGTTGCGGAGTCGGAGGTTTTAGCTCGGAGTCGGAGTTGGATTTCTAAGAGTACTAGTATCAACACTAGGGAAACAGAGTTTGTTCTGATTTCTTATTACAGACAATAATTGTCCAATATGGAAGAGGCTATTAGACAATTAAGACATAGAGCTCTGGAGAGGAATTATTAGTTGATGAATTTAAACGTTTTAGTTTTTTCAAGTAGTAAGGCAATGCTATCTGTCCTAGGTATTGGATATTTTGGTCCATGTGCGCCCGCCTCCATTTCAGTTTTTCTGTCTTCGGTCTAAAATACTCCCCACCCTTACCCCTTCTCCCTCTTAGTTAGCTCTTCTCAGTCGGCGGCTTTCCACCCAGTCCTATGGCAACTTTTGAAGACTTTGTAGCTCTCTATGAGGACTTCCTCCGCAGGCCAGATCTCCAGGAAGGTGATGTATTTTGGCTGAGTAGTCGTAGAAGGCATAACATTGTTCAACAGAACAGTAATTCAGAGGTTAAACTTCTGATTACTTTTCTGATGCACATGATCCTATTAACCCTCCAGAGGGCGCGTTGGGTCTCACAGACCTAGACTATCTCTTTTTGAATAAGAAAGTATATTCCAAGTTTTGTATCAATCTGATTCATTCAGATAGTAAACACATCAGATACCAGATGGCTATCAATTGAACCAGCAATAAGTCGAATTCTTAATCAGTGGCTTGAGCTCAAGACTCATTTCGAAGTTGCAAGACTTACTGACAAATGCTACAAAGCTGAAGTATTGTATAACATGTATAGAGACGAAAAACATTTATTATACTTATTGGCTCTGCATCCAGTTTTGGTACGAGTCCAAAAAGTGAACAAGGTGTTCGAACCAAATGATGCTGACAAGACTAAGTTACTGGATGATCTTACACGATTAATGAGAGAGCTTGCACGATCAATAATGCTACCAACTTCAAGAATTGATCCCCAACTCAGTGACATACAGAGTCACTTGGATCTTGAACCAAATCTTGGCTTTCGTTTTGAAAGAAAAGCAACGGAATTAATAAGTGATAAAAAAAATAAGCAAAGAAGACATCAAAATCATCAGAGAGCGAACACAGAATTTTCTGTTTCTTCTTTTTCAACAGCTTCAACAGGGATTACCAGACAATGTCTCAGTACTGAAACAAATAACATGTTTTTTCAGTTCAGAACACACTGAAGCACATCAAAGAACCTGTTTCTGCCATATTGCAAGTCATGCTGACTACTGATGATGAAATCGCTGCCGCAGAATTACAGTATAATAACATTCATTTGAACAATTGGAGCAATATCTCTAAAACTGAAGATTCCTGGGTTGAAGTTGATTCCTTCAGAGATTCTTCAGGTGTTAATCCCTACAAAGAAATTTCTGAGTGTGCCTTAAATTTACTTGCTCTGCCTAATTCTAATGCCGAAATTGAGAGAGTTTTCAGTATGATGAATATTATCAAGAGCAAGTTGAGAAACAGAATGCAGTATTGAAGGTGAAATACGGCGTAAGCCGTTATGGAAAATGCTGTAAAAATTATGATTTGCCTGCATCAGTTATCAATAAAATAGGAACAATAGCAACATATAGAGATACTAGCACCCAGGAGTCTCAAGAACAGCCCCAGCCGAGCACCAGCTTATTTGAGCCCAAACATGTACTCATGTGAAGAGGACGATCTTGATATCTTCTTTGATGACCACAATCTACTTTAACAAACATACCAATGCAGCAATATTTTCTACAAAGAAGGTAAGATAATTATACTTTAATTTTTTCGCATATCTCATTTACCATTTTAGCATATTTGGCATCTTATGTTGGCAACTTTTGGCATTTTTTCATGATCCCAGTTTGGCAACACTGACTCAGTCCAATGGCAACCTTTGAAGACTTCGTTACTCTCTACGAGAACTTCCTCCGCCGGCCAAATCTCCAGAAAGGTGATAGATTTTGGTTTAATAGACGTAGAAGCCATAACACATTGTTCATCGGAACAATAATTCGAAGGATATCTGTAGACCCGAAAGTCTTAATTACTTTTCTGATGCACATGGTCCTATTAAAAGATTGTGTAACCTGCGTTAATTGTAGTAGGGGCATGACTTTGATATTTACAAAATCTAGCACGGACGGATTTATTTGGAGGTGTGGCAAGAGACAGTCTGACGGTCGGAAGTGCCACGCTTCCAAATCAATCAGACATGGGAGTTGGTTTACTGGCTCCCACTTAGACCTCCCAACTTTACTTGAACTGACTCGAATGATAGTCCTGAAACTACCACGTGACTACATTAAGGAAGAACTTTGTTTGGAAAGCGCAAATAGAATAGGGGACACTTCGTAGAGGGGCACTGGGTTTTAGGAGGGGTGGAGATGGAAAGTGGTAAGATGTTTTTGGTCGCGGTACACGACAGAACAGTAGAAACACTGACTAACTGTATAAGACAATTGGTTCTTCCTGGGACGACAATTTACACAGACTGCTGGCGAGCGTATGACCGGCTCGGTGAAGAGAGATACACTCACTTGACTGTTAATCATTCCCTACACTTTGTTGACCCAAATACAGACACACAACCAACGCAATAGAAGGTATGTGGCGACACGTTAAACAGTTCATTCCAGAGTTTTGCAGGGCTAAGGGGACCTTTCAAAATTATTTAGCCCACTACATCTTTAACAGGTTTGCTAAGGCCAAGACTAACCAATTATTCTTGTTCTTTCATTATATTGTCTCACAAATTGACTGGTCGACGATCACAATCACTAGCTGGCATAACGACAATGACACAGCCGATGACGTTACTCCAGGCCCCAGTACTTCTGGTACTAGCAGACAGAAAGAGTGACTGACTGACTGACTAGCCCACTACCTCCTTAACAGGTTTGCTAAGGCCAAGACTAACCAATTATTCTTGTACTTTCATTATTTTGTTTGACTAATTGACTCGTCGACGATGACAATTACTAGGTGGCACAACGACAATGACGCAGTCGATGACGTTACTCCAGGCCCCAGTACTTCTCACACTAGCAGACAGACAGACTGACTGACTAACTAGCCCACTACCTCTTTAACAGGTTGGCTAAGACCAAGACTAACCAATTATTCTTGTTCTTTCATTATTTTGTTTCACAAATTGACTCGTCGACGATGACAATTACTAGCTAGCATAACGACAATGACACAGCCGATGACGTTACTCCAGGCCCCAGTACTTCTGGCACAAGCAGACGGACAGACTGATTGCATACGGCCCTGCAATGTTTGTCGAAATAGACGAAAGTAAATTTGGAAAGCGCTAATAGAATAGGGGACACTTTGTAGAGGGGCACTGGGTTTTAGGAGGGGTGGGGATGAAAAGTGGTAAGATGATTTTGGTCGCGTTACACGACAGGACATTAGAAACACTCAATAACTGTAAAGACAATGGGTCCTTCCTGGGCCCCCCCGATATGCCTTCACCTTGACGTGGTGGGGGGCTTATCATGTCTGCTTTAAGCGGCATGAACTAAGAAAGGCACACCTGGGTGGGCTGTGGTGGCAGGGCCTCCGCTCGGGGGTGGATTTCACCTATCGGGCGGTGGCGCGGGCGTCTGCCATTAAAGAGGAGTAATACCTCTTTAAAAAACCGCGGTGCAGCTGGCCCGGCTGCTAGTACCGTGTCAGGGTCCCTGTGCAGGGTTACGCACATGGCTACGTTTGGACTTCTCTTAATCGGATAATGGAATGGACTTGATTTTTCGAGCTGGCTCCTGTGGGTGTGGGCACAGTACCCGGCCGGGTCATTTGAAATTGATTCATCTAAGGGCCGGTCGGGCTGGCGACCGTCTACCCACAGGGGTCCCCCGCCTGGCAGGCGCTGCAGGGTGGTGCCCCAGATCGTCCCTGGGGAGCCCCGAACGCTTTTGTTAGTACGGGCCTGGGACCCCCAACGGAGGTTGAGTGTCTCCCTCCACCGGGGGTGTAACCGGCTCTCCGGGTGAACTCGGAGGCTAGCAGGTAACTCCGCTAGCTGGGCATGCCCAGGTCGGATAGCCCCCTGCAGTCGTGGGCTTAAAACCTCATGGAACTTTCAAACTCTAACAACTCAAACAACGCAACTTCGAATAAATCAGAAGAGTCGTAGGAGAATGGTGGCTGGCACTGTAGTGACACGTCATCTGACACCTCGGGGAGTAGCCGCCCTCAGAGGAGCATAAGGAGAAAACCTAAAGCAAGGGATGGGAATGGCAGATTTATTGGTGCTCAGGGAACCCCGATCATCCTGGACAAGGCTAAGAAGAGGAAGTGTGCCGACGCCCTCATCGCCCAACAGGTAGTGGGCGACCTACAAGCGCGGAGCAGCACAAAAAGGAGAACGTCAGCCGATGAGTACACCGCCGGGCTGACGGACAGGGCCACGACATCCGAAGCGAGGCCAGTGGTACATTTGTTGTATGCTCCTTCTGGGGACCGGTTAGCGAGCGTCCGTAGGACCCCGGATGACATGTTGGAGGCTTTGTTTGTGTCCTCCGAAGACGAAGTGGGAGCCGGGACTGGGTTCGCATCCTGTTGTGGGTCGAAAGGGTGTTAGAAACCATAAATACCAACAACACAAAATATATTCTTGGTATTTCCTTAGATATATCTAACGCTTTTAACTCATTAAACTACCAAATTATGATAGACAGACTAGTCAAACTAAACTGTAGCAACAACATTATCAATGTTCTCTCATGTTATTTCAATAACAGATCTATTGTTTTTCAAGGGAATCATGGCTCAGTATCTCACCCAATAACAAGAGGCTGCCCACAGGGTTCAATTCTTTCACCTGTTCTTTGGAATCTATACATTAATAATTTACTACTTGTCATTTCAGGTCTTAATATAAACTTCGTGGCTTATGCCGACGACATTTTTTTGATTATTGAAGAGGAGTCAAGACATAAACTGGAACTAAAGACACAATCAGTAATATCTACCATATTGGAACACCTGCATTATTTACAACTCCAGATATGCGGCGAAAAAACAAAAGGTATAATCCTTAAAGGACAACTCAAACGCCTTCCTATAATAAAAATCAACAACAGTACTCTAAAATTTTACAAAACACTAAAACTTTTGGGTATTACAATAGACAAATCTCTAAATTTCAAAAGCCATAATCAAAGATTTAAAACTTAAAATCATTCAAAAATTCAGCATATTTAAACGTTTATCTGGTTATAGATGGGGCCTATCTTTTATACAACTCATAAAAGCTCACAGAGCAATAGTAGAGGGCATAGTTCGTTATGGCTATGATATTTGGTTCCTCCAATTACCAATCTCCTCCCATCAAACTCTAAATAGATTATTTCGATTTAGTTTATTAATAATTTCAAAGGCTTTTAAAACTGTTTCTACTGACTCCCTATGCCTATTAAATAGAGTCCTCCCAGCAAAATAGTTCCTTCTTTTATTAACAATAAAACATGAAATTAAATCATCTGGAAAATGCTTCTTTCTTGAACTAAATAATAGATTAAAAGACAATGATCTCTCTTCAGAGAAAAATACAATTGCCATAATCCAAGATTTCCTTTTGGAAAAATGGTTCAAGGAAATGAAGAAAAACGAAAAATATCCTCATATATTTATTTTTATAAATGACATTCGAAAATTTTGGAAATTGAAATTCTTCAAACCTAATTATGCAATCACCCAAATTCTAACAGGCCATGGTAAATTCCGTTCATATCTGCATCATATCAAGGCAGCGGAGAACCCATACTGTTTGGACTGCAATAGAGGTGAAATTGACAATCCTTTTCATCTACTATTTTTTTGTCATAAGTATAAGGATATAAGATTTAACTTCAGCCTCAAACTTCAATCACTGGGTTTAGATTGGCCTCCACCACCACATAAACTATTAAAAACAAAAATGATCTTTAACTGCTTTAAACAATATGCCACAAAACTTATCCTATTGAGATTAAAGTCAGACTATAGCAACTCTAACCCTTACTACAACAACCTACATATCCAACTCCCTCTAAACTCAGAAAACGATTCAGAGGACCAATGAGGAGATCATTTACCTGTCATCCACAACCATTGCTGTATTTTCCAAGTCTCATGCGTTTCTAACTCAACCCTATCAATTCCCAACATGGAGCCATCTTTCTGGAAATCGGAAACCACGGCGTGCTAAAGTTTTTTTTTTCTTTTTTTTTTTTAATACCCTGTCTTCTTCCTCTTTTCTTCTTCTTTCTCTTCTTCTTCTTATCAAGGGCAACTGACCCACACAGCTGCCAATAGCTGTTTCAGTAGGACTTAGGTCCGGAGTTCCACCCGAGAGCTCTTAAAATACTGTCGGTACCACGGGGACGAGGCTCCAAGCCCATGAGTGATTTTCATGTTATTTTATTCACTTTACTTTCTACCTTATCTATCCCTTCTCTCTATCAGGTTGTCACTCATGCCTCGTCATGCGGTCGGACTCGTGGTGGCTGTGGTTCCTTACTCAGGTAGAGTAGACACAAATGATCGTATGTGATGTGTCGCTGTGTGAGAAGCAAGTATCTTCTCGGGTGGGTGTCTGCATAACACCAAGGGGGAGCTAGACCTCCGGCCCTCACCAGTGGGTGGGAGCATTTATTGGCAAATGCTCCTATACTGGTACTCATTCTTAATGAGCCCTGGCCCGGGGGAATGGGTACTTCCCTCTTCGGAGGGGGACGACCAAGCCCTCATGGGCACGAGGTAGTCCTAAAACTGAGGACCTGTAGGGGTCGCCTTCTAATCCTGTTGTGGGTCTAGGGACTTTTTGGCTGGCTCCCCCCCACTAGTGGAGCTGCCCGGATCACACCGCGCAGCAACGGCCGATAGTAAGTTTGCCGATATGAATCGCAGACTCAACGAGGCGGAAAAGATCACCGCAGATATGGGTCCTTCCTGGGACGACAATTTACACAGATTGCTAGCGAGCGTATGACCGGCTCGGTGAGAGAGATACACGCACTTGACTGTTAATCATTCCCTACACTTTGTTGACCCAAATACAGACACACACACCAAAACAATAGAAGGTATGTGGCCGACACGTTAAACATTTCATTCCGTAGTTTTGCAGGGCTAGGGCGACTTTTCAAAATTATTTAGACCACTACCTCTTTAACAGGTTTGCTAAGGCCAAGGCTAACCAATTATTCTTGTACTTTCATTATTTGTTCGACAAATTGACTGGTCGACGATGACAATTACTAGCTGGCATAACGACAATGACACAGCCGATGACGTTACTCCAGGCCCCAGTACTTCTGGCACTAGCAGACAGACAGACTGATTGCATACGGCCCTGCAATGTTTGTCGAAATAGACGAAAGTAAATTTGGAAAGCGATAATATAATAGGGGACATTTCGTAGAGGGGCACTGGGTTTTAGGAGGGGTGGAGATGGAAAGTGGTAAGATGCTATTGGTCGCGGAACACGACAGAACAGTAGAAACACTGACTAACTGTATAAGACAATGGGTCCTTCCGGGGACGACAATTTACACAGACTGCTGGCGAGCGTATGACCGGCTCGGTGAAGAGAGATACACTCACTTGACTGTTAAGCTGACCCGAATACAGACAAACACACACCAACACAATAGAAGGTATGTGGCGACACGTTACACATTTCATTCAAGAGTTTTGCAGGGCTAAGGGGACCTTTCAAAATTATTTAGCCCACTACATCCTTATCAGGTTTGCAAAGGCCAAGACTAACCAATTATTCTTGTTCTTTCATTATTTTGTTTGACTAATTGACTGGTCGACGATGACAATTACTAGCTGGCATAACGACAATGACACAGCCGATGACGTTACTCCAGGCCCCAGTACTTCTGGTACTAGCAGACAGACAGACTGACTGACTAACTAGCCCACTACCTCCTTAACAGGTTTGCTAAGGCCAAGACTAACCAATTATTCTTGTACTTTCATTATTTTGTTTGACTAATTGACTGGTCGACGATGACAATTACTAGCTGGCATAACGACAATGACACAGCCGATGACGTTACTCCAGGCCCCAGTACTTCTGGTACTAGCAGACAGACAGACTGACTGACTAACTAGCCCACTACCTCTTTAACAGGTTGGCTAAGACCAAGACTAACCAATTATTCTTGTACTTTCATTATTTTGTTTGACTAATTGACTGGTCGACGATGACAATTACTAGCTGGCATAACGACAATGACACAGCCGATGACGTTACTCCAGGCCCCAGTACTTCTCGCACTAGCAGACAGACAGACTGACTGGCTGACTGACTGACTGACTGGCCCACTACCTCTTAAACAGGTTGGCTAAGACCAAGACTAACCATTTATTCTTGTTCTTTCATTATTTTGTTTCACAAATTGACTGGTCGACGATGACAATTACTAGCTGGCAAACGACAATGACACAGCCGATGACGTTACTCCAGGCCCCAGTACTTCTGGCACTAGCAGACAGACAGACTGACTGATATGATGCCCACTACCTCTTAAACAGGTTGGCTAAGACCAAGACTAACCATTTATTCTTGTTCTTTCATTATTTTGTTTCACAAATTGACTGGTCGACGATGACAATTACTAGGTGGCACAACGACAATGACGCAGTCGATGACGTTACTCCAGGCCCCAGTACTTCTGGACTAGCAGACAGACAGACTGACTGACTGAACTATGCCCACTACCTCTTAACAGGTTGGCTAAGACCAAGACTAACCAATTATTCTTGTCTTTCATTATTTTGTTTACTAATTGACTGGTCGACGATGACAATTACTAGCTGGCATAACGACAATGACACAGCCGATGACGTTACTCCAGGCCCCAGTACTTCTGCACTAGCAGACAGACAGACTGACTTGACTGAACTGAGCCCACTACCTCTTAAACAGGTTGGACTAATTGAACCATAGACTAGGGACCATTTGGGATGGTCTTAGGTTTGTACATTATTTTGTCTTCGACGAAATTGACTGGTCGACGATGACAATGGTACTAGGCTGGCACATTACGACAATGACGCAGCGATGACGTGTACTCCAGGCCCCAGTACTTCTAGCACTAGCAGACAGACAGACTGAATGACATGCGGCCCTCAACGTTCTTCAGAAGTTAGAGCAAGACCTAAATTGAAAGCCAATTATGGTACTTGTAAGGGACTTTCATTATGTGTAGTGTTTTTGTCGTTACATTGACTGACTCGAACGATGACAATTACTAGCATGGGCTCTGAACGACAATGACACAAGCGCGATGACGTTACGCTCGACAGGCCCCTAGTACTTCTCGCACTAGCAGACAGACAGACTGATCAATGGCACAATGAATGTATGATGGCGACACTAAACTCTTGAAACAGAGTTTAGGCTAAGGGGACCTTTCAAGATATTAGCCCACTGATCTTTAAGGTTTGCTAGGCAGTAACCATTATTTTGTGTTTTCACATTTCGTTCACAAATTGACTCGTCGACGATGACAATTACTAGCTAGCACAACGACAATGACACAGCCGATGACGTTACTCCAGGCCCCAGTACTTCTGGCACTAGCAGACAGACAGACTGATTGCATGCGGCACCGCAATTTTTGTTGCAATAGACGAAACTAAATTTGGAAAGCACAAATATAATAGGGGACACTTCGTAGAGGGGCACTGGGTTTTAGGTGGTAAGATGTTTTTGGTCGCGGTACACGACAGGACAGCAGAAACACTGACTAACTGTATAAGACTATGGGTCCTTCCTGGGACGACAATTTACACAGACTGCTGGCGAGCGTATGACCGGCTCGGTGAAGAGAGATACACTCACTTGACCAATAAGTACGAGTAATTACAACACTCAGTTACAATAAGTAACTGCTTATCCCCCCCCCAACAAAGAAATGGAATAAGATGACGACACACCAGACCTGTTTTGATCGTTGTGTACCTTAGCTTTCCAGCCATTACACCAATAAATCAAACCAGGCCGACATTATACGTGTTGCCCTTTAGTCACCCCCTAGTTTCGCCACAAAACTTGAGGGTGTCCAAGGTGGACCTCGCGGAGGCGGGCACCACGATGATTTGAGGCGGGCACCGTTTCTGACTGAAAAGTCAGATGGCTGTCGTGTATTTAGGCAAAGGAAGGTCATTCTCCCAACGTCATTTTACATGGACAGTTACACCATTCTACCCACCTGTGGCACTTACTTATGCAGACAATCTGCGCAGGAGTCCAGTCACTTTGGATAGTGTTAGAAATGACATTCTTCAATTTGGTGGTCCTTCAGTTCCAGTTCCAACTGATCCATTATATTGGAAAGTGGTTGAAAAGGCTGAGAAAGTCTGGAAATTGCCAAGGCTAGTGCAACCCATTCACTTAAATGACTTACCATCATACTCGTTGGATACTGACTCAAGCTCACCTGGACTTCCTTGGAAACAAGACGGATTTAAGAACAAACGGTCCGTTCTTGATGATCCTGTCGCCTTCGGATCTATTCGCAGCTTTTGGCACCGCATTAAGTATGGAAAGGCTGGAAAGCCTGCAGACTGCGTAGCTTACTTAAGAGCACACCTAGTCGAGGAGGGCGAGGAGAAGGTGAGAGCCGTGTGGGGTTACCCCGCGACTATCAGCTTCCAAGAAGCTTGTTTTGCTTTACCTTTAATCGAAGGTTACAAACAAGGAAACTTCCCCATTGCGTATGGATATGAAACAGCGCGTGGCGGATGTCGAAGAATAAGAGATAGATTCCATCGATTTAAGAACTTTCTCACTGTTGACTTTAAATCTTTCGACAAACATCTACCTTCTTGGATTATTAGACATGCTTTCTCCATTTTGTGTTTAAACATCGATTTCACAAAATACAAAGATACAGGTGTTCCCGATGCTATGGCTTTATATAAGGCATGGAACTACATCGTTGACTATTTTATCAACACACCTGTGCGACTATGCAATGGCGAGCGATATCGAAAGAGACGTGGAGTCGCAAGTGGCAGTTACTTCACGCAACTCATCGACAGTATCGCAAATTACATCATGATAGAATATGAAGTGTTGAAGAACAACTCAGAGGTTAGAGACATCTTGGTTCTCGGGATGACTCCTTAGTAGCAACGACTGGAAAAGTCGAGTTGGCAGAAATGTCGCATGCTTTAAGAGAGTTTGGTATGACCCTGAATCTTCGGAAGTCTTCTACCCCATCTATGACGCCAGTTTTCTTGGTTACAAGATATTGAATGGCTATCCACTTAAGCCGGAACGTGAGTTCTGGGCGGCACTAGTTCATCCTGAACATCCAGACCAAAGTTGGGACGAGTATGCTACTCGGGCATGTGGATTAGTCTTAGCATCATTCGCGCAGCATGATAGATTCTACGATGCAATAGCGGAGCAACTCAGAAATGAGTTCGTGCCTGTTCTCAAGCCAGGTCTTCGGCGCTATCTGCGAACAATTGGTTTTGATGGTGTACCCGTCAAACTTCCAAGTAAATTACAACTGCTCTCCATGTGTGAGCAGTGACCCCCTTAGACTGAAAAGTCTCGGGCCGGGGTATATAAATAGCCTTCCATCACGACACACCAGACCACACGGACAAACACAGTGAATGATAGAACGGGCATTGGTTGACCGGAGTGGGGGCTTCAAACGACAGGCACTGGTGCAGCACCCTCTATAGTATATCTGAGAATGGACATCAGGGAGAAATGAACAAGTCCAGCCAGACAGCCCAGCACGATGGCTTGGCCACCTCCTTTTAATCTCTGTAAACAGTAAGCCTTTTTTTTTGCCCCTGTTTCAAAGAACCTGTGGATATGTGCAAGCTAATGCAGCCTGCAGATATAGCTGTATGACCCCCACTAGGGCCGAAAATTGAAAAAAATAATTAGAAACCCCACAAATAAACTCAAACTAGAAGTCAAAAAAATTATCTGAGAGATTAATAAAGATAATGATGATAAAGTTCTGACGCCAGTTACAGAAGAGTATAGTCCCGGATACATTCGGTGCGTAACAAAAGTCATCTTAATCAGCTCAACCCTTCTGATTGGAGGAAAATAGTATTTGATTATATTTATTTGCAACTTAGAAAGGTATGTAAAAATTTTTCTTAAGTACATAATAAAAAACTTCAGAGCTTAATAGACAATAGCCCGTGGAATAAAAATAAGAAATTAGTTCTGAATTTATCAGACAGAATATTAGATAATAATGCAGTAGCAGCATTAGGATATGGTTTAAATTTTGTTACTAAAAGTAATAATTTTAATTATGTTCAGGTAGGTAAGGATTTTTGTAAAGCTGAAAAATTAAATAATATAGATATCGATAATTTAAATATTTTAAAAGGAATGGTCTTTCAGAAAAAACTAATGTTGGTAGCGTTCCTAGACGTTTTATCGAGGCTTATTCTAAGCTTAAAAAAGATAATACCATAAAAATCACTAAAGCCGATAAATCTAAAGTAACAGTAATATTAAATAAAAAAGATTACGGCGATAAAATAGAGAATATGTTAAATGATGAAAATGTGTATACAAAGTTAAGGTCTAATCCTTTGGAAAGGGTCAATAGTTCATTTAATAAAAAAAATAAAAAAAAACTATCTTAAAAAAAAATCAACCCGAACTTATTACTAAATTTATATCAAAATCCCCTTCATTGCCATATATGTACGGGTTGATCAAGGCACATAAAGATAATTACCCAATACGTTTGATTGTGAGCTCGGTTGGTTCGGCATCATATGGCTTGTCCAAATGGTTAGTAAGTGTTTTAAGCCCATTAATTGGAAAAATTTCAGGCAGCCATATAAAAAACAATGTTGATTTAATTAGAAAATTAAAAGGCGTGAAATAGAATTTCAGTACGTATTTACTTTATAATAATGAGTACCAAAGGAAAAGGGAAAGTTAGACATCGAGGTTACTTCCGTAACCAAGAGAGGAAAGACACAGAGGCTTTGAAACTGAAGGAGCCAAAGAGAGAAGAGAAGGAAGAGAGAAAACCTAAAGAAGCTAGAGCGCGTGCTGAACGTGAGCCAGAGAAGCTAAACGTAAAGAAAGGACCTCCTCCCCCAGACACCCAGCAACTAAACAAACACCTTTAAAGAATGATCCAATATATGTAGAGTTTTGTTGTCGATGGTGATCGTGGTTTTATACCAACGCCAAAAGCGCGTTTCTTTTCTCCATCTTGTGATTCTTTTCTACCCTTAGTTCATGCAGATTACACCAACTTAGTGACTGCGAACAGACCTTTCGGGAAAGTGGTTAGTGCTAGTGTTTACGCTTATTATAACATTATGCACCTGTGGGCAAGACTTTATGCGATTATACGACATCGTCGCGAACTAACACCTATTGAAGTCGACTTCCTGAGCAGACTGGAACATGAAGATCTTATGACAGTCACAGAACCTGTAAATACGTTCCTGCGCTGCCTTGGTGACTTTAAGGATACCAATGGCATGATACATAAAATGCGAATCGAGAAACCCAACAAGAATGGGGATTTCGGACGTGTGAGCGCAACAAAATCATATTTTCTATGAAGCGTTGCCAGCACCGCCGTTTTCATTGAAGCGCATTAGGCGTGACGTCGAATATTCAACGAATCCTGACGCCGATCAGATATGGGAAATACCTGGTCTACGACCCACAAATGCAGTGATAGCTAGAGTTGTAGCACCAGCTGCCTCAGCTCCCGCAGGTTTAGAAGTGTCTCACGCCGACCCGATTCTGGGTATGCTACCTCCAGTAGATGAAGGTAATATCCTTCCAGCTGTTGATAGATATGTGCCAGGTTCTAGCACAACACGTGATGACCCAGCACTAACACCAGAAGAGACACGACGTGATATGCCTACAGCTAATTTGCTAGGCTGGTACCCAGCTGAGAAACTAAGTGCAAACCAATTGCATCCCTTGAAATCGATGATGGCAGGAGAGGACTTTGATAACGCCATTTCGGAGATACAATATGTACCCGATCTTATGCGACATGTCGCAGCGAATATACAGAACCTCAGTAATTATAAAATTGCTTCTGCTTTACATGAATCTAGTTACGGATCGGCTGCACAAGAAGCGTTTCTCAACATTGAACAGATTTCGAGCAAATTCTAACTCTCATCATATTATTGTGACAATATATCTAGCGTGCGATGCCTTAGCGGACTAGACGTTAGATGCGCTAGTGGCATGAGGGTGTTAGGTCTGAGAATTCGAAAACATACTCTCGGAAACCTCAACCCCCCTGGGCATGCTATGATTTCGGTAGCTATGAAGAAGTGCCAGATACATGGATAGCCAATCGGAACCAGATCTTCGCTTCGGGACTAGAGATCCAATCGTATGCGGAACAATCTACAGTCATGCATATATATATATGTTTGCCCTGCAATGTTTGTCGAAATAGACGAAACTAAATTTGGAAAGCGCAAATAGAATGGGGACCCTTAGTAGAGGGGCACTGCGTTTTAGGAGAGGTGGAGATGGAAAGTGGTAAGATGTTTTTGGTCGCAGTACACGACAGGACAGCAGAAACACTGACTAACTGTATAAGACAATGGGTCCTTCCTGGGACGACAATTTACACTGACTGCTGGCGAGCCTATGACCGGCTCGGTGAAGAGAGGTACACGCACTTGACTGTTAATCATTCCCTAAACTTTGTTGACACAAATACAGACACACAACCAACACAATAGAAGGTATGTGGCCGACACGTTAAACATTTCATTCCGTAGTTTTGCAGGGCTAGGGCGACTTTTCAAAATTATTTAGCCCACTAATTCTTAACAGGTTGGCTAAGGCCAAGACTAACCATTTATTCTTGTTCTTTCATTATTTTGTTAGACAAATTGACTGGTCGACGATGACAATTACTAGGTGTCACAACGACAATGACACAGCCGATGACGTTACTCCAGGCCCCAGTACTTCTGGCACAAGCAGACAGACAGACTGACTGGCTGACTAGCCCACTACCTCTTAAAAGGTTGGCTAAGGCCAAGACTGACCAATTATTCTTGTTCTTTCATTATTTTGTTTCACAAATTGACTGCTCGACAATGACAATTACTAGCTAGCATAACGACAATGACACAGCCGATGACGTTACTCCAGGCCCCAGTATTTCTGGCACTAGCAGACAGACTGACAGACTGATTGACTAGTCCACCTACCTCTTAAACAGGTTGGCTAAGACCAAGACTAACCAATTATTCTTGTTCTTTCGTTATTTTCTTTCACAAATTGACTGGTCGTCGATGTCAATTACTAGGTGGAACAACGACAATGACGCAGCCGATGACGTTACTCCTGGCCCCAGTACTTCTGGCACTAGCAGACAGACAGACAGACAGACTGATTGCATGCGGCCCTGCAATGTTTGTCGAAATAGACGAAACTAAATTTGGAAAGCGCAAATAGAATAGAGGACACTTAGTAGTGGGGCACTGGGTTTTAGGAGGGGTGGAGATGGAAAGTGGTAAGATGTTTTTGGTCGCGTTACACGACAGAACAGTAGAAACACTGACTAACTGTATAAGACAATGGGTCCTTCCTGGGACGACAATTTACACTGACTGCTGGCGAGCCTATGACCGGCTCGGTGAAGAGAGGTACACTCACTTGACCAATAAGTAATTAGAACACTCAGTTACAATAAGTAACTCCTTATTGTAAAAAATTTTAATTATTTAATGTAAACATTTTTCTAAAGTACATAATAAAAAAACTTCAGAGCTTAATAGACAATAGCCCGTGGAATAAAAATAAAAAATTAGTTCTGAATTTATCAGACAGAATATTAGAGAATAATGCAGTAGTAGCATTAGGATATGGTTTAAATTTTGTTCCTAAAAGTAATAATTTTAATTATGTTCAGGTAGGTAAGGATTTTTGTAAAGCTGAAAAATTAAATAATAAAGATATAGATAATTTAAATATTTTAAAAGGAATGGTCTTTCAGAAAAAACTAATGTTGTTAGTGTTCCTAGACGTTTTATCGAGGCTTATTCTAAGCTTAAAAAAGATAATACCATAAAAATCACTAAAGCCGATAAATCTAAAGTAACAGTAATATTAACCCTAGAAAGACCAGCGGGCCTCATAGGCCAAGTTTCAAAGAAATATTAGTCTATATTTTAAAAACTTGTAAACTTATTACGCCGAAACTACATGACTTTATTTGCGTAGTACATATGTAACCTCCATACAAAAATTGTTGAAAATAATACAGTACTTTTTGATATTTTTAGTGTTACATCATATTTTACCAAGCGGGCCTCCGAGGCCCCTGTGTGATGCAAGCGCTGCGGAGGAACTAATAAATATTATTTTTTAAAAAAGCCTTCCACTCTACCCAAACGATAACTTATATATACCATGATAAACGAAAAACGGTTCGGCAGGACAAATAACAATTAAAATAAGCAGTGACACATAAACTGAAACACAACAAAGACTCACTTTTCAATATTTCGACCGTAATGGCGGTCGTCCTCAGGAGAAGAAGTGAATTGACGGAGGGACGACAGTTAACTAATATATATATATATATAAATGAAAAAAGACAACAAATAGAAGAAGCGAGCAAACTTACTGGATCGATATTTCGAACTGAATATATATATACATATCGAGGTGTGGGAATTAAACATCAGATTCTACCAATTCAAAAAAAAAAATAAATAAAAAAACCGAGCATGCTGCCACTGGGCCATCCTGACCCATATTTCAATCATAACCTCAAATCATATATAACTGAAACATAGCAAGCCTAAAGTGTTGTATGGAAGTTTAAAACAAAGAAATTATAAAAGCTACAAAAATAAATATACCTTATCATTATGTGGTTTGTTGGTACAAATTTTGTTTTGGATGATTTTAAAAATAAATATAAATATTACAACTAATTTAAAAAATATTAACTCTAAAGTTATATGAATCTCATAAAAAAAAATACTGATATACAAGTATTTGAGGAGTGCTTGGGTTGGATGTTTTACTTCTCTGGATGGGATGTTCTGCTCTTCTGGGTTAGATGTTCTGCTTCTCTGGATGGGATGTTCTGATCTTCTGGATTGGATGTTCTGCTCTTCTGGATTGGATGTTCTGCTCTTCTGGGTTAGATGTTCTGCTCCTGTTGATGGGATGTTCTGCTCTTCTGGGTTAGATGGTCTGCTTCTCAGGATGGGATGTTCTGCTCTTCTGGGCTGCATTTTCTACCTCAAAAGTTCAATAATCCTTTAAAATATTCATACTAGCCCACAATTCACTTGCTCTCATTTGAGAAATACACGAGAGCTTCTTTTTTTTTTTCGTTTAAAAAAATTGTTATACCAAAATGCAGATTCATTTTATATTTCTACTATTAATATGGCATACCATCATACCTCGTAAGATGATCTTAGGAGTCGTTGGAGTGCTTTCGGACGTTGTCCAACATCGATCGCAACCATCCTAATACTTCATTTAATGAAGTAAGTAAACTAAGCAAAATTCATATACCAAAAACCTTTAGTCCAAATGTCAAAAATTACTTTTGACGTCTTTTGCCTTCCTCAAATGCGACAGTTTTGTCTCGTGATAAATACATTAGCATATTGAATTTTATCAAAAGTATTTGGCAATATTCTATCACTTTTTTCCATCAAAATACAAGATTCTTCATTCAATTTTCTGCATAACCTTGGGATGACTTCCATGTCAACAATTATGACTCGTATTCACAAAACACCTGAAAAATAAAAAAAACCACAAATATTAGTTAGCGATTACTGTTCCTAAGAATAGGAGGGATTTTATAATCTCCTAAAAATACAAACATTGGCTATCTTTCACGTGGAAATCTCGCGTTTATTACACTACATTCATTTATCATACTTACGATAAACTATAAAGCCTTCCTTCCTTCACAAACTGAAATCCTTAAAATATACAAATCTTTCACTTCTTTCCATCAAAATACAAGAGTCTTCTTCCATTTTCTGCATAACCTTGTGATGACTTCCACGCCGACAATTATGACTCCTAATCACAAAACACCTGAAAAATAAAAAAAAACACAAATATTAGTTAGCGATTACTGTTCCTAAGAATAGGAAGGATTTTATAATCTCCTAAAAATACAAACATTGGCTATCTTTCACGTGGAAATCTCGCGTTTATTACACTACATTCATTTATCATACTTACGATAAACTATAAAAAGCCTTCCTTCCTTCGAACACAGAAATCCTTAAAATATACAAATCTTTCCCTTCGTTCCATCAAAATACAAGAATTTTCATTCCATTTTCTGCACAACCTTAGGATGACTTCCACGCCGACAATTATGACTCCTAATCACAAAACACCTGAAAAATAAAAAAAAACACAAACATTAGTTAGGGATTACTGTTCCTAAGAATAGGAAGGATTTTATAATCTCCTAAAAATACAAACATTGGCTATCTTTCACGTGGAAATCTCGCGTTTATTACACTATATTAATTTATCATACTTACGAGAAACTATAAAGCCTTCCTTCCTTCCTTCACAAACAGAAATCCTTAAAATATACAAATCTTTCCCTTCGTTCCATCAAAATACAAGAATATTCATTCCATTTTCTGCATAACCTTAGGATGACTTCCACGCCGACAATTATGACTCGTATTCACAAAACACCTAAAAAATAAAAAAAAACACAAACATTAGTTAGGGATTACTGTTCCTAAGAATAGGAAGGATTTTAGAATCTCTTAAAAATACAAACATTGGCTATCTTTCATGTGGAAATCTCACTTTTATTACACTATATTAATTTATCATACTTACGAGAAACTATAAAAAGCCTTCCTTCCTTCAAACACAGAAATCCTTAAAATATACAAATCTTTCCCTTCGTTCCATCAAAATACAAGAATATTCATTCCATTTTCTGCATAACCTTAGGATGACTTCCACGCCGACAATTATGACTTCTATTCACAAAACACCTGAAAAATAAAAGAAAACACAAACATTAGTTAGGGATTACTGTTCCTAAGAATAGCAAGGTTTTTACTTTATCTCCTAAAAATACAAACATTGGCTATCTTTGTA
This sequence comes from Hermatobates lingyangjiaoensis, assembly GCA_026182355.1. Classification (NCBI taxonomy): domain Eukaryota; kingdom Metazoa; phylum Arthropoda; class Insecta; order Hemiptera; family Hermatobatidae; genus Hermatobates; species Hermatobates lingyangjiaoensis. Next base: position 60,978 of record JAPFBL010000600.1, read on the forward strand.
ATTTATGTTCAGTAACATGGAAACATTTCACTTTTGTGTTTAATATATCCCAAGAAATGCAAGAAAACACCTTACTAACATAAATAATTGCTAAAAGAGAATCACTTTTAAATTATTGATACCTTAAGCATTTTATTCTCCTACTGATTGAAAATTTAAAATTTTTTTTTTCTTCAGAGAAGAAGTTTTATTCAACGCGTTTCGAACACTTGATGTGTTCATCATCAGGAAGACACCAAGGATGTGGTACTGACGGGTTGGTCCAGTGAACACAACTGTTGTTTATCCATTTTTTGTTGGTTTATCCATTTTACCTCAGAATGAGTAAATACCACACAATTACGGATTGCACAACTAATGATTTAATATAAAAAACTTTGATAAACAACTCAAGAAGGAATAAAAATAAAACAAATTCCTGCGTGGTTGAAATAATATTTTTCAACTATAATTTTGTTTCTATAGTTAGTAATAATATTTACGATAGATATAATGTAGTACTTACAACTGATAAATTACAATTAGCAGAATATACCCTCCATTGTTAGAACATGTTATAATATTTTAAAAGACATTAATATATTCAGTTTTTACTTTCTCATGTTCATTTAGCACAGTGTTTCTCAAAGTGGTTCATAACGCCCCCTTAGGGGCGTTAAAGAAGTTCAAGAGGGCGGTAGGAAATGCCGCCTTTTATTGGGGTTTCGAATATACAGAAGGGAGCGTTGAACATACAAGAGAGGTTGAATTATACAATTATTCAAGTAATAAATAGGTTGAAAGAATTCTATTTACTACTTGTTCTATGACTAGGAGGATTCACACTGCAGGCATTGTGTATGGCACGCGAGAAAACCTCCGACTGTTCTTGTTTTCTATCTTGTTAGATGTACGAGGGTCGTCCAGAAAATAAGTTCCGTTTTGGTCTGTAGGGCGGTAGGAGTGGTTTTTGCCAAATCCGGCAACACCGCTCGAAAGAGGAGAGGTGGGGGAATAGAATGAGAGGTGGGGGACCTCAGTCGGTCAATTACCAACGTCAGGACAGGTAGTTGAAATGGAGCCCTCCATGTCACGTCCCGCCACCTCGATCCCCGTTCCCTCTCGAGTTGTTTTGCGCGGAGTGATTCAATTTCTTTATGCACAGGGTTTCAAATCAGTTCAAATTCACGAACAGCTCATTTCTGTTTATGGAGAAGGTGTAATGAGTGAATCAATGGTGAGGAGATGGGTACGTGAATTTAAGGCGGGAAGACATTCAGCTCTCTAGGGACCCACCGGGCGGAAACTTTCCGAAAGTCAAGTTTTTCCGAGACGATCTCATGGATGAGGGATCGTGAGATGTCTGGGAAACTCAGGTGGAGTTCATCCAGGGTTGAACGACGATCTTTGCGAATTGCATTGTCGATTTCTGCGACAATTTCGTCCGTCACAACTGAGGGTCTGCCTATCCCACTTTCATCCTCAAGTGAATGTCTTCCCGCCTTAAATTCACGTACCCATCTCCTCACCATTGATTCACTCATTACACCTTCTCCATAAACAGAAATGAGCTGTTCGTGAATTTGAACTGATTTGAAACCCTGTGCATAAAGAAATTGAATCACTCCGCGCAAAACAACTCGAGAGGGAACGGGGATCGAGGTGGCGGGACGTGACATGGAGGGCTCCATTTCAACTACCTGCCCTGACGTTGGTAATTGACCGACTGAGGTCCCCCACCTCTCATTCTATTCCCCCACCTCTCCTCTTTCGAGCGGTGTTGCCGGATTTGGCAAAAACCACTCCTACCGCCCTACAGACCAAAACGGAACTTATTTTCTGGACGACCCTCGTAATCACCGAGTAAGCAATGTAGTCAACAACTATGTTTTGTGGAGTGAAGAGGGTTATTTGCGGCTCGTAGAAAATAGTATTATTTCTGAAGAATGGATGAATGTTAGGGTTCTACATAGTTATGCATATCTCTAGATCAGGGGTTCCCAAAGGGGGTGAATTTTGGATCTTCAGGGGGTGAATTGTGACCACAGTAGGTTTACAGAGTGAGAAAGCTATTATAGGTTTTGACCTCTTAATTATAATTTTAAACAAAAATTGATGGAATTAATATTTAATATATCCATCAATAATTACAATTAGCATTTTATTTTTAAAATTGTGTTATAATCATAATCACTGTAAAGTTGTAAATGTGTATATACTACCTTGGGAAGAATAGGGGGTGGGGGGAATGGCATTGTGGAAAATGGCGAGAGGGGTGAATGGGCTAAACAAGGCTGAGAACCCCTACTCTAGATTTTACATGTTACTCATTATGTACCACTGATAAACTGCCAGATAGATATTCTAAAACGCTGTTCACACGGCAAGCAATTGACGCTAAAAATTCCAGTTCGTTTGATAAACTTGTTTGTATAAATTCAATTCTTGTAAAAAAAAAAAAAGAATTTAAACAATGTTTGAGTTTATCTAACATTTGTCTGCACCTTAAAACTTATTTACATGTAATACATTTTGAAATTTAAAAAATATTGTATATTATACAATTAAATTCTTTAGGGGGAGGTGGCAAATCAAATGGTGTCTTAAGGGGGGCAATACTTATAAAAGAGTTTGAGAAACACTGATCTAGTAGATAATATTAAACTGTCTTTCTCTATCTAACATTCCTAGTTTCATTGAAATAGTCTACCGATTTCAGAAATTTAAGTGATTTCTACAAAATGTCCGTTTTTAAAATAATCCAAGTTTAATTAAATATTTACATTTTCAAATTTACATTTAAAACAGTTTGTCAACTTTAAAATACATATGAGCCGTTTATTTTGAAAGTGGCCTAATTCCATTTTCCAAAAAAATTTAGCTAGCTATTTAAATAATTACATGTTTACGTTATCTTTACCTTTTGCAGCAAATTGTACAAAATTTATTTAAAATTACTAAGTTTTTTTTATAACAAAAATTAGTTGATAAATAAAATGACAATATTTTTAAATTTTGTAAAACGCAAACCCTTAAATATCTCGATTTTAACATAAATGGAATTAGGCCACTTTCAAAATAAGCGGCTCATATATACTAACACTGAAGTTTAAATTAAACTTGGATTATTTTCAATTCATTCAAAAAAATTTGTATAAAGGGCATAATACAATTACACATATTTTTTTAATTTCGGATACGTATCGTAGTTATTAAGCTAAAAATAAAAATATGGAAGTCAAATTATAGCATTATTACAACAATGAAGGAAGCAATTTAGACAGAAGTTCTTCATCAAATTATGTTATCTTATATTTGGTCTATAAGCTTGAGTAATGAGAATTAACAACCGTAGTTAATTTAAATTTAACTTGGATTATTTTACATTAAGCTTGAATTATTTAAAACTAACACAAAAAAAGTTGTAGAGTTTTATAGAATCGTTTTCATCATATTGTGGAAAATTATTCTTGAAAATTAGAATCAAACAACCGTTTCCATAAATCTGATAATATGTTAATTGTAGAAAAATGATTCTTGGATGTATAGACTCAAGCAAAACCTTTCCATGGATAGCCGAAAACGCCATTTCTACACAAGTACTTGAACTTCGACCAAAAGTATCAATGCCAGAAGAAATGAGTAATGGATTTCTTCATTTACCTTAGACAATAATTGTAACATCTCTTACAGTGTAAATACCAAAAAAATAAAAAATATAATCGCATACCTAATATTCTATACAGATGAAAAATAGAATGCCATAAAAACACGTGTTCACCAGCTCCTCCAAATTTGTTCATTAAAACCTAATTCCAACTTAACTTATTTGTTCTGAACATATTTTACTCTTATATCTTTCCAAACGTATTGTCACATGTAAATCTATCCAATAAAATTTAAAAAATGCAAAAATACATAACGTTCGAACATCTAGTCTAATTTATCTTTTCACCTTTTTATATTGTACTTTGTCCAGTAAAAACCACAAAACATTAAAAAAAAAATTGGTTTACATTTTGTGAATAAAAAACAAATAGTGATCAATTTACTCACCGTAACTATGGCGACCATTACATCTCTGTAACACCTATTCTGCTTCTAACTAACGCCTAAGTTTAATTCATCAGTGTTGCCATCTACTTCAAATTAACTAATTTATTCAAATATTTAAAAGTAGTAAAACTAAGGAATTTTAAATCAGTGAACAAATTACTAGAGATGAACCATTTAAAATAAAGCATAACATTGAATTACTTAATCCAGTTTTTCGAAATTTTACACAACGTAAATTCAGACGCTACATTTTTTTCTCAACGTAATCATTGGCAATTGTTTTTTTATTAAATTCATTTAATTTAATTTCGTCTTCAAACCAATAACTATAGTAATTGGAAATAATGAACTTTTTAAGGTCATTATAATTGAAATTATGTATCTCCTTACTATTTCCAAGATTTCTCGTCATTTAGTGAACTTCATAAGTTATGAATTCTATAACCATTATTTATGAAATAGTTGGCAGTTGACTGTCTTAAAATGATGTGGTCCTAAATATTATATTAAATTAAGTTTCACAATTAATTCGATATGTTTAAAGTTTTTACTGTGAAAACTATAAAAATGGCGCCTCCACTTGGGTATGTAAAACATCAAGATTTGCTCGAGCTACGATTTACGATGAAGCGACCCATAATGATCGAGTGATAGTGAAGCAAAAAAAAAAACCTTATGTGAGTGAAACTAAAGAAGTTTAGTTAGTTAAAAAAATTTAAAAGCATGACAAACTTATAAGATGAGACAATAAATGTAATTAAGAATAGTAAAGTAATAATTAGCGTTAATTACTTACAAACCATAGGAATTAGTTGCCCAGTTCGATCTGTCGGAAACACCAAATATGTAGAGCTCATCTAACTATTTATATGATATCACACAATATTTAAAATACGATGTATTTTTTATACCACATTGTTAAACAAGACTACACAATATACAAAATAATATACATTACTGAGGGATCAATAGAAACACTAAAGAATCATGACCTGGCCAGATGAATGGCGATAAACCGGCAAAGTATAGCAGGTGCCCAGAAAACAGACGAGAACCAAATTGAAAGATGGCGGCAACACCAGGTCCAGGTTCCTCAATGGCCTCCGTCAGTGTTGCCGTTACATATGAATGTGTAATTGTTACCCATATTTAAGTAGAATTTATTAAGTATTTATAGTGAACTAGCTGATCTATACGAGAAACAATTTCATTCCAACTCCAATAATAAATTACATATAACGAAACAATTTAAATTTTCCATAGTTCCGTTACACTTAACTTGTTTAAGATAAACGAAATTAATACAAAATTAAAATTATAGATTACGCAAAAAAAGATATAATCTAACACTGATTATAAATTACACATATTGTCTAATACAATTGGTAGTTGATAGATTAGATTAAACAAATAATAAAAAGAATATTTTTTGCCGAACAATACATCGAGAAATGTTGAAAAAAAATCTAAGCTCATTAAATCTGATATGTCTTATCTGTTAAATATAATTTAATTTTATGTAATATATATTATTTATATAAATTATATAATATAATATAATTTTATAAAATACGAATTTTAAACCCAGAAATCGTTTCAATTAGGAGCCAGTTAGTTGAAGAGGCAGCCATATCACATTACATTTCATTCAATAATTTCAATTTGAAGACTTCACACAGTATTAAATGTTTAATTAAAATGATATCAGTAAACAAAATTGTCTCCTAAAAGTTTGAATAACAATATCATGATGAAATATTATTTGTTTATGAAGAAGCATTGTATTGAAAAGTGTCAATTGAGTTCTAAATGTTAAATTCTAAATATCTTTTTCATTATGTAATGTTAAGAACTGTATTTATACACACAAATACACATAGTGATTAAGTTTTATATATGTACATTTTGATTTGAATATATCTTCATCAATTTTTTGTTCTGTATATATTCCCTTATAAGCTTTACTGATTTAGACATTCATAAACGACCTTTAGTTAGGTATCATCGATATTTACATAACAACTTACCATTTTGCCTATATGGAGTAGGGCCGGATACTAATTACTAACAATTAAATATTTTAAGCAAACGAATTAATCAATCTGGAATAAATAAAGAAGACTTACATCCATTCAACTTAAACAAAATACTTTAAATCTTCTTTTAAGATTAGAATTAATGGTTCAAATAATATCATTATTATTCGTAATACTATCATGCATACTTAAAGTTAATAAGTTATTATTTAACGCATAACTTTCTTTAATGCTTAAAGCAAGTTAAACCAATTAGATATGAAAAGTTAATTGTAAACTATTGATAATAACTAAAGCTATGTTAAAGTTAATAAAAACCCATATAAAATTACAATAATTGTCTTTAATATCAATTTGAAAACAATAATACAATTTCTGGTACCTGGCTATTTCCAATTGAACGAAGCGTGTGGAAATATTATAAGTTGGTTATTCATAAAGAATAACCAACCTTGCGGTCGCCATTAACAATTAAAGTCAAAATGTAAACAAACAGGTTATACAGCAAACTTTATCTATTATACTACTTTTGGGATATTACCTGAACCACAACACTGATTTTTCCTAAATTTTCACAGCGATTAGATGTATAGTTTTTAAATCTATCGAGTTATAAAAGACACATTCATTTTTATATATATAGATTTTTCCTCTGTGGAATAGATTAATCCAATTATTATCTATTCTCAAAGGAAAATTAGTCTCGACATACGACCATCTCGATATATGAAGTAATCCCAGAGCGAATTATATTTGTATATCGAGGTAAAACTGAATGTTTAAGCGTACTTCCATCATTATAACAAGTTTTATTTTTCATGCACATAATACGTAGATTCTTTTAAGTATACTTCATGATTTTTGCACATTAAGTTATCTGAAGTATATTTTTGTTTTCAAAAATTTTATACTGAGGCTAAACTATAATAAGAAGTTGTTCAGATGTGAGACTGAATTCTTACGCGTGCATATTACCAACATTATTGGTGGGGATATATATATATATATATATACAACCCGCCCTGTCTTCCTGCGGGACTCTTCGCACCTCCTGATGACGACGATTGTCGAAATATCGATGTGAGTTATGTCTGTGTCTTTCTGTGTGTTTCCTTCGTTTTTTATTTTATTGTAAAAAAGTCCGCTGGACCGTTTCTTTTAATTGTGTATATATATATATATATATATATTATATATATTTGTGTACAAAGGCAGCAGGTCTTCCCTTAAGCATATGTTATTAAAATAAGCAGCAGCTTCTGCATTGACCAGTTTCTTGTTGAAACCAGTTTCCAAGTCTTTGGAAGCTACCAGAGTCTCACCGCAAAGTGATACGAAAACTAGAGAATGTCAACAAGAAACTGGTCAATGCAGAAGCTGCTGCTTATTTTAATAATATATATATATATATATATATTAGATGTAATTTTTTTTTTGAGGTTTGAGGTCCAATGATTTAAACTAGTCCTTTTGCCGACGTTTCGACATATATTTATGTCATCTTCAGGGCTACAACATGATTGTTTTACAATTAGCACTACTATTTGGTAATTTGTTACATTTTAATCTGTACAGAAATAAGGAGGAAATTTATTGATGTCAGTTATTACGACTATGGATTATTTTGTTATACATTAACATAAGGATTTTGTTATAGTTATTCTATTGCTTTAGAATTATTGCATAAGTAAAGAGATCACTATTTGATTACCTTGGAAATCTGTTTATGTTGCAGCATTCTTATTTAACACTTTACTATTTGTTTTCTGGGAGGTTTCTTTACGGTTATGTTCTGCTTGATTGTTTGAGTACACAGTGTTTTTTTTATTATTTTTTTCTTTATGGGTTTACCTAATCTTCATGTGTTAGTCCCTATGGTTTGTTTTCTTCTACTGTGTAAAAATGTTTGTGTAAATTTGGCTAAATTTTTCTATGTCTGTTCTAGAGTTGCAAGTGTTTTCCGTTTGTCCTATGTGAATTATTTCCTTTACTAGTCTCTTTTGGGTGTGTTTTTCTCTGTCTATTATAAGTGGGTTAAGAAAGTCAAAGTTGTTTTTGTGTGTTGGCATGTTTAGCTAGGGCGCATGTTATTTTTTGTCCTGTAATGTCTGATTTATGCTGTGAAATCCTGTTTGCTAAGTATTGGCTGGTTTGCCCTATATATTTTGTATCACAGTCGTTGCAGTTTATTTGATAGACTATATTGCTGTTCTGTAATGTAGAGGTTTTGGATTTAAGTTTAGAGAAAACTAACCTATTTAGTGTTTTGTTGTTTTTGTGTGCAATTTTGCAATGTACAGTGTCTTTTAACGTTTTTTTTATTCTTTCCGAGAGGCCTTTTACATATATATTGTAACTTATAAGTGGGAGATATATATATATATATATATATATATATATATCTCGGTATATGTCATTTCGAGTTGAGTCGATCTCGATTATACGTCGGTTTAAAAAAAGAAAAGAAAGGTAAATAAAAAAAAGTTTACGTATATTCAACTTTACGTTTAACTGCTGCAAATATTTCAATCATAATATCACTAGAAAACCATTATAATGAGGAAGCACTATTATATGAATGATAGGGTATTTTATCAAAGTACCGAGTAGGTGCAGGAGAATCAATGTTTGTTTATCCATGACAAAATGTTGTTAGCTATTTACAATTAAATAACATTCCAGAAGTTTGAACAGCGTAATTCTCTTTACAGTAAATTTGTAAAGCAATATTTATGAATTTACAACCTCAAAATTCTTTATTACAGCGATTGATGCTAATATAGTATAAGCAACCTCATACTCTTGATTTTAGCGAATGATGCCAATATACTACAACCTCAAAATTCTTTATTACAGCGAATGATGCTAATATAGTATAAGCAACCTCATACTCTTGATTTTAGCGAATGATGCCAATATACTACAACCTCAAAATTCTTTATTACAGCGATTGATGTTAATATAGTATAAGCAACCTCATACTCTTGATTTTAGCGAATGATGCCAATATACTACAACCTCAAAATTCTTTATTACAGCGATTGATGCTAATATAGTATAAGCAACCTCATACTCTTGATTTTAGCGAATGATGCCAATATACTACAACCTCAAAATTCTTTATTACAGCGAATGATGCTAATATAGTATAAGCAACCTCATACTCTTGATTTTAGCGAATGATGCCAATATACTAAACCTCAAAATTCTTTATTACAGCGATGATGCTAATATAGTATAAGCAAACCATCAATACTTCTTGATCTTTTCAGCGAATGATGCTAAAATATACTACATAGCAACTGCCAAAATTCTTTATTACAGCGAATGATGCTAATATGGTATAAGCAACATCATACTCTTGATTTTAGCGAATGATGCCAGGAGTACAAAAACCACCAAAGTTTTGTTTAACCTCAAAAACTACACAAACATCAAAACTTTTGAACTCAGCGAATAATGCTAAAATATACTAATAGCAACTGCCAAACTCTTTGCCTCAGTGAATAACACCAGCATACTACAAGGAACCTCAAAACTCCATCCAAGGTAATGTTCCCAAAATAGTATAGAGAACCTCAAAACTCTTAATCTTAGCGAATGGTGCCAAAATATAAACAGTTGAGTTGACTGTCGTCCCTCCATCAATTCACTTCTTCTCCTGAGGACGACCGCCATTACGGTCGAAATATTGAAAAGTGAGTCTTTGTTGTGTTTCAGTTTATGTGTCACTGCTTATTTTAATTGTAATCTGTCCTGCCGGACCGTTTTTCGTTTATCATGGTATATATATATATATATATATATATCCACTTACAATTCGAAAAAACGATCCAAACTGGACGCAAATCACTTCACAAATGAAGAAAAGCAACACACAGAGAAAGAGACACACTTACAAATTCAAATTTTCGGATGATCCGTCTTCAGGAGAAAAGAGAGAATGGGCGACCAAGCACGCCGGAAACACAACGGCAGGAAACCGTCCCGGCAACCGACCGTGCTGCCACGCGCGCCCGGTTCAGGAAGTAATGAAGTAGAGACGATCAGAAGAAAATTAAAATTAAGAAAAGCAGTTCTGGTTGATTGAAGGTAAAATAAACAGCAGGAAGATAAATGAAGTATAAAAAGGAATACCGTGAAAAATACCAAAAAGCACGGTATTTTTTTCAGGGTATTCCTTTTTATACTTCATTTATCTTCCTGCCGTTTATTTTACCTTTAATCAACCAGAACTGCTTTTCTTAATTCTTAATTTTAATTTTCTTCTGATCGTCTCTACTTCATTACTTCCTGAACCGGGCGCGCGTGGCAGCACGGTCGGTTGCCGGGACGGTTTCCTGCCGTTGTGTTTCCGGCGTGCTTGGTCGCCCATTCTCTCTTTTCTCCTGAAGACGGATCATCCGAAAATTTGAATTTGTAAGTGTGTCTCTTTCTCTGTGTGTTGCTTTTCTTCATTTGTGAAGTGATATATATATATATATATATATATATAATAAAATAAAAAACGAAGGAAACACACAGAAAGACACAGACATAACTCACATCGATATTTCGACAATCGTCGTCATCAGGAGGTGCGAAGAGCGAAGAGTCCCGCAGGAAGACAGGGCGGTACTGAACTCGGAAACCGCAGCCAGTACCCCACCACTTACCACCAAGCGGGGGAAGGGAGGGAAGGAAATGAAGAGCCAAATTAAGACGTAAAAGGAACGAGTAAAAATTATAACTATAAAAAATTATAAAAAAGTAGATAAATCAAATTAAAATTAATAAAAATAATAAATAAAAAGTAAAATAAAAAAATAAAAAAATAAATAAATAAAAAAATAATAAATAAATAAATAAATCATAAATAAATTATCGGTTGAGGTTGAGTCCGGGGAAGAGCGAGCATCAAGTAAGCATATGTATGCCTCCTCTGAAGCTCTTAGGGTAACTTTATTGTTGGATTCGGGGATCTGTTTCAGGATCTGAACCCTGAAACAGTCATTGAAACTGAGTCCATGCGAGTTCGCATGGATGGCTACAGGATAGTTACTGCGTTGACCGACTGAAGCCCTATGACCATTCATACGAAGGCTCAACTTATTAGAAGTTAAGCCAACGTAAAAGGAGTCACACTGAGTGCAATCCAGTCGGTAAACACAGTTGCTCGAGGTACAGGAGGAATTGACCTGAACCGGGTAGGAACTATGGTGGAGAGGGGAATCGAAGGAAGGATTAGGATTTACAATCAGGCAAGTTTGACAGCCACGGCGTCCACATTGTTTCATTCCAGGAACAGGATTGGAAGGCTGAGGGGAAATATGAGAGAAAATGCTTTTTAGATTGGCATATATATATATAATATATATTTGGATATATATATATAAATATATATATACTTCGAATAAAATGAAAGGTCCGTGTGGACAATAAACACTTTAACACAGAGAAAAGAACACAGAAAGACACTACAGAACTCACTTCGATATTTCGACATCCGTCGTCATCGGGAAGAACTGCGAAGTACTCGCGTTGAGAAGCAAACTGCTACTCCTAAAAGTGCTGGAAATACGAGTAGCAGTTTGCTTCTCAACGCTTGTACTTTGCACTTCTTCCCGATGACGACGGATGTCGAAATATCGAAGTGAGTTCTGTAGTGTCTTTCTGTGTTCTTTTCTCTGTGTTAAAGTATATATATATATATGGCTTGTTAAATTGTATGCCTATTTTTAATTGCACAACTTTTCTACTGAATCTCTCGATTTCTCTAATAGACTTCCTCCATTTTTGTGGTACAAGATAGATTAGTTGACCAAAGTTTTTATTTACATAGTCCGACATGTTTCGGTCCTCACTGACCATGTGAATCAAGCATTTTCTTCTGTTTGATACTAACTAGAAGGAAGACCAGAAGCACAGAGGGTCCAAAAAGCGCAACCTTGTAGGACCCAACCTCCCACAAGTACCACAAAGGACCCCAAAAAAAAAAAACTGTCCTGAAAAAGTAGAAAGGAAGTCACATTCTCCTGAAACGTAGGGAGCCTGAATGGATGGTTTGTGCAGATTTATGCATCAAACAGAAAACAGCTTTCACCACTGGACCCAGCTAAAGTGCTGAGCTTCTTAGAGGCGTTGAAGCTAACTGCTGGGGTACTTTAGTACAATAGGGAGGGAAGTACAATAGTTTTTAAGAATACAGTTTTAAAACAATACAGGTCAGTATTATCAAATTACTGATAAACATAAATTCAGGGATAATAATATTTAAAGGATTTTAAAATCATGAAGAATGAGAACACAAATGATATATATATGTATATATATAATATATATATATATATATTATAACATTTAATTATCTTAAGAAATATGTAATATTGTTCGTAATTATTTTGTCAGAATATAAAAAAAAACCGTTCTTACAATATTAACACTGTACACTGGATATACATGGTCAATAATTCAAATACACTATAAATTATAATATTGAAATATTATACACATTGTAATAACGAGTGACTGTGAGAGAGAGGGGGGGGAGGGGGATTTTCTTTTGTCGATTCAGTCCAGAATGATTTTAGGCGGGAAAAACCTGAAGAGGTATTTTACTGGAAAACCTGAAACAAAATGATCTAAGTCAAATCAGGTTATAGATAAATAAGAAACACAGCTTGAGAAATTGTTCACTATACGTGATTATGGTGTCACTAGATTCAGGAGTTGGCAACCTTTTAACACCAAAAGAGCCATTTGAACCCAGTTTCCACAGTAATAAAAAAAAAACAACTGAGAAACCGCAAATACTTTTTGACATCTAAAATTTTGGATTTTAACTTTAGAACCAACTTAGAAACACCAAAAGAGCCATTTGAACCCAGTTTCCACAGTAATAAAAAAAAAAACTGAAAACCGCAAATACTTTTTGACATCTAAAATTTTGGATTTTAACTTTAGAACCAATTTAGAAACACCAAAAGAGCCATTTGAACCCAGTTTCCACAGTAATTAAAAAAAAAACTGAAAACCGCAAATACTTTTTGACATCTAAAATTTTGGATTTTAACTTTAGAACCAACTCAAAACACCAAAAGAGCCATTTGAACCCAGTTTCCACAGTAATAAAAAAAAAACAACTGAGAAACCGCAAATACTTTTTGACATCTAAAATTTTGGATTTTAACTTTAGAACCAACTTAGAAACACCAAAAGAGCCATTTGAACCCAGTTTCCACAGTAAAAAAAAAAACAACTGAAAACCGCAAATACTTTTTGACCTCTAAAATTTTGGATTTTAACTTTAGAACCAACTTAAAACACCAAAAGAGCCATTTGAACCCTGTTTCCACAGTAAAAAAAAAAAAACAACTGAAAACCGCAAATACTTTTTGACCTCTAAAATTTTGGATTTTAACTTTAGAACCAACTTAAAACACCAATAGAGCCATTTGAACCCAGTTTCCACAGTAATAAAAAAACAACTGAAAACCACAAATACTTTTTGACCTCTAAAATTTTGGATTTTAACTTTAGAACCAACTTAGAAACACCAAAAGAGCCATTTGAACCCAGTTTCCACAGTAAAAAAAAAAAACAACTGAAAACCGCAAATACTTTTTGACCTCTAAAATTTTGGATTTTAACTTTAGAACCAACTTAGAAACACCAAAAGAGCCATTTGAACCCTGTTTCCACAGTAAAAAAAAAAAACAACTGAAAACCGCAAATACTTTTTGACCTCTAAAATTTTGGATTTTAACTTTAGAAAGAACTTAGAAACACCAAAAGAGCCATTTGAACCCAGTTTCCACAGTAATAAAAAAAAAAAACTGAAAACCGCAAATACTTTTTGACATCTAAAATTTTGGATTTTAACTTTAGAACCAACTTAGAAACACCAAAAGAGCCATTTGAACCCAGTTTCCACAGTAATAAAAAAAAAACAACTGAGAAACCGCAAATACTTTTTGACATCTAAAATTTTGGATTTTAACTTTAGAACCAACTTAGAAACACCAAAAGAGCCATTTGAACCCAGTTTCCACAGTAATAAAAAAAAAAACTGAAAACCGCAAATACTTTTTGACATCTAAAATTTTGGATTTTAACTTTAGAACCAATTTAGAAACACCAAAAGAGCCATTTGAACCCAGTTTCCACAGTAATTAAAAAAAAACTGAAAACCGCAAATACTTTTTGACATCTAAAATTTTGGATTTTAACTTTAGAACCAACTTAGAAACACCAAAAGAGCCGTTTGAACCCAGTTTCCACATAAAAAAAAAAAAACCAACTGAGAACCAAAAATACTTTTTGACATTTAAAATGGAGAAAAACGTATTTATTAGAAACTATAAAATAAACATACACTTATTAGTACTTTGACTACTCTTTTAAAGATGGGCTATATCAGTGTTTCCCAAAGTGGGCGCTACCCCCCCCCCCCCCCCCCCTGGGTGCGGTGCTTTCATATCGGGGGGCGGTAATGCAAAAAGGAGCGGGAATTATTTCCATACCTTGAAAATGTTCATGCAATATAATTTCTAAATTTAAGTGAAAACACGACATGTAAACTTCTAGGAAACAGTTTCTTAAAATTATTTCTTTTGATGATTCATTTTTATGTTAAAAGTATATTCTCTCTTAAGTTTCTTTTATTGTGTATTAATTCTTTTGCATAAATATGCTATGAAACAATACATCTATTGGATTCTAAGTAAATATTCGATTAGTAATTATTTTAATTTAATTATTAAAATGTGACTCATTTGGTTATTTAGTCTAGGAATCTGATTATTATTCAAGGGTGTTGAGTTATAGGTTTATGGACCCAAGGGGGCGGTCACTCGAGAAAGTTTGGGAAACACTGGTCTATATAAAGTGTTGCTTATAAAATCCACAAAGTGCTACAGAGAGTACAAAGTGCTAGTCAGTGTTAGAGGTGCAGCAATCAAATGAATCTGCCCAAGCATCATATAACGATCTATTTTCCTCTGATATTTTTCTTTTCTTAGATGTCTCTATATCTGTGCCTTGTTGGGGTTGAAAGTTGAGATGGCGTTCGGGCGGGAATACCGGCTTACGCGAGCATAGCGTTTATTTTGAGCTACAAAAAAACAATAAAATATACTCTTTTTTTTTTAATATCTTAACATTTAATATTTCAAGATCACATAAGATATTCCAATTTAGAACTATAAGAATAAAAAAATAACTAACACAAATAATACATATCAATACTTTTTTAAAGTGATTTATTTTCCCAAGCCACTTGGAGCCGCAGTGTAAGCATGAAAGAGGCGCAGGTTGCCGACCCCTGCACTAGATGCATTGTAGTTTCTCTTGTTTCGAGGATAGGGTAAAGTAGGTGAGTGACGGTTAGAACAGGTTAGGTTACTGTAGGTTAGATATTGTTGAATGGCCGACCCCCTAAAGAGGTCTACAGTTTTAGGTCTACCGCAGGATCCTTGAGGATTCGGTCGACCCCCTACAAGAGGGAAAGTACCCGTTACCCCGGGATCAGGGGTGGCAATGATTTGACTCCTCTGGGCCTCGTTTTGGATGCTCCTGGACTAGTAAGTTGGAAAGAAGGGATTAAAACCCCTTGTTGGCCAAACGCCACCTGGCAGTAAGGACTTGGTGGGAGGAGATCTTGCCTCGCTCTATGTTAGATTGAATGCTTGAAGGGAGGGTCCCATTCACACCCATCCCGAGTTCCGTTAGAGCCAAAAGGAAAGCAACTACCAGTGTTCCAGCCCACTTAGCAGAGACGATGGTCCGTACCTAATGGTAAAGGCTGGGGTCTAGCTCCCCCGGATGCTAAGCAGGCATCCTCACGAGAAGAGACTGCTCCTCACGCAGCGACCCGAAGGTCTACCCAACCAGGGTGAGAACCACAACCACTACGAGTCCGACCTCAAGGGCGGGTTGGAGAGAAAAACTCTTCCAGGGGCCCCCGCCACCCGTAGTACCGACTTATTTTAAGAGTTTCGGATCAAACTCCGGACCGAGGTCCTACTGAACCTGCTCAGCTGCAGGTAAGGTCAGTGGCCCTTATTGCCCCCGGTGATCTCACGTGTAAAGCCAATGCAGTTATGGGCTAACTGCACGGCCCCGGGAGTGGCACTAATGTTGCCCGGTTCAAGAACCTCGTGGAGTTTAAGCCATCCAGCCTATGGAAGAGACTGCATGGCCCCACTAAGGGCGGGTGGACTGATGAGTGTCAGTTTGGAAGACCCAATACCGAAATAATGCTGAACAAGGCTACCATTTTGACACTCTTTAAGAAAACCTTTTAAACTCTCAAGAGAGAGGCTACCCGTTTTGATCTATTGTCGTGTACCTGGATTGTCAGATCATACCACGAAATATAGCAGAGCAGGTCGATGTTTTTAGCGTGGTGCCCTTTAGCCATTCGGCGTAGCACCAGCGTCACACAAAGGAGGGACCGCCAGTACGCCGCCGAATGCCCGAGGTGGACCTCGCGGAGGCGGGCATCCACGACTGACATCACACAATTAATTATAACTAAGAATTTCATCTAATGGCCTGTTACTAAAATTTTAGACATCATTTGGAATCAATAACTGTTACAACATAATCTGGAACTATTAATTATAACTAAACAAACATTTGAAAAAAAAATGGGAGTCAGGGTCAGGCCCGCTGCAGCGCCAAGGTTCTTCTGGCTCTTCCAATGGCATATATGAAGTCTATGAAAGCGTTATACCTGTGTTGACCTTTATACGCTCCAAGCCCTTTCAGGTCATATCGTTTTAAATCAAGTCAGGTTGTCTTTTTACGATTTGCCCTTTAGCCGTCCCATGCACCCATGGCGACGCGAAAGCGTCATACCACCCCGTACCGCCCAACGGGGGTAGTTTAGGTTTGGTTACTGTTTGGTACTGTTGTCAGATTTTTTAGAGAAAGCAGACAGTAATGGTAAACATACCCTACACATCTCTTCAGTTCGCAGGGGACTGGTTGAATCGGGCAGCAATTCTTGATTTAGGCGCTTGCCTCTTCCTCCAATCAGATCTTCCGCTTGGACTATTGTTCATTGTATCTGCTCCTTGTGCTTGAGACTAAACAAGAAATACAATAATCAATATACTACAGAAAAGTTGTGAAATGTCAATTGTAAAAACCTAAAACCTATCCTATTAAACATGCCAAGATTAATTTACACTTTTTTTTTTTTTTATGTATTTCCTAATAATTGAAGTTCTGGTCCCAAAAAATTATTAAAACATAAACAGGAAGGTAGCTTCCTCCATTAGACTGGAATTATTAAATATTTTTTTAAATATTGAACAATTATTTTGATAGCTTTGCGAGACTTTTTAGACAAAAAATATATTATTTTTTTTAATAATACAGGAAACCAAACCTAAGAATATACGGGGTAAAAAAATTAAGTTAGTAGGAAGTTCATGGAGTCTGTGCTTCATATGTCTGTTAGTAAGTATCCACTGACGTCATCTGCTTGATATATCAAGTAGTGTCACTTTTCTACGGCTCATAAGTCAGCTAGGGTCACTTAACCATGAATCATATCTCTTCTAGGGTCACTTAATCATGGTTCATATGTGAGCTAGGGTCACTTAAACATGAATCATATGTCTTCTAGGGTCACTTAATCATGGCTCATACGTCAGCTAGCTAAGGTCACTTGAGTAATATGTTTTCTAGGGTCACTTAATCATGGCTCATATGTCAGTTAGGTTCACTAACAATGAAGCATGTGTCTTCTAGGGTCACTTGTCCATGACTGTTATGTCTGCTAGTGTCACTTAACCATTGAACATACCTCTTCTAGGGTCACTTGTCCATGGCTATTAAGTCTATAGTGTCACTTAACCATTAATAATACGTCTTCTAGGGTCACTTGTCCATGGCTATTATGTATTGCTAGTTCCACTTAACCATTAATCATACGTCTCTAGGGTCACTTGTAAAATGGATATTATGTTTGCTAGTGTCACTCAACTAAGGCTCATATATACACTAGTGTAACATATATACACATCAATGATCAAACCACAGTAAAAAATGGGAAAACAAGACTAAGATCTTTCAACCGTAACAAGCGGTCTTCGTCAGAGTCAAAAACCCAACTGAGTTTTTTCAGTTGGGTTTTTGACTCTGACGAAGACCACTTGTTACGGTTGAAAGATCTTAGTCTTGTTTTCCCATTTCTTATTGTGGTTTGATCATTGATTGTTATTTCACGTGTTTATGTGAAATCTTTTTATACATACACATATATAACAAATGTTGTAGGGTCACTTGTCCATGGCTACTATGTATGATAGTGTCAGTTTACGCACTTAAGAACCATGAATATGTCTTCTAGGTTTAATTGTCATGGATCACATTTTCGTACTGGTTCAATAGTTGGAAGCTTGAAGTCAACCCAGCAAAGAGCATCCACATACAATTCAGTAAAAGAACACCAAAGCAACCTCCCTCCAGTATTCAATGGTCGCCAGTTAATACCTTATAAAACCCAGGCCAAATACCTAGGCATAATAATTGACAGCCGACTCACCTTCAAACACCATCTAAATAATAGATACACATTGGGTCTGGCACTAATGTCAAATTTGTACCCTATCCTGAAGTCAAAGAATACTCCACAGGTAGTAAAGGACCTCATTTATAAGGTGGTAATTAGGGCTAGCATTACTTATGGATGCTCGACCTGGTTACAAGCCGACAGAACAAATAAAACCCTGATACAGGTAGTTCAAAACAAATGTGCACGCCTTATGGCCTGGGGCAGTTTGGTACACCTGAAATGTGGATATTCAAAGAGACCTCAGATTAGAATCAATTGACGAATTCACAAATAGACTGGTGGCCAATGAGGACACGAAAATCCCACCCCATCCAAACCCCCTTGTACAGAGCCTATCCCTAAGAACTCCCCAACCATATCCATCATAGACGCTGTTGTTGAAATAGAAAGCCAACCCTAGACTGAGTACATTTCACGTCTTAAGAAGAGCAGATGACCACGAAATAATGTATAATGAATACCAAACAAAAGACTACAGACAGTTACTGACTCCACAAACACAGTAGTATAAGAATTCAGCAGTAGTAGGTCCATGACCTGGAACTGCAAATTACAACGCAAACTGCAATACGCGGAAAGAATCGTTGGTCTTTGGAACACATGTCTGATAGTGTCAGTTAAATATGGCTCGTAAATCTGCCAGTGTCATTTAAGAACTATGAATCATAAGTCTTCTAGGTTCACTTGTCCTTGGGTCATAGTCTGCTAGTGTCAGTTAACCATGGATCACATGTCTATGAATCATATGACTTCTAGGTTCACTTGTCCTTGGGTCATAGTCTGCTAGTTTCAGTTAACCATTGATCACATGTCTGCTAGTGTCACTTCCCTCTTACTCACACGTCTGTCAGTAAGTGTCAGCAGTCCTCACCCCTAAGTCTCTTCAATACCACACTCACCCTCTCCGACTCCCTCGTCTTCTGAGCCGTCACTAGCCTATCACTCACACGTCTGTCAGTAAGTGTCAGCAGTCCTCACCCCTAAGTCTCTTCAACCCCACACTCACCCTCTCCGACTCCCTCGTCTTCTGAGCCGTCACTAGCCTATCACTCACACGTCTGTCAGTAAGTGTCAGCAGTCCTCACCCCTAAGTCTCTTCAATACCACACTCACCCTCTCCGACTCCCTCGTCTTCTGAGCCGTCACTAGCCTATCACTCACACGTCTGTCAGTAAGTGTCAGCAGTCCTCACCCCTAAGTCTCTTCAATACCACACTCACCCTCTCCGACTCCCTCGTCTTCTGAGCCGTCACTAGCCTATCACTCACACGTCTGTCAGTAAGTGTCAGCAGTCCTCACCACTAAGTCTCTTCAATACCCCACACTCACCCTCTCGACTCCCTCGTCTTCTGAGCCGTCACTAGCCTATCACTCACACGTCTGTCAGTAAGTGTCAGCAGTCCTCACCCCTAAGTCTCTTCAATACCACACTCACCCTCTCAGACTCCCTCGTCTTCTGAGCCGTCACTAGCCTATCACTCACACGTCTGTCAGTAAGTGTCAGCAGTCCTCACCCCTAAGTCTCTTCAATACCACACTCACCCTCTCCGACTCCCTCGTCTTCTGAGCCGTCACTAGCCTATCACTCACACGTCTGTCAGTAAGTGTCAGCAGTCCTCACCCCTAAGTCTCTTCAATACCACACTCACCCTCTCAGACTCCCTCGTCTTCTAAGCCGTCACTAGCCTATCACTCACACGTCTGTCAGTAAGTGTCAGCAGTCCTCACCCCTAAGTCTCTTCAATACCACACTCACCCTCTCCGACTCCCTCTGAGCCGTCACTAGCCTATCACTCACACGTCTGTCAGTAAGTGTCAGCAGTCCTCACTCCTAAGTCTCTCCAATACCACACTCACCCTCTCAGACTCCCTCGTCTTCTGAGCCGTCACTAGCCTATCACTCACACGTCTGTCAGTAAGTGTCAGCAGTCCTCACCCCTAAGTCTCTTCAATACCACACTCACCCTCTCCGACTCCCTCGTCTTCTGAGCCGTCACTAGCCTATCACTCACACGTCTGTCAGTAAGTGTCAGCAGTCCTCACCCCTAAGTCTCTTCAACCCCACACTCACCCTCTCCGACTCCCTCGTCTTCTGAGCCGTCACTAGCCTATCACTCACACGTCTGTCAGTAAGTGTCAGCAGTCCTCACCCCTAAGTCTCTTCAATACCACACTCACCCTCTCCGACTCCCTCGTCTTCTGAGCCGTCACTAGCCTATCACTCACACGTCTGTCAGTAAGTGTCAGCAGTCCTCACCCCTAAGTCTCTTCAACCCCACACTCACCCTCTCAGACTCCCTCGTCTTCTGAGCCGTCACTAGCCTATCACTCACACGTCTGTCAGTAAGTGTCATCAGTCCTCACCCCTAAGTCTCTTCAATACCACACTCACCCTCTCCGACTCCCTCGTCTTCTGCGGCGTCACTCTCTGCGGAGGCTGCCATACTGGAGGTGGCTTTTTCTTCTCCTCATTCCCATCCGCAATCCTTTTCCGCCAATCTTGACTGCTATCACTTCCCGGTGGTTGTTTCTCATTCATCAACTTCTCCAGGGCTTCTTTCTTTGCCACTTGTAAAGGTATAAACGTTTTTGACCACTAAAACAAAACCATTTCATACTTTTGTCTAATATCATATAAAAAATGATCCAGAAGTGCTCAAAGCACACAACTACTTCATTTTTTTAATTCACTAATAAGAAAGAGTAATTCCCACACAAATAATACATTCATATAAACTCACAGAGAAAACACAGTTTCAAAAATAAATAATTTTAACCAAGTAAAAAAATAAAATATTTGCGATATTTCTATTTCTTTTTTAAATTTTACGAAAAAAAAAAAGGTTTGAATTTAATCATCTTTCAAAAGACGATTCAATAATATTTCTTAACAACATTGATTTTTCATAGGTAATAAATTTAGCTCCTGTCCAATCCACCTTGGAGTCCGGTGGTATTTATAAAATTCCGTGCAAAAATTGCCACAAAATTTATATTGATCAAACTGGTAAATCATTAAAGACAAGTGTAAAAGAACACCAATACAACGTAAGTAAACAGGAAAAAAGTAGTGCCTTATTCTTGCATATAAAAAATAAAAATCATCATATTGATTGGACTAATCTATATGATGATTAGCTTGATTAGCTTGAGCTAAATTAAATATTGACCTACGGAAAATAAATATTGTTAAGAAATATTATTGAATCGTCTCTAATTAAATTTAATAGATCAAATATTATAAACATTAGTAATGGTCTCTTCAAACTTGATACTTTCGTTACGAGGGCAATAGCCTCTTCAAAGAGGGTTGACAGCTAGCGGATAGTTTTTTACTTTTTCTTACTGTATTCCTTTGTTTCCCCAAACATCCCTTTCTGGACATTAGTCCTTTCCTGCACTTTCACCCTTTTAAAATAACACTCTTCCTTCCCACTCTTCTCAACTCCTCACCAGATGTTTTCTACATCTAGTGTTTTAGTTGGGTTTTTGACTCTGACGAAGACCGCTTGTTGAAAGATCTTAGTCTTGTTTTCCCATTTTCTTATTGTGGTTTGATCATTGATTGTCATTTCACGTGTTTATGTGAAATCTTTATATATATATATATATATATATATATATATACATACATACGAGTTCAAAATTCAAGAAGAGTAACACACAGAGTAAGGGAACACACTTACATACTCAACATTTATATTATAATATATTATATATTTATATATATATATATATAAGCCGTATGTATGACCGCCATAAATGAGTCACTGATACTGACCGAATTCAATAGTCACTGAATATTGACTGAATTAAATAGTCACTGAATATTGACTGAATTAAATAGTCACTGAATATTGACTAAGTTCAATAGTTACGGAATATTGACTGAATGAAATAGTCACTGAATATTGACTGAATTAAATAGTCACTGAATATTGACTAAGTTCAATAGTTACTGAATATTGACTGAATTAAATAGTCACTGAATATTGACTGAATTAAATAGTCACTGAATATTGACTGAATTAAACAGTCACTGAATATTAACTGAATTAAATAGTCACTGAATATTGACTGAATTCAATAGTCACTGAATATTGACTGAATTCAATAGTCACTGAATATTGACTGAATTCAATAGTCACTGAATATTGTTTATAAAGAGATAAAAAGCAGTGTTACCGCAGGTAAGAAGTCATTCCTCTCCTTAGGTATCTCTGGTCTCGGGGGTTCTGCAACACATAATAATTGCATTAGAAAGAAACTTCACAGGCACACCAAGGCTCTATATATAAGCCAGCCGTATAAATATATATATATATATATATATATATATATATATATATATATATATATATATATATATATATATATAAGTTCAAAAATGAAGAAAAACAACACACAGAGAAAGAGACACACTTACAAACTCAAATTTTCGGATGATCCATCTTCAGGAGAAAAGAGAATGGGCGACCAAGCACGCCGGAAACATAATATATATATACACTTTTTCGTTGGAAATACGATCCAAAACGGACAAAAATAGTTTAATATAGACAAAGAAACATAGAGAAATCAAAAGAACACACTTACAGTCTCTAATTTTCGGTTTGAACCGTCTTCAGGAGAGGGGTCTCCAAACTTCTCTGAACCAGTGTGCTTGGTTTCTCTCTCTTATCTCTCCTGAAGACGGTTTTAACCGAAAATTAGAGACTGTAAGTGTGTTCTTTTGATTTCTCTATCTTTCTTTATCTATACTGAACTATATATATCAGCTTAAAAACGAAGAAAAGCAACACACAGAGAAAGAGACACACTTACAAACTCAAATTTTCTGATGATCCGTCTTCAGGAGACGGATCATCAGAAAATTTGAGTTTGTAAGTGTGTCTCTTTCTCTGTGTGTTGCTTTTCTTCGTTTTTGAGCTGATTTGTGTCCAGTTTGGATCGTCAACGTAGAATGCATTACACTGGGTGCAGTCCAAACGGTAAACGCAATAATATATATATATATATATATATATATATTAATCTATTACTATAAAATGACGAGTGAAATTAATTTTATTTCTCTGTTTTTGACTGATGTAATATCCAATGTTAAAAGAGGGGATTTCCAAATCGGCATCTGATCCTGAATATCGCTGAAACAGTGTTTCGATACAAAGGTCTTTCAACATTCTCTGCCTTTCAAGACAGTTAATAATATTTTTACAAAAATATAAAATATTTTTTATTAATAATAAATTAAAAAAAATTACCATAAACTGAACTAACTAAATACCAAATATATATATATATATATATATATTCACTTAATTAAACAAAACACGATCCAAACTGGACCCAATAAGAGTTCAAAATTCAAGAAGAGTAACACACAGAGTAAGGAAACACACTTACAGACTCAAATTTTCGGGTAACCCGTCTTCAGGAGAAAAGAGAAAAGGAGACAAAGCACGTTGTAGACGCAACGGCAAGTAACCCAAGTAACGGCAAGTTACTTGCCGTTGCGTCTACAACGTGCTTGGTCTCCCTTTCTCTTTTCTCCTCAAGATGGATTACCCGAAAATTTTTTGTGTATTTGGGGAGCAATCCTTCTTTTATACATGTTCTGTAGAACGGCCTTTGTACTGTGGGATGAAGGAATTTCATTATCCATTTTTTGTGTTGAATTTTGTATTGTATTGAAATGTATATAGGTAATTTTCAATGGAGCTGGAGATGGCTCCCGCCCAAAGTCAAATACCGACTCCAGAACTGGAGCAGGAGCCATTGTCTTTAAAATGATTAGCTCTGGAGCTGATGTGATTTTAGGCTAGCTGGCCAACACTGGTCAGAGGCAAGGCTGCCAACATGTTTTTGACAATAGTACCACATTTAATTCAAGTTTTCTCACCTTTGTTTTAAATCTTTCTGGTACTAAATACACTAGTTCTTCAAATGCTTTATTATTTATAACTGACATGTTTCGGTCTCCTTGACCATCTTCAGAGTTAATCATATTTATAAAAAAAAAAGAATGTATATATTAAATGTATATTATCATATTAAGAAATTTACAGGTATAGTGTATATAGTGGTAGTTATTAGGAATATGACATTAAATATGTCCAAATACCTTGTGGAGCATTTGAAGGGAAAAATGACATTGTTGGAATCTGTTGTGGTCTTTGAGAAGGGCCTGTTGGCATCCTAACAGAAGCAGTGTTGCGCTGAGGCGACCTGAAACAAAAAAAAACCCCCCAAAATATTAGAATTAAAACATCTTTTCTTGGTTCATAAATGATTTCAGTTCATTTTTTTTTCATATCTGCTATTATAACATTTTTTAATGTCTCCCCTAGACCACTGGTTCTTCAATCACTACTATTTAGTGAACCAACTTTCCATCACAGCAATCCGCCATTGACAAATTTGATTTTAAACAATGCAGTTTTTATTACACAAGTAAAAATCTTATTGTATACAATATTTTAAAATATACAATTTATACGCTTTTTTTTTGTATATAAATATAATTTTGTATTATTTATATAATTTTCAATGGAGCTGGAGATGGCTCCCGCCCAAAGTCAAATACCGACTCCGGAGCTGGAGCAGGAGCCATTATCTTTTAAATGATTGGCTCCGGAGCTGATGTGATTTTAGGCTAGCTGATCAACACTGATCAGAGGCAGGGCTGCCAGAATGTTTTTGTCAATAGTACCAACTGTTATAGTGAAAAGGTACCAAATCCTTTTTGTGAGAAAGGGACACCAATCGCACTTGTGAAACTACGGTTGGAGAGACTTACATGGGTCTCCAACCATCGCTTCACAAGTGCCGTGGGGCTTGTGTTGGGTAGAGTGTTTACGTGTTTTAAGTCGTTCTGGATAAGTAAAGTCGTAATATATATTAGTTATAGTACCCTGTCTTCTGTTGTGCTTGAGTCTGCTCAATGAGGTCTATTGTCTTGCACGCTGCTCTAGCACTTGCCTGAAACAATCATCAGTTATCAATCAGGAAATCATCAGTTTAAAATGACATGTCTTTTGAAGAAGTTCCAAAAAAAAAGAGAGGAAAAAAACCAATCTGGTATAGATGACGCATGGTATTAACCATTATATATGATTATCAAACCACAATATGAAATGGGAAAACAAGACTAAAATCTTTCAACCGTAACAAGCGGTCTTCGTCAGAGTCAAAAACCCAACTGATTTGAACTCAGTTGAACCCAACTCAATTGGGCTTTTGACTCTGACGAAGACCGCTTGTTGCGTTTGAAAGATCTTAGTCTTGTTTACCCATTTCATATTGTGGTTTGATCATTGATTGTTGTCTCACGTGTTTATGTGAAATCTTTTTATCAATATTTATATATATATATATTTATTTTTGCTTTCATTTCTGATTTGAATCTTGAAAAACTTCGTAGTAATCTTCTCCTAAATTCTTCCAGAATTCAGCCCATCTTTCAATTATAGTTCCTTTAATTCTTTCGGGCAACTTTAACTTCTCCGACTTTACTTTTTATATTAATAATTCTATCCGTAATTAACTCCCGGTACCACTGATTCTAATGCATATACAGCACATGTTTAGACTTTGTTTTACGTATAAAAGGAAATTATGTACTGTCTATTATTTATAAAAGGGAAAGTCTAAACATGTGCTGTATATATATATATATATATATATATATATATATATATATATATAAATATAAATATATATATAAATGCACCCAGTGTGATGCATTCTACGTTGGTATGGCCTCTACGCAGCTCAACTTACGTATGAATGGTCACAGGGCTTCCGTTGGTCAACGCAAAAACCTTCCTATTGCTATCCACTCTAATTCCCATGGACTGGATTTTAATCACTGCTTCAGGGTCCAAGTCCTTAATCATATCCCTGTTCAGTCTTCTCGGGTTACTTTAAGAGCTTCAGAGGAGGCAATTATCTGTCTTCTCAAAGCTCGCTCTCCTCCTGGCCTTAACTTGTACCGTTAATTTAAGTATTTATTTATTTATTTATTTATTTATTTATTTTTTTTTTAAGAATTTATTTATTTATTATTTTTTAATTTTAATTTTTATTTTTTATTTATTTTTATTTTTTAATTTTTTAATTGTTTATTGCTTCATTTACTAGTCTTCTCCTTCTGTTATTTTTATTTGCTTTTATTTGTTCTTTTTAGTTATTATTCTCTCTGTAGTTAGTAGCTTACCTAGGGCGGCAGGCAGAGTGCGCGCGTGTTCGTTGAATTTGGCCTACCACTCAGTTAGCTTCAGCTACTCAAAGGGACTACTTCTACCCGATGACGACGACTGTCGAAATATCGTTGTGAGTCTTTTGTGTGTGTCTTTTATTTGTGTTTTCTCTTTCCTGTGTGAACTATATATATATATATATTTATTTATTTACTCTTCTTTATATAATCTAGGAGGTGTCAGAGCTTATTTTTCTTCATTCTGATTCTTCCTACGACATTTTGTCTCATATACATATCTTAGGTGTTGCTGGTCTGAATACTGGGCGGTGACTGAGTGTCGGCTTGGCGAGTAGCTGGTGGTTGGTCACCTAGTAGCTGCAGTGTGCGTGAAACCCCCGTGTGTTGACGATTAATTAATGGGTTGTGCTTCATGATTTTCATGGCATCATATATTTGCAGTCTGGCTGGATCATCTTTCTTTAAAATGATGGTGTTTTGAACAAGGTCCTGGCGGGTGAGTTTTCTTCCATGTTCCTCGGAGGTGTGTCTAGCGATGGCTCCTGCTTGCAAGTGCATTGTCAGTCGTCGTGAGAGTGTGGTCGATGTCATACCGATATATTTTGAATTGTCTAGGAGCTCACAATCTCCGATATTGCAGTTATATTCGTATATGACATTGGCCTTTTGTATCTCCGGGATGACTGCATCTGGGCTATTTTTCATTATCAAGTTAGCGGTGGTTCTACTTTTATAATAAATATGGACTTGAAGACGTTCATTTTCGTTATTACATTTAACATTCCTGCGGATAATTTGTTTCAACACTCTCTCGTCTTCTTTATACGCCTCTGTGTATTGATTCTTATAGTACACCTTATGGACTGTGCTACTTCTCTCGATTGTTTGATTAGCATTGTTGGGCCGGGTTTTGAGGTAGGCGTTAACTACTTTATCAAAAGAGGTGTTGCTATAGCCGTTATTGATAAATGTTTGCCTTAGTTGAGAGATTCTTTAATGAAACAACTGCCATGATGAAGAGGTCTTGTATGTCCTATGTACTAGAGCATGAATTGTTCCTATTTTGTAGCGTTCGGGGCACTCACTTTTTTCGTTAATATATATTCCTTGGTCCGTTGGCTTTTGATATACAGATGTGATATAACTTGATTTACGGCCATCGATGTGCACGTCCAGGAAGTTGATTTGACCTTCTTCACCTTCCTCATGAGTGAAGTTCAGTCCAGACAATTTTTGGAATGCAATTTTTAGTGCCAGCAGCTCTTCTGTAGAATTAATGACAACCAAGCAGTCGTCTACATAGCGGCAATACAACGTGGGTTTATTTATTTGTAGTACCTGGTTTTCAGTATAGCACATAAAGAAGTTTGCAAACGTTACTCCCAGAGGTGAGCCCATTGCAACACCGTCTACTTGGTAATATAAGCTTCCATCAATGTGGCGAAATGGTGATTTTGTGGTGCATGCTCGTAGCAATTTCTTCATAGTGCCTTCAGGAATGGGTGGTGAGGGCATCGTGTTTTGATGGTACATTGCATCACAGATGATGTCTATTGTGCGTTCTACTGGGACATTATATAAATATAATAAATTTATAATATATAATATATAATATTATATATATTATATATATAAATATAAATGGCACGATCTCAATCGTTACAATGGCGCGTACCAAGCAAACAGCTAGAAAATCTACTGGCGGTAAGGCACCTCGTAAGCAATTGGCTACGAAAGCTGCTAGGAAGAGTGCTCCTGCAACTGGTGGTGTTAAGAAACCGCATAGATACAGGCCAGGTACGGTAGCTCTGAGGGAAATCAGGCGTTATCAAAAGAGTACTGAACTCTTAATAAGGAAACTTCCATTTCAACGGCTGGTGAGGGAAATTGCTCAAGATTTCAAGACGGACTTATATAGATATATATACTTTAACACAGAGAAAAGAACACAGAAAGACACTACACAACTCATTTCGATATTTTGACATCCGTCATCATCGGGAAGAAGTGCAAAGTACTCGCGTTGAGAAGCAAACTGCTATATATATAGCACATGTTTGGACTTTCCCTTTTATAAATAATAGACAGTACATAATTTCCTTTTATACGTAAAACAAAGTCGGGAGTTAATTACGGATAGAATTATTAAATTAAAAAGTAAAATCGGAGAAGTTAAGTTGCCCGAAAGATTTAAAGGAACTATAATTGAAAGATGGGCCGAATTCTGGAAGAATTTAGGAGAAGATTACTACGAAGTTTTTCAAGATTCATATCAGAAATGAAAGCAAAAATAAATATATATATATAAATATTGATAAAAAGATTTCACATAAACACGTGAAACAACAATAAATGATCAAACCACAATATGAAATGGGTAAACAAGACTAAGATCTTTCAACCGCAACAAGCGGTCTTCGTCAGAGTCAAAAGCCCAATTGAGTTGGTTTCAACTGAGTTCAACTCAGTTGGGTTTTTGACTCTGACGAAGACCACTTGTTACGGTTGAAAAATCTTAGTCTTGTTTTCCCATTTCATATTGTGGTTTGATAATCATATATAAAGGTTAAGACCATGCGTCATCTATACCAGATTGGTTTTTTTCCTCTCTGTTTTTTTGGAACTTCTTCAAAAGACATGTCATTTTAAACAAACGATAAAAAAACAGAAAAAAAGCATTTTGACTAAGTACTGACAACAGCTTTATCGTTGGAGACATCCCCAGTGACTCTCCAACCTTCTTCCATGATGATTGTACACCTGATCAAACCTTCCCTCAGTTCTTCGTGTTTGTACCTTGGTACTCCCAAACCTAGAAACCAACCAAACTTCAACCCACATCACAACTAAAATAAAATAAAAAACTTCTTATATATTTTTGATATATAAAGCTTCTAATATATGGAGCCTGTGGATATATATACATATATACGTGGTGTGTAAATAAAGTAGTGAGACTGATTTTATTTTAAATTTTCTATTCAAATATAATTACAATGTGATATTGTCACCTTCAAAATAGTTCCCTTCGGAAGCCACACAGCGCTGGAGACGGTCCTTCCAATCATTGTAGCATTGCTGGAACTCGGATTCTGGAATGGCCTTCAGCTGGTCGGTTACAACAGTTTGTATGTTTTGTAGTGTCCCGAAATGAGTTCCCTTGAGGTGATTTTTCAATCTCGGGAAGAGGAAAAAGTCACAAGGACTCAAGTCTGGTGAATAAGGAGGCTGAGGAGCAACAGGAATGTTTTTACTGGCCAAAAACTCGTTTGTTGAGATGGCAGTGTGACAGGGCGCGTTGTCGTGATGCAACACCCACTTGTCTTTGATGTTTGGCCGCACACGAAGGACTCTTTTTCGAAGTCTTTCAAGGACCTCAAATCTTTCTGACTGTCAAGCGTCGATCTGAACGCACAAGGTTCCGTACTCTGTTGACATTTTCATCGGTGTTTGCACTTGAAGGCCTTCTGCTTCGTGGTTCATCTTCAATCGACTCTCTTCCTTCTGAAAATTCCTTAAACCACCGAAAAACCTGTGCCCTTGATAAAACACGTTCTCCATAGGCCTCCTGAAGTTTTTCAAAAGTCCAAGTTGTCCAAGTCTGAAGCAAAATTTGATTGCACACCGCTGCTCAACTTTGAGGTCACTCATTTTTAAAACGCTCAAGAAAAAACCATTTCACGAAAACCAACGCTACGGACAAACAAATGACTGTGGCGAGTTCAGATTCATACTGGAGGCGCATCACACGTGCACCTGACGCTACTCAAGGCCACGCGTCTCCAGCGTTGCCAGATCGAAAGCGACGTTGCCAGTCTCACGACTTTATTTACTCACCACGTACATATACACATATTATAATATATATCTATTATAATATGTATCCACTATAATATATATCTATAAGATATATATTATAATATGTGTATATGTATATATGTGTATATATATATGATGGTACTAAAAAACAGTGTTTCAATAATATGTCGCTTGGAACAGCACATGTAATGACAGTTAACGGTTGTTGAATGTAACTGAACCCAGCCTTCATTAAGTTCTTTTTTCAATTTGTTTATGATGTTTCTAAAGTAGAAATGACAAATGTCCATTGTTTATTGTTTTTTTGTTAGTTTAGAGCCCTGAGGATGTCTTGAAATAAAGACGAAACGTTGGCAAAAAGGTGATTCCATATATTTACCCTGACCAAACTCCGAGAAAAAGAAAAAGTGTCGTTAATATTTTGTGGTCAAGAAAACAGTACCGTAAATATATATATATATATAATAATCTAATCGAAATAAGAGTATTTTAAATTGCATTCTATAAAAAAGTGGATGATATATCGATTGGGCGATATACAAACCGTTTAGTTTACACAGGCTAATGAGCTCGCTGCAACAGTATCTGTGTCGGAAGCACTGGGGCAAAGTGTTCTGTGGAGAACCTCCAGTTTGCGACGTCTCCGGTAGATAAGTCTTCAGTCTATTCAAGTCAAACACCATGTTGTTGTTCTTCTTGTTGATCTGCAACAGAAAGTCAGTTAGACTAGAAACAACAGTAGTCAAATACCTATGCACTCGTATTATTATTACACTGGCCAACACAACAAATTTTTATCATGGTGCCTAACATATTTTCATTGTTTTTACCTAACTTAAGGGCGCTGATTTCAGAAAATTTTTCGTTTTTTCTCTATCAGATCTAGCATTTTTCCTATGGAATTATTATTGCTTAATATTATTATACATATTATTATTATTTAATATTATATAATCTAATTCGGACCTTTTGACTTACAATAGACCAGGAGTCACACCTAGAGTATCCAGTGACATTGTACTATACATTGTCACTGTACAGATGAAGTGATATTAGGTAAATTTATGCTTAACTCAGAATAATTTAAACATACTAAGGTGGCAATCCTTGAGGAAATTGCTTCTTATGCATATTGCTAGTGACACACTAACGCGTCACGTTACACATACATATTTCTAGTGACACACTAACGTGTGGCGACATACCTGAATATTGCTAGTGACACACTAATATGTCACCACTCCCCTACATATTGCTAGTGACACACTAACGTGTCGCTACACAGCTACATATTGCTAGTGGCACACTAACGTGCCATGACACACCTACATATTGCTAGTGAAACACTAACGTGTCGCGATACACCTACATACTTAATGACACACTAGCGTGTCGCGATACACCTACATATTGCTAGTGACACACTAGTGTGTCACGACACAGCTACATATCGCTTGTGACACACTAACGTGTCACCACACACCTACAAATGACAAGTGACATACTAACTTGTCACGATACTTACACAATTCTAGTGACACACTAACGTGTCACGACACAGCTACATATTGCTAGTTACACACTAACGTGTCGCTTCACAGCTACATATTGCTAGTGACCCACTAACGTGTCACGACACACATGCATATTTCTAGTGACACACTAACGTGTCACCGCACACCTAGATATTGCTAGTGACCCACTACGTGTCACGACACACATACATATTTCTAGTGACAAACTAACGTGCCGCGACACTCCTACACATTGCTACTGACACACTAGCAATAGTGCTTACTGACACTGATTTTTGTTTATTCCTTCGGCCCACATAAATGATGGAAGTATATAATGCATCCCTTACATTGAAAAGTTTGGAGACCCCTGGTTTAGATAAAGAAGAGGTCTTACAATTTTATTGAATTTTTATTATATTTAGTTGGCAACTTTGGAAGAATAGCAAACTTTGAATTCAATCAAGCAACAAAACCTTGTGATCTGCAAAATATTGTGTGTTAATTTATTTAATTTACAATTACAAACAAAGAAAGCGGAATATATGTACAAAAGACAAACACAATTAACATTAAGTTATCCCCAGAAACAAAGTTACAAAGCAGTGCAGTTGAAAAACTATTATTTGCATGTCACTAAAAACCTCCATAACTTTTATTAAATTGTGGCAGATTTCACTTATCCGCTATTTCTTTATCAAAAACAAAAACAATATATTCAAAGGTGATGCGTTCATTACTTGTGCTATCTGTTATAGTGTAGTATTTATTCATATTGGACAAATTAAAAAAGTACGTTTCCACAAAAAAAAAATAAATTAAATTTTTAAACTAACAACATGTTTCAAACATTTAATGTTCTTTTTCCGGTTTACATCTTAAAAAAAAAAAAAAAAAAAAAAAAAACTAAAGTATATATCTGTTAGCTTTAATAGAACACGAGTGAATAATTTGAAATTGAATTCATTATATGAATGTTGAAAACTTCATTTAATGAAATTATTATATAATTTCGAAATTAATTTATTAAATTAAACTTTAATTCTTTAATTAAAAAAAAATAAATATGAAAACTAATCACACAATACAGTTAGGTAAATATACCTGACCTGCCAAGACTTCCTATATTTCTCCAAACCGACATCTATTAACATTCCTTCATTTAAATTAATACATTTAGAACTCATTCGAAATTAATAAATCCTTTAGAATGAATTCCTTACTACAGAGATTCTCAAAGTGGGGTTCCTTAAGGACTGTCTGAAGGTTCCGCGAAAAACATGTAGAGAAAAAAATTTTCTAAATTTTTTTTTCTTTAGTGGGTTATGAATTTATTCTGTGTTTCTTGTAAATCATGAAACCGAATAATACTTACACACATAAGTAGAAAACAAGACTAAGATCTTTCAACCTAACAAGCAGTCTTCGTCAGATTCAAAAAC
This sequence comes from Hermatobates lingyangjiaoensis, assembly GCA_026182355.1. NCBI lineage: Eukaryota > Metazoa > Arthropoda > Insecta > Hemiptera > Hermatobatidae > Hermatobates > Hermatobates lingyangjiaoensis. The sequence continues at coordinate 94,610 of JAPFBL010000600.1, forward strand.
CCAACTGAAACACTAGATGCAGAGAACATCTGGTGAGGGGTTGAGAAGAGTGGGAGGGAAGAGTGGTATTTTCCACTTAAGTCGTGCAATCAGTTCTTATGTTGTATTTACTCAATACAGGAGAAAAGCAGATAAAACAGTATCCACATATATGATACAATTAGTTATTATGTGGTATTTACTGAACACAGGAGAAAAACAGATAAAACAGTATCCACATATATGATTCAATTAGTTATTATGTGGTATTAACAATTAAAGCGTAAAAAGTTAATAACATTGTCACCACCTAAGTCGTGCAATCAGTTCTTATGTGGTATTTACTCAATACAGGAGAAAAGCAGATAAAACAGTATCCACATATATGGTGCAATCAGTTCTTATGTGGTATTTACAATTAAAGGGTAAAAAGTATACAACATTGTCTCCACCAAAGTCGTGCAATCAGTTCTTATGTGGTATTTACTCGATACAGTGGAAAAGCAGACAAAATAGTATCCACATATATGGTGCAATTAGTTATTATGTGTTATTTACAATTAAAGAGTAAAAAGTTAATAACATTGTCACCACCAAGTCGTGCAATCAGTTCTTATGTGGTATTTACTCAATACAGGGGAAAAGCAGACAAAATAGTATCCACATATATTATGCAATTAGTTATTATGTGGTATTTACAATTAATGCATAAAAAGTTAATAACATTGTCTCCACCTAAGTCGTGCAATCAGTTATTATGTGGTATTTACTCAATACAGGAGAAAAGCAGATAAAACAGTATCCACATATAGATGTTTAATGGGTTAAACAAAGTGCTTCAAACACGTAGTGTTGTTTTCAGGTTTAAATCTAAATTACATTAATAACACAGAATTTAAACCCCTCACAACCTTTAAAATATCATTATTATTTTAATGGAGCTGAGGGCCTCCCAATTAAGAAATATCACAAAACTCATCCCGACCTTCAATAATATCTTCATTATAATAGCTGAGAGCCTCCAATTCAGAAATACCACAAATTCATCCCGACCTTCAATAATATCTTCATTATAATAGCTGATAGCCTGCAATTCAGAAATATCACAAAACCCATCACGACCTTCAACAATATCTTCATTATAATAGCTGATAGCCTCCAATTCAGAAATATCACAAAACTCATCCCGACCTTCAACAATATCTTCATTATAATAGCTGATAGCCTCCAATTCAGAAATATCACAAAACCCATCACGACCTTCAACAATTTCTTCATTATAATAGCTGAGAGCCTCCAATTCAGAAATATCACAAAACTCATCACGACCTTCAACAATATCTTCATTATAATAGCTGAGAACCTCCAATTCAGAAATATCACAAAACTCATCCCGACCTTCAACATTATCTTCATTATAATAGCTGAAAGCCTCCAATTCAGAAATATCACAAAACCCATCACGACCTTCAACAATATCTTCATTATAATAGCTGAGAGCCTCCAATTCAGAAATATCACAAAACCCATCACGACCTTCAACAATATCTTCATTATAATAGCTGAGAGCCTCCAATTCAGAAATATCACAAAACTCATCCCGACCTTCAACATTATCTTCATTATAATAGCTGAGAGCCTCCAATTCAGAAATATCACAAAACCCATCACGACCTTCAACAATATCTTCATTATAATAGCTGAGAGCCTCCAATTCAGAAATATCACAAAACTCATCCCGACCTTCAACAATATCTTCATTATAATAGCTGAGTGCCTCCAATTCAGAAATATCACAAAACCCATCACGACCTTCAACAATATCTTCATTATAATCGCTGAGAGCCTCCAATTCAGAAATATCACAAAACTCATCCGACCTTCAATATTATCTTCATTATAATAGCTGAAAGCCTCCAATTCAGAAATATCACAAAAATCATCCCGACCTTCAACATCTTCATTATAATGTCTGAAAGCCTCCTCACGTTTACGTTTTCTAAATAAAGAATCATTAAAAAATTATTATTGTTGAAATTCACAAAAACTAATGATTATTTTTAAATAAATTTGTCGAAATAATTATCAACACATTTAGAATGGTTTTCTGCAATGCATATGAAGGTAAGTGTATTATAAACCGATTTGTACAATTTTCATCATTTTTCAAAAAACATAAATTACTTTTCAAGCAATAGATTGAAGGAGTGATGAACTATATCATTCATAGGACGTCGGCATAAGTACAGATAAATGAGAGTACGATCGATGGAATAGTCAGGCAATGCTAAAGGACTTATGTGTTTCATTTTCAATGAGAAAAAAGTTACCAATTTAAAAAAAAACAACACATATCTTCATTATAATAACTGTCAACCTCCTCATATCAAGAAATGTCAAAAAACATACCAAGCTTAACAACATCTTCACTATAATCGCCGACTGCCTCCCAATTAAGAAATATCACGAAACTCATCCCGACCTTCAACAATATCTTCATTATAATAACTGTCAACCTCCTCATATCAAGAAATGTCAAAAAACATACCAAGCTTAACAACATCTTCACTATAATCGCTGACTGCCTCCAAGTAAGAAATATCACAAAACTCATCCCGACCTTCAACAATATCTTCATTATAATAACTGTCAACCTCCTCATATCAAGAAATGTCAAAAAACATACCAAGCTTAACAACATCTTCACTATAATCGCTGACTGCCTCCCAAGTAAGAAATATCACAAAACTCATCCCGACCTTCAACAATATCTTCATTATAATAACTGTCAACCTCCTCATATCAAGAAATGTCAAAAAACATACCAAGCTTAACAACATCTTCACTATAATCGCTGACTGCCTCCCAAGTAAGAAATATCACAAAACTCATCCCGACCTTCAACAATATCTTCATTATAATAACTGTCAACCTCCTCATATCAAGAAATGTCAAAAAACATACCAAGCTTAACAACATCTTCACTATAATCGCTGACTGCCTCCCAAGTAAGAAATATCACCAAACCCATTACACGACCTTTAACAATATCCTCATTATAATAGCTGAGAGTTTTCAAGGAAAAAAAAATTCCTTTTGAACAATGATTTCCCAAGTTGGAATAATAGAATGCGAGAAAAAGAAGGGAAGGTTTAGTAAAACACCATTTGAACAGCATTCTGAGTATAAAGATAATAACGAAAATGAAGGTACTATAAAGAAAGATATATGTTATGTTGGTTTCATTTTTGTGTAAAAAAATTTTTTTCTTCAATTTTTTTCAAATTTTAATGAACTTGATCCAACTTACAATATATTAAAGAAAAAAGATCCTACTAAACCGAATATTTATCAAGTTAGAATAATAAATTAAAAAAAAAGAAGGTTTTTTAGTAAAAATATCATTTTGGGAACAAAAATAACAACCAAAATGAAGCTACTACAAAGAATGATATATTTTGGTTTCATTTTTGTGTAAAAACATTTTAATAAATTTTTAAAAAAATGTAAAATTTTAAATAAATTTGATCAAATTTTCAATATATTTAAAGAAAAAAAGATCCTACTGAACCGAATATTTATTAAGTTAGAATAAAAAATTAAAAGAAAAAAGATTGTTTAGTTAAAATATCATTTTGGGAACAACAAAAATGGAGCTACTACAAAAAAAAATATATTTTGGTTTCAATTTTGTGTAAAAAAAATTTCAAACATTTTAAAAAAAATTTCAAATTTTAAATGAATTTGATCCAATTTTCAATATATATGTAAAGAAAAAAGATTCCTCTGAACCGAATATTTATCAAGTTAGAATAAAAAATTTAAAAAAAAGTTTTTTAGTAAAAATATCATTTTGGGAACAAAAATAACAACCAAAATGAAGCTACTACAAAGAATGATATATTTTGGTTTCATTTTTGGGTCAAAAAATTTCAAACATTTTAAATCAATTTTCTCAAAATGTCTTATTAATTTAGAAAAAAGAAATACTTTCAAACAATATTTCTAAAGAATTTTAAAAACAATTGCATAAATTAAAAATGGATTTGAACTAATTTTAAATATATTTAGAGAAAAAAGATCCTACTGAACAAAATATTTATTAAGTGAAAATAAAAAATCCAAAAATATGCTATTTAGTAAAAGATTATTTGAATAACATTCTAAGAATAAAGATAACAACCAAAATGGAGCTACTATAAAGAAATATATATTTTGGTTTCATTTTTGTGTAAAAAAAATTCAAAAATTTTTAAAATTAATTTCAAATTTTAAATGAAATTTTCAATATACATATTTAGAAAAAAAAAAGATCTTACTGAACCAAATATTTATCCAGTTAGAATATAAAATGCCAAAAAAAAAATATTTAATAAAAGACCATTTGAATATCATTCTCAGAATAAAGATAACACTAAAATGGAGCTACTATAAAGAAATATATATTTTGATTTCCTTTTTGTGTAAAAAAAAAATTCAAAACGTTTAAAACAATTTAAAATTTTAAATGAATTTGATCAAATTTCCAATATATTTAGAGAAAAAAGATCCACTGAACAAAATATTTATCCAGTTAGAATAAAAAATGCGAAAAAAGATGATATTTAGTAAGACACTATTTGTATTTCCTTCTGAGAATAAAGATAACAACCAAAATGAAGCTACTACAAAGAAAGAATAAAAAATACGGGAAAAAAGGAAGTTTTTAGTAAAACACCACTTAAATAGCATTCCGATAATAAAGATAACCAAATTGGAGTGAATGTGAATATCATCAGAGACAGACATTACCAACAATGGAAATTTTGAGTACAAAAATTTCACGAATTTCAAAAACAACTGTATATTTTAAATGAATTACAGTTCAATATACAAGTTTGTATATTTTAAATGAATTACAGTTCAATATACATAAAGAAACAGAGAAATTAAAAACACACACTTACAAGTCTCTAATTTTCGGTTGAACCGTCTTCAGGAGAGATATGAGAGGGAAACCAAGCGCACTGGTACAGAGACGGTTGGAGGCAGCCGAAAATTATAGACTGTAAGTGTGTGTTTTTAATTTCTCTATGTTTCTTTATGTATATTGAACACTATTTGTCCATTTCGGATCATATTATCATCGAAAAAGTGTTAAATGAATTACAGGTCTACGTCATTTCGAGTTATGTCAATCTTGATAATATGTCGTTTTTTTATTGGGGGGGGGGGGGGGGGGGGAGAGAGAGGATACTTTGATTACAATTTCATGTATTTAGAAGTAATTTTGTTTCAGGGTTACTGATTTACCTTTTTTGATTTTTTAGAGGAAATCGAGTGGACACCCATTGGTGGGACTCTGTAACTATATTTAATCTTTATGACGACAGATGTTCACGTGAACATTCCCGTTTTAGTCGTCTTTGAAATCGTGTGGACACCAAATTGGTGGGACTCGGTAACTATATTTAATCTTTATGACGACAGATGTTCACGTGAACATTCCCGTTTTAGTCGTCTTTGAAACCGTGTGGACACCAATTGGTGGGACTCCGTAACTATATTTAATCTTTATGACGACAGATGTTCACGTGACATTCCCGTTTTAGTCGTCTTTGAAATCGTGTGGACACCAATTGGTGGGACTCCGTAACTATATTTAATCTTTATGACGACAGATGTTCACGTTGACATTCCCGTTTTAGTCGTCTTTGGGGGTTTGTACGGATGACTAGTAGGGAATGTAATCAGTTGGGAACTATTAAAGGACCAGTGGTCTTGAAGCTACATCAATGTTATATTTAAGTCCTTTTTTTTTTTGTGACCTCTTAAAATTTGGAAATTTAACTTATTTAGGGAAATAAATGGTCGACCTATGTTGTGTTCCCTTGTGGAGTTACCATTACAATCTAACCTAAAAACCAATTAAGGGAAATAAATTTATTGGAGGATCATCACTGAGATGTGGTTCTTCGAACCGGGGGGGCTAGAAGAGCCCCTGACCCTAGCTGCAGCTGAGCAGGTTCAGTAGGACCATTGGTTCGGAGTTTGAATCCGAAACTCTTAAAATAAGAAAGTACTACGGGTGGTGGGGGCCCCTGGAGGGGTTCTCTCTCATCCCGCCAACTGAGATTGGACTCGTAGTGGCTGTTGGTTCTCACCCAAGTTGGGTATAGACCCTTGTTGTCGCTGTGTAAGAAGCAGTAAGTTCTCAGTAAGATGCTTGCTTAGTATACAGGGGAGCTAGAGACCACAAACCCCTACCAGGACCTTAACTGGCATATATATATATAAAGATTTCACATAAACACGTGAAATAACAATCAGTGATCAAACCACAATAGGTAGACTATTGTGGTCGCTGTGTGAAAAGCAGTAACTTCTCGGGCGGATACCGGGGAACTAGAGCCCCAAACCTTGACCAATAGGAACGGACCACGATCTCAGCCAAGTGGGCTGGAATTCTGGTAGTTGTTTTAATAGACGCTTTGGCTTTTGATGGGCTACTCAGAATGGGAAAGAATGGATACAACCCTATCTTGTGCCCTTTATATTCGTAAAGAGAGACTTATGGATCTGTTTTGGTATTATTACGCGCACCCTGTTTCTTCACCCTTTTAACGTGAAAGCTCTTTCGCCACATCTCGGAAGCACCAGGCCCTAGCCGAGGATAGAGGCAATGCCAGCCTCCGAGATACGCCCGAGGTGGACCACGCGGTGGACTTGGCCCATTAGGGTCCCATTGTGGATAGTCTTGGTACATAGCAAGACACAAAAAGGAGAGCTTAAAAATCTCTAAAAGCCACCTGGAAGGTCCAAGTCCAAAAAAAAAAGTAGATCCATATGTTTTGAATATGAAGTGAGGACGGGAGAGTTTATAGCGGCTACATATAGAACTGCCCTGACAAGACATAGAGCCGACTTTTTCAAGTTCATCGAGGTCATAAGATCAAGAAAGAGTCCAGGAGTACACTAGACCTCCGTAGACAGAAGAAGAAGATCTGTTTACTTTTGTTTTTTACTAAGTTAATTTTTTTTTCTTTTTAAACCAGTATTAAGTTTTTGTTTTTCTTTCATTTTGTTAATTTTGTGATATAGGGTCGTGGAAGCTGGCCTCCGCGTGTTCCACCTCGGGCGTATCTCGGAGGCTAGTTGCCCTATCCTCGGCTAGAGCTTGGTACTTCCGAGATGCAGCGAAAGAGCTTTCACGCTAAAAAGCATCAATCTGTGCTACTAGTATACGTGATATAGCTGATAAAGCTGGGTACACGTTCTAATCAAAACAGATCCATATGTTTACTCTAACTGGAACTGGAACTGGAACATACATGGACCTTCCAGGTGGCTTTTAGAGATTTTTAATCTCTCCATTTTATGTCTTGCTATGTACCAATACTCCCCATAATGGGCCCAAGTTAACTGTCATTGCAACCCCTGATCTCAGGGAAACAGGAATTCCTTCCTCTCAAAAGGGGGTACGACCCAACTCCTAAGAGTCATATAGAAGTCCATAAACTATCAGTATAGTTAGTGCCAGTCACTACAGTAAGACAATTGCGAAATTAATATTATCAAAGTGAAAACAAGCACCATGCGTTTCTCTATTAGGAAATGTAAAAAAAAAAAAATAAAAAAAACAGTGCACCACAATCATCTGGAAAATAGGAAAGCTCCACCAAGCATTGGATGATAATACAAGCAGGAATTTAAAAAAAGAAAAAAAAAAAAGGCGATCAGCAAGATGGGCAAAGGACTTAGAAAATACTCACCATGTTTGTCTCCTCATCTCCTTTACCCTCTGAGATCCTTAGGAGTTTCTTCAATGTTTTCGTTTGCTAAAGAGAGACAACACAATTTCTTAAAAATTAACTTTTTAAAAAAAAAGAAAAAGAACTGGAGTGGCCTACACTCAACTTTACTATAAGTAAAAATATCATACTTCTTTGGTATATAATATAGGAGTTTCTTCAATGTTTTCGTTTGCTAAAGAGAGACAACGCAATTTCTTAAAAATTAACTTTTTTTTAAAAAAAAAAAAACGAGTGGCCTACACTCAACTTTACTATAAGTAAACATAATATCATACTTCTTTGGTATATAATATAGTAGTTTCTTCAATGTCTTCGTTTGCTAAAGAGAGACAACACAATTTCTTAAAAATTAACTTTTTTTTTAAAAAAAAAACTAGAGTGGCCTACACTCAACTTTACTATAAGTAAACATAATATCATACTTCTTTGGTATATAATATAGTAGTTTCTTCAATGTTTTCGTTTGCTAAAGAGAGACAACACAATTTCTTAAAAATTAACTTTTTTAAAAAAAAAAACTGGAGTGGCCTACACTCAACTTTACTATAAGTAAACATAATATCATACTTCTTTGGTATAAAAAGATTTCACATAAACACGTGAAATAACAATCAATGATCAAACCACAATAACAAATGGGAAAACAAGAGTAAGATCTTTCAACCGTAACAAGCGGTCTTCGTCAGAGTCAAAAACCCAACTGGCAGGGAAAGTGACTAGTTGGGTTTTTGCCTCTGACGAAGACCGCTTGTTACGGTTGAAAGATCTTAGTCTTGTTTTCCCATTTCTTTGGTATATAATATATATAGAATGGAAAGCAACAGAAATTTATGTTCATTGGCAGTGATTTTTTTTTTTACAAGTAATAATATTATTCCTCTTATATCCCATATAAGTCAATAAATTCTAATATTTTTCTTATTATAAACATAAAATTTATTTCAGTGGAACCACTAAAAAAAAAATGTCTAAATCAATGTAAAAAAATATCAATAAATTCGATAAGTATAGCAGGTGACCACTTAGTCTAGGATAAACAAAGTTTTTATAGCTTTATTACTCTTTGCAGTAATTGAAATGTCATTATTTTTTTCTTTTTAAGAAATTCGCTATAGCTATTTTTTTGTTTCATTTTTAGGAAAATTTTCATGGTTTGTTTTTTTTTAATAATCTATGAGCACTATTAGCGTCAAAAAAAATTTTTTTTAAAAAAGAAAATGTACTGTAACACCCTTTTGTGAATGTAATTTTAAAATCAACTTATTCTATACTTACAGTGCTATTTTTGGGTATGGTTTTATTTTAATCCGATAAACGGTATGGCTTGTATCGTTCTCACAAACTTCCAGATTGAATTATAAGTCAAATTCTATATGCATTATAAATTTTACTCGAATCTCCCAAGGCAGGTCCTGACATTAAAAAGGATTCAAATGGCTATTATAATTATTATAAAATAAAACAGTTTTTAAATATGCACAGTAATAAAGAAACGATATTTTTTTTCATCTCAAAGATTATTTTAAATTTATCGTGTTTGATGAAACAAAAACGGAGACGTTTTTATGTACAGTAAAATTAAAATATTTAGAGTACCTCAAAACATGTAAAGCTATACATTTATGAAAAAACGAAAATATTTAGAACACCCCAAAACATGTAAAGCTATATATTTATGAAAAACGTTTTATGCATAACAGTAAAGTAAAAAGATTGGAGGATCTCAAAACGTGTAAAGTTATCCATATATGAACCTCTATTCTTTATATACAGTAAAGGAAAAAGATTGGAGGACCTCAAAACGTGTAAACCTATCCATATATGAACCTATATTCTTCATATACAGTAAAGGAAAAAGATTATACAACCTCAAAACATGTAAACCTATCCATATATGAAGCTCTATTCTTTATATACAGTAAAGTAAAAAGATTGGAGGACCTCAAAACGTGTAAAGCTATCCATATATGAACCTCTATTCTTTATATACAGTAAAGGAAAAAGATTGGAGGACCTCAAAACGTGTAAAGCTATCCATATATGAACCTCTATTCTTTATATACAGTAAAGGAAAAAGATTAGAGGACCTCAAAACGTGTAAAGCTATCCATATATGAACCTCTATTCTTTATATACAGTAAAGTAAAAAGATTAGAGGACCTCAAAACGTGTAAAGCTATCCATATATGAACCTCTATTCTTTATATACAGTAAAGGAAAAAGATTAGAGGACCTCAAAACGTGTAAAGCTATCCATATATGAACCTCTATTATATACAGTAAAGCAAAAAAATTATAGGACCTCAAAACATGTAAACCTACCCATATATGAGTATGGATACAGCATGTTTTTACAGTAAAGTAAAAAGATTGGAGGACCTCAAAACATGTAAACCTACCCATATATGAACCTCTATTCTTTATATACAGTAAAGTAAAAAGATTATACAACCTCAAAACATGTAAACCTATCCATATATGAACCTCTATTATATGCAGTAAAGTAAAAAGATTAGAGGACCTCAAAAAAAAAACAAACAGAACAAAATATGAAAATTTATTTTATATTAATATAGTAAACGTAAAATATTGAGAGTACCTCAAAACGTGTAAACCTATCCATTTATAGAATATCGTAGAAAATTGTTTTCTACCAATAGTAAAGTAAAAAGATTATAGGACCTCAAAACTTGTAAACCCATAGAAATCGGAAAATAGATTTTTCTTTTAAACAGTAAACTTAAAATATTTAAACCTCAAAACAAGCAAAACCATCAAAATTTGGAAATTTACTTGTTTATATAGTACACTAAAAATATTTAGAGTACCTCAAACATGTAATCCTATTGATATACACAAATCAATTTTTTATATATAACAAACAAAAAAAAAAGCTTAAAGGACCTCAAAAAACTTGCAAAGTCATAAAATCTGAAACTCGATTTTTCATTTATATTGTAAACTAAAAAAATATTTAGAGTACCTCAAAAACTTCTAAACCTATCCAACGATTAAAATTTAATTTTTAATACATAGTAAATTAAAAAGATTCAGAAAGGTCTCAAAACGTATAATTCCATCGAAATTTGAAAATCTATTTTGGAGCATAATTTGACTCAAAACTTATAATGTTAGAAAAATTATAACTTGTAAGTTATTTCAAAATAATGGATATACAGCCATCCAAACATCAGAGATGGAATAAACCATTGTTTTCACTTGACCAACCCGTCAGCACCACATCCTTGTGTCTTCCTGATGCTGAACACAAAATGTTCGAAACGCGTTGAATAAAACTTCATTTGTATGCAGACTTTTGTTTGTTTATCCATTTTACCTCAGAATGAGTAAATACCACACAATTACGGATTGCATAACTAATGATTCAAAAAGATTGATTAACAATACCAAGATACCAAACCAACTTCTTTTCTAACGTTTCGAAAATGTATAGTTTCTACTTCAAGGATACAGGTCGGCAATCACTAATCTGGCAAATTTGTGACCAGCAGGGCACCGGATTAATGATTAGTTCAGCCTGTATATAGAAAACCAGTAGCTAACACAAACTCTTATCAATGGGAACGGACTTTGAACTCAGCTGATTGGACTGGACAACTGGTACTTGCCTAGTAGAGGCACTGCTCTGGACGGGACGAATAGATACCACCCCTTCGAGCCCTTATATGTTCAGTTCATATAACTAGCACAGACCAGGTGGCGTTTAACCAACGATCTCCTTCTTTATGAATCGTTTTCTCTTGAGGTACTAACAACACTCCTCACAATGACGCCCTGATGAGGTCCGATGAACCTCTAGTAGCAAGCTAGTAGGGGTAGCAGGCGACACTTCGGAGGAGGACGACCGAGTTCAAAGGAATCCAATGATAGTCATAAAACTGTAAGGCATTATAGGCTTAATCTGACCACTAAAATATTGAGGAACCACGGGGACGGGATACCTCATGCTGAACCTTGTGGGTATTATGTCCCGTCATTAGTGTTGGACTCATAGTAGTCTGGTTTCCTCTCCCAAGAAGGGTAGACTGTCCCGTGTTGAACGGCGTCACTGTGTGAGAAGTAGACATCGACTAAGTCGAGGTTAGCTCAGTGGTTAGCGTACTCGCCTCTGAACTGGTAAGTACGGGGTTCAATCCCCACCTGGTCCTCAATTTATTCACGCGAGGGGTAAATAAATTTGCGTACGTCGTACCTCGGAGAGGACTTTAAGCCGTCTATCCCGAGTTTGTGCTATGTCAGGTACTCTACTCGAAATGCACATGAGTTAAGCAAAATTTATAACCCAATGTAGAATCTGTAGAATCACCAGTTGAAACAAAAAGCCGGTCTGACGTTATCACCTGCAAAGGGATCTGTTTAAAAAATAGACCTCCACTCTTACCTTCGGGAAAGTCCAGGAACCTGCTGATATTTCCAATAGGAGAGACGACCGAATTCTTATAGATACAATGGTACTCCTTAAACTGAACGAATAAGGCAGATCCTGACCACCTATTAGTGATTACTGACCTAGAATACATAAAAATACAAAAAGTCCAGCACATTGATTGCTAAGTGTGTTAAAACCAATGGTTCCAAGTCTGTTTAAACCGATCCCCTAGTGGGTGATAATGTCAGCCGTTTTACCAGCTTCTTGTTTGATCGGTGATTCAACAGATTTATTTCTTGAGTTTAAATTAAACTCAAGTACATTTTGAGTAGTAATCTTTAACGAGTACCTGATATCGTACAGGATAAGGGACCAACGGCTTAACGTCCTCTCCGAGGGACAGATGTATGAAATTCCAAAAGTATATATAATAAACTATTACATTAGAGGTTTAAACTGATTAATTTTTAGGAATATAAACTTGAACACCAATGTCTGTGATTCTACCGATTCTAAAGTGGGAGTACGAAATTTTGCCTAACTGAAGTGCATTTCGAGTAGGACTCTTTAACGAGTACCTGACATCGTACAGGCTCGGGACCGACTGCTTAACGTCCTTCGCGTGAATAAATCAAGGGCCAGGTAGTGATCGAACCCCGGACTACCAGCCCAGAGGCGAGTACATTGGCCCCTTTCCAAGCCTGTACGATGCCAGGTAATCACTAAAGATCCTTAATCCAAATAAACTTGTCTTTTTTTTTATTTTTATTATTTTTGGGTGACTATAGCACTGCGTCTTAAAAAAAAAACTATTGTACTTCCTCTCTTCTGTACTGAAGTACCCCAGCAATTAGCTTCAATGCCTCCAAGAAGCTCAGCACTTTTGCTGGTTCCAGTGGTAAAAGTTCTATGGTTTGTTGAGTGTCCCGAATCACTTGCCTCTCTGCAGCAAAGTTGCCTTACAAGTTATCAGCAGGTGCAACGGTGTTTCTACCTCTTTTTTGCAGAATCTGCACAAACCATCATTGATAATGTCCATTCAGGATCTCTATGTTTTGGGAGAAAGTAACTTCCTTTCTCCTTCTTAGGGTCCTCAGGTGCACTTGTGGGAGGTTCCCACTAGTTAGCGCTTTTGGACCATCTGCGCTTCCGGAGGATGGTCTCCAGACTCCCTTCTCCTTACAGGGGGAAAATCCCTGAACCCCTATCGCAAGGTATTTTGTCCGCTCCGGCAGAGCACTGCATACCGGAGTAAGGCTATTTACTCAAGGGGGTCGCCTGGTGTTCTTGAGGCTCCGTTAATAATACAGAAACCCCTGTATCATCCATTCTTCGGCACGAATCGCATAACACCTTAGATTGGTGAAACTTGACTTAAAGCAATATTTAGAGGGAGCCAGGGTAGCGCAGAGTCAACCTGCTCGCCTCAGGACTGATATATCAGAGGTTCAATACCATGTTAAACATTATGTTGATTTAATGAGTTATTAAAATACAAGTAGATAATAGTACCGGAGAGTTAACTTGATGAAGAGACTGTTCCTGTCGTTGAGCTCCTCCGGCTATTCTTTGCCTCCCCGAATGCCGAGGGGACACATTATGGACAGTGCCTGCTTTGTCCTTTATAGCCGCAACATCCTGAAAATAATTTACAAAATAGTATAACAACAAAAAGACAACAACAAAAAACTACTTGCATCATGAATTTAATTACGATCACTAAATAAATAAGCTGTTATTTTTTAAAGCAATATAAATCTACTTACTAAAAAAAATGAGTTAACAATAATTTTAGTAAAATATACACATCTAACTCTTCATATTTGTAATTATACATTTAATGGAGTACGATTTTGCCATAAAGTAAAAAAAAACCTTTTTGCTGTAAAATGTTACAGCAAAAATAATTTTTTTTTGAAAGTGGAATAATTCCATTCCTAATAGTTATAATTAAAACAACTTTCTTATTGCAATTATTATTGATTATTTTGACTGCACTGTGCATTCTTACCATGAATACTTCACTAAACTAGTAGTAAAAGACAAACAATTTCAAAATTATAAGTTTTTTTTGTTAAATTTTTTTAAATTTTAGTTTTTCTTTTGGTTAATTAATTAACTAATTTATTAGTATTTCATTAATTTTAGTTAGTTTAGTTAATTAGTTTTAGTATTAATTAATTTAGTTAATTTTGTTTTCGTTTAACAAAACGAAGTTAAATAACGAAGTTATTCACATTATACACTTGTGTATTCATATCTCTTTTTTTTATATAACTATTATTAACTTAAGTGTATTTAGAGTAGGGATATTTAATGAGCACCTGATTCCTACAGGCTTAACGTCCTCTCCGAGGGACGATGTGCTCAGATTTATTCACCTCTCGCATGAATAAGTCGAGGGTCTGGTGGGTATCGAACCTCAGGACTACCAGCCAAGAGGCGAGTACGTTAACCATTGAGCTAACACCCCCACCAGTCCGAGTGAGCACTGAACGCTGGATCTACCAGTCCAGAAGAAAGCATGCAAACCACTGACCTACCCTGGCCCCCTTCATAAAGTGTTACTCTCTCGTATGAATAAATCAACAGTCCGAGTGAGCACTGAACGCTGGATATACCAGTCCAGAAGAAAGCATGCAAACGACTGACCTACCCTGGCCCCCTTCATGAAGTGTTACTCTCTCGTATGAATAAATCAACAGTCCGAGTGAGCACTGAACGCTGGATCTACCAGTCCAGAAGAAAGCATGCAAACCACTGACCTACCCTGGCCCCCTTCATGAAGTGTTAGTCTCTCGTATGAATAAATCAACAGTCCGAGTGAGCACTGAACGCTGGATCTACCAGTCCAGAAGAAAGCATGCAAACCACTGACCTACCCTGGCCCCCTTCATGAAGTGTTACTCTCTCGTATGAATAAATCAACAGTCCGAGTGAGCACTGAACGCTGGATCTACCAGTCCAGAAGAAAGCATGCAAACCACTGACCTACCCTGGCCCCCTTCATGAAGTGTTACTCTCCCATGTGAATAAATCAACAGTCCGAGTGACCACTGAACGCTGGATATACCAGTCCAGAAGAAAGCATGCAAACCACTGACCTACCCTGGCCCCCTTCATGAAGTGTTACTCTCCCATGTGAATAAATCAACAGTCCGAGTGACCACTGAACGATGGATCTACCAGTCCAGAAGAAAGCATGCAAACCACTGACCTACCCTGGCCCCTTCATGAAGTGTTACTCCCTCGTATGAATAAATCAACAGTCCGAGTGACCACTGAACGCTGGATCTACCAGTCCAGAAGAAAGCATGCAAACCACTGACCTACCCTGGCCCCCTTCATGAAGTGTTACTCTCCCATGTGAATAAATCAACAGTCCGAGTGACCACTGAACGCTGGATATACCAGTCCAGAAGAAAGCATGCAAACCACTGACCTACCCTGGCCCCCTTCATGAAGTGTTACTCTCTCATGTGAATAAATCAACAGTCCGAGTGAGCACTGAACGCTGGATATACCAGTCCAGAAGAAAGCATGCAAACCACTGACCTACCCTGGCCCCCTTCATGAAGTGTTACTCTCTCGTGTGAATAAATCAACAGTCCGAGTGAGCACTGAACGCTGGATCTACCAGTCCAGAAGAAAGCATGCAAATCACTGACCTACCCTGGCATCCCTTCATGAAGTGTACTCTTTCGTATTAATAAATCAACAGTCCGAGTGAGCACTGAACGCTGGATCTACCAGTCCAGAAGAAAGCATGCAAACCACTGACCTACCCTGGCCCCCTTCATGAAGTGTTACTCTCCCATGTGAATAAATCAACAGTCCGAGTGAGCACTGAACGCTGGATCTACCGGTCCAGAAGAAAGCATGCAAACCACTGACCTACCCTGGCCCCCTTCATAAAGTGTTTTCTCTCGTGTTAATAAATCAACAGTCCGAGTGGGCACTGAACGATGGATCTGCCAGTCAAGAAGTAAGCATGCAAACCACTGACCTACCCTGGCCCCCTTCATAAAGTGTTACTCTCTCGTGTGAATAAATCAACAGTCTGAGTGAGCACTGAACGATGGATCTGCCAGTCAGAAGTAAAGCATGCAAACCACTGACCTACCCTGGCCCCCTTCATGAAGTGTTACTCTCTCCATGTGAATAAATCAACAGTCCGAGTGAGCACTGAACGCTGGATATACCAGTCCAGAAGAAAGCATGCAAACCACTGACCTACCCTGGCCCCCTTCATGAAGTGTTACTCTCTCGTGTGAATAAATCAACAGTCCGAGTGAGCACTGAACGCTGGATCTACCAGTCCAGAAGAAAGCATGCAAACCACTGACCTACCCTGGCCCCCTTCATGAAGTGTTACTCTCTCATATGAATAAATCAACAGTCCGAGTGAGCACTGAACGATGGATCTGCCAGTCAAGAAGTAAGCATGCAAACCACTGACCTACCCTGGCCCCCTTCATAAAGTGTTTCTCTCGTGTTAATAAATCAACAGTCCGAGTGAGCACTGAACGCTGGATCTACAAGTCCAGAAGAAAGCATGCAAACCACTGACCTACCCTGGCCCCCTTCATGAAGTGTTACTCTCTCGTGTGAATAAATCAACAGTCCGAGTGAGCACTGAACGCTGGATCTGCCAGTCAAGAAGTAAGCATGCAAACCACTGACCTACCCTGGCCCCCTTCATGAAGTGTTACTCTCTCGTGTGAATAAATCAACAGTCCGAGTGAGCACTGAACGATGGATCTGCCAGTCAAGAAGTAAGCATGCAAACCACTGACCTACCCTGGCCCCCTTCATGAAGTGTTACTCTCTCGTGTGAATAAATCAACAGTCCGAGTGAGCACTGAACGCTGGATCTACAAGTCCAGAAGAAAGCATGCAAACCACTGACCTACCCTGGCCCCCTTCATGAAGTGTTACTCTCTCGTGTGAATAAATCAACAGTCCGAGTGAGCACTGAACGCTGGATCTACCAGTCCAGAAGAAAGCATGCAAACCACTGACCTACCCTGGCCCCCTTCATGAAGTGTTACTCTCTCGTGTGAATAAATCAACAGTCCGAGTGAACACTGAACGATGGATCTGCCAGTCCAGAGACGAGTATGTAAGCCATTGGGCTACCCTTGACCCTTTCATTTAGTACATGCATATTGTTATTAGACAAAAGAATTAGATTAGATAATATATAAATACATTAAAAAATAACGCCATAAGATGAAATAACAATATCTAGACAGCAGTGGACACGACTATAAAACCCCTCAACAATAGCCCCATAGATTAGTTGCGAACGAAGATGGACAAGATCCGAAAGCGCTCCAACATCTCCGATATCAACTTACGAGGTATGACGGTTGTTTCTATTTCTAATATCTTTCATTTAGTGTTACTAATAACTGTGCTAGTTACAATAATAATATCATAAAAACAACTATCTTTACCGAAATGAACTGGGTGCTATCTTTCTTAGGAGTAACGCTGCGTACAGTACGATACGACTCCTGTACGCCTTGCTCTCCAGATGTTAACATGTTCTGTGCATACATCATGTACACTTGCTGCAACATGACAAAACATTTAGGTCTCAAAGACAATAAACAGCTGGATTTCAACAGCAGGCGAGTAACGTACATAACTGAATACAACCATTACTGAAACTTAATGAGTTAAAAATTACACAAACTTATACAATTATAGGGACCTATAATTGTCACAGAACAGCTAAGGCTGAGCTCCCATTATAAATAAATTTCATATATCCAGAATTTGAGAAAGAGAGACAAACGATAAGTGATCAAGAAGAATGATACTTTTTCAATTTCGTGCTTTTCTGTACTTTCTATTTCAAAATTATATTGTTCTCGTGTTTGTACACTCGTCGCTATTCATATGTTTATGGTTTTGACTACATAGCATGTGTTGATTTTATCTGTGAGTTATAAAAGTTAGAATGGTATTTGCTTGCTCGGAGATTTTTTTTTGCATTTAAAAATATAAAATAATTACCTTATATAACTTATAAACATATAAAAAAACCTTTTCTTATTCCGTTAGTATGTTCAACAATTTAGATAGTTTTTATTTTAGATAAAAATTATAACAATCTAAATTATAACAATTTAGATAGTTTTTATTTGTATTTGAGTAAAAATTTAAAACAAGTTATAAATATTGTTATTAGTCTCCAAAAGACTCCCTTCCCTGATGATGGCCAAAGCAGACCGAAACGTTGGAATCCTACAGAATATTTATTATTTATTGTGAATTTGTAAAAAAAAAAGGGAAAAAATGGATATGAAGAATAAATCATTTGGCGAATTATTTTATATCTTATCAGAAAGGTGGAAAGCCATATTCAGAAAGTTAGAAAAATTCACTCGCAAAAGGACAAAAATGAAAATTGGCATAATTTTAAAGAAAACATGTTTGAATAATTGTCTGCTCCAAAAATACATAGATATATATATATATATATATATATATACACTTTTTCGTTGGAAATACGATCCAAAACGGACAAATATAGTTCAATATGGACAAATATACATAGAGAAATCAAAAGAACACACATACAGTCTCTAATTTTCGGTTTGAACCGTCTTCAGGAGAGATAAGAGGTTGGAGACCCTGAAGTCTCTGAACCAGTGCGCTTGGCTTCCTTCTCTTATCTCTCCTGAAGACGGTTCAAACCGAAAATTAGAGACTGTGTGTGTTCTTTTGATTTCTCTATGTTTCTTTGTCTATATTGAACTATATATATATTAAATTTATATAAATTTAAATAAATAAATAGTGTGAAATCGGACATTCATTTTTTAAATGCATATATATATATATATATATCATGGTTCGTTTTTTTTTAGAATTTTGAGTGAAATATATATATATATATACCACAATTAAAAGAAACGGTCCAGCGGACTTTTTTAAATAAAATAAATTCAAATCACTGCGACAGGGCAGTGAGTCGCTGCCCTGTCTTCCTGCGGGACTCTTCGCTCTTCACACCTCCTCATGACGACGATGGTCGAAATATCGATGTGAGTTATGTTTGTGTCTTTCTGTGTGTTTCCTTCGTTTTGAATTTATTTTATATATATATATATATATATAAAATATATGTAATAGAGAAACAAAGACGAAGATCTTTCAACCGTAACAAGCGGTCTTCGTCAGAGTTTAACAGATTAATAATATTATAATAATAAGATTAATTAAAAACATAAATATCTTATTTGACCGTTCTATATATTGCTATATTTATTTGTACCAGTAAAATTAATCTTTTATTTAGTTACATAGTGTTTTAATTGTTTAATTCATTTTTATTAGACTATTTACTTCTAATGTCTGGGACCGAATACTCTAAGACTGGAATTTTCTTACCTTCGTTTGTGACGAGGAAAAAAACAACAATTAGAATACACAGAGCGGGATTTTTTTTTAAACTGAAAAAAAAAGTCTCTTTGCTTTTCTATAACAGCTTGTGTAATAATTCGTATGTCTCCTGGTTGAGTACGCTTTAAATACCCACTGGGTATTGAACATCTGTTTTAGTTCTGATATCATTAAGGATGAAAATTGAAATATTAGTAAGAAGTACTTACATCATCATTCTGTTTTGTCTGATAGGCCTTGAAAAACCATGATACAGGTCCTGAAAAATGAAAAAAAAAAAAGAATTGAAAGAGATGAATTAAGAGCATAGGCTGCTTATGTAGATGAGAAAGTGAACTTACCACTCTCTGGGTCTGTGGGAGAGTCTTGAACGGCTTCTTCACCAATGCTCCTGAAAGATATCCCAAGAGTATTACGAGTGTGTCTTAAACATATATGGCTCGAACATGTAAGTATTAAACCTGTGCTGCTCAAACATATAAGTCTTAAACCTATATGGCTCAAACATGTAAGTATTAAACAAATATTTCTTTAACATATATGTCTCAAACATATATGCCTTAAACATATAAGACTTAAACCTATATGTCTCAAACATATAAGTCTTAAACATGTGCTTCTCAAACATATAAGTCTTAAACCTCTATGTCTTAAACATATAAGTCATAAACGTATATGTCTTAAACATATAAGTCTAAAGAGTGACAGTTCATAAAATCGGTTGATCTCACACATATATGGCTTAAACATATAAGACTTAAACCTATATGTCTCAAACATATAAGTCTTAAACCTGTGCGGCTCAAACATATAAGTCTTAAACCTATATGTCTCAAACATATAAGTCTTAAACCTGTGCGGCTCAAACATATAAGACTTAAACCTATATGTCTCAAACAAATAAGTCTTAAACCTGTGCGGCTCAAACATGTAAGTCTTAAACCTATATGTCTCAAACATATAAGTCTTAAACCTGTGCGGCTCAAACATATAAGTCTTAAACCTCTATGTCTCAAAAATCGTAAAATCCGTTGATTGCGATTTTATATTCTAACATTGATTGCACTACGTTATTAAACATATAAATCTTAAACCTGTACGGATTGATGAAGGAGAAACACATATCAATCCATTCCCTGACATGGACGTTTACATTCTCAGGGTCCTGAGACAGACAGGGCTATTGAATTTTATAAAAGACAAGATAGCTGACTCTTGTAATTCAAATCTTTCCTAAATGACCGACGGACAAATGGACGACACAGACTGCCTCAAGAGATATCATGACAGTGACAAAATCTAAGATTCTCCCTGACTCACTATCTTAGATTGTGTTCCAACCCAGGCGGTGTCCAGAGAGGGAAGGCTGAACTTGTTCATTTGCTGGGTACTCTCCAACCCAATTTAGTACTCCTCTCAGAGACGTTTTTAAAACCCAACATTCGTTTTTCCATCCCAGGTTACAAAGTTGAAAGGACTTGACATACCCACTTTTGGCGGGGGCACTGCAGTACTAATTCGTCATAATATACCCGGTAACATTTCTGTTGCCAGTAATGAAGACAAAAAACTGGCAACCCATCCAACTCTACTTGTTCGGGAACTAAATCCTACTCCCAACCTTTCCTAATCTCACGAGCCTCAAAGTTTCCTTTGGGGAAACAACCTCATGTGAACGACCACATGACTCCAAAAGTAAACAGTACCTCAGAGAATGCAAAGTCTGAAGACCAAACGACCATGAAGACTACACATTTACTTACTGACTGACTCCCCCATTCTTGAAAATGTTTACTGAACTAACAAAAACAGCAGGATGAGAATCTAGCAGTAGTGGGCCTCTGGTCCGGAACTGCTATTTACGACATGCACTGTTGTGCATGGTAATATTCGTTGGGCGTTGGTACAGCTCAAACATATAAGTCTTAAACCTATATGTCTCAAAACATATAATTATTATTAATATTAGAAATATAATATACGGTCTTACCTCGCATAATGCTACTGTAGCTCTTGGACCGGTTTCAGGTGTCACCCATCTTCAACAAGAAATGGTCTAAGGAGTCCTACCTTTCTGATTTTATAACCTACCTACTTTCCCAATGCTGCCTACATTTTATTATTTAATTATTTTAACTCTATTTTATTTTTATTTTAGTTACTATTATTTAGTCTAATTCTTTTTTCTATATTTTCATCATTATCAAGTCGTCGCTTCAGAAAGGTAGGACTCCTTAGATCATTTCTTGTTGAAGATGGGTGACACTCGAAACCCATCAGATAGCTACAACAGCAGTGTACGGGGTAAGACGGTATATTATTCTTCTAATATTAATAATACTAATATTAGAATTAGAAAAAACCGTCATACCTCGTAAGTTGATATCGGAGATGTTGGAGCGCTTTCGGATCTGGTCCATCTTCATTCGCAACTAATCTATGGGGCTATTAATTAATATTAATATTAATTAATTAATAGCCCCATAGATTAGTTGCGAATGAAGATGGACCAGATCCGAAAGCGCTCCAACATCTCCGATATCAACTTACGAGGTATGACGTTTTTTTCTAATTCTAATATTAATCTTACTAACCTCAGTGGTAATAACAATATGCATGTATTAATAATACTAACCTCTGTGGTAATGACGAAATGCATGAATATAAGTATTAAACCTATATGTCTCAAACATATAAATCTTAAACCTATAACTTCTATTTTGAATTTTCCTATACATTCAAATCTTAACTTTTTAGTTAAATATACACAAATCTACTGTCAATATTTCATCTTGCCATAACTTATGATTTGCCTAAGATTGCATGTAACAGAATTTTTCGACAAACAAAAACAGATAGATATTTTTCTAATGATGGATTCAGTTATTCTAATGAATAAAACGTAATGATAACTTATAGTCAGTCAGTATTAAGCAATGTACAGACAAAAACTTTTCTTTCATATTCTAAATTTAGAATCACAAATTTTGTTTATTTCAACTATTTTTTTTTTGATTAATTTTTAAATAATCCAATTTTAATTTAAAACAATAGAAGTTTAATTTAAAGTATGTGCGGTTAATCACCATTACTCAAGCCTATTAAATACCAAATATAATATAATTACATAAAAAGCTTTATATAAATTACTTTTTTCACTGTTATAATACCAATGGTTCACTTATTTTGACTTCTATATTTTCCATTTTACCTTGATTTTAAAAAAGCCTTTATTCTACATATGTATACATGTTATTTTTTTAAATAACACCAGCCCTAATATTTTAAAGAAATATTCTATTCTTTCATTTAGTTTTTCACTTTTACTACCACACACTGTGACCAACAAAATAAAATAAAATTTACCTAATTTAAAGTATTTACGATTAATCAACATTACTCAATCTTATTAATATACCAAATATAATATAAAATAATATAATTACATAAAAAGCTTTGTATAAATTACTTTTTTCACTGTTATAATAACAATGGTTCACTTATTTTGACTTCTATATTTTCCATTTTACCTTGATTTTAAAAAAGCCTTTATTCTACATATATATCCATGTTAATTTTTTATGTAACATCAGCCTAATATTTTAAAGAAATACAGAGGAACCTCTACATACGAGATTAATTCGTCCCGGATCGTCCTCGTATCTAGAATTTCTCGTATCTAGAGCGAATTTTTCCCATAAGAAATAACTGAAAACCAATTAATTTGTTCCCGGCCTCCAAAAATTATTCAAGTTAACCCTAAATAACTATGAACACATCTTCCTGATTACTAAAAACACATTTAAATAGTGACTGAACATAAAAATACAGTAATAAGATAAATAAGATGGTATTAACGAAATAAAATGCGAGTTTATTATGAGCACTTCCACTTAAAATTAAAGTTAACTTTATGAAAAACTAAATTTTTTTTCGGCACTAATTTAATTATGCACTTTTTTCTGCTTTTTTTTGCTTTTTAACATTACTGTATCAGTTTTTACTTTTCTTCGCTTTCTTTTGCCCTTTTAGCTGGAATCGCAACACTTTCACTTTCTATAGGTCTTTTGAAGAAAAACTTATCCAAGGAGGTTTGCCTTTGCCTCCCTTTCAAAATGTTACGGAAATGTGTAAGGGAAGTGTCATTAAAAAGAGCTGTAGCACGACTAGTAGCCACTGGAAATTCTCGTAACTTGGATTTTCTCTCGTATGTAGAGCAAGATTTTTGCTCGAAAGACCTCTCGTATCTCGAGTTTCTCGTAAGTAGAGTAGCTCGTATGTAGAGGTTCCACTGTATTCTATTCTTTCATTTTTTTTTTCACTTTAACTACCACACACTGTGACCAACAAAATAAAATAAAATTTACCTAATTTAAAGTATTTACGATTAATCGACATTACTCAATCTTATTAATATACCAAATATAATATAAAATAATATAATCACATAAAAAGCTTTGTATAAATTACTTTTTTCACTGTTATAATAAGAATGGTTCACTTATTTTGACTTCTATATTTTCCATTTTACCTTGATTTTAAAAAAGCCTTTATTTTACATACAGTCATACCCCGCTTAACGCGACCCCGTTATGCGCGGTTTCACTTTAACGCGAAATTGGGAATTCCCCGTCTTTCGACTTTGTTCTATGGGGGATTCCCTCGTTTGTGTTGATTTGTTCCGTCATGCAGTGCCAGATCTAGGTTTTATCTTCAGGGGGAATACAAAATGCACTTTCAAAAATTTATTCAGGTTTGGACATATTGCAGAGTATAGACAATAATGATGACCGTGTCTTGACCCTGTGTCAAATCATTAAAAACAGTGTTGGGTGTTATGAACGTATTTTACAATAACGTAAAGAAAACGCTACCCAAAAGACAATAGATGTATTTTTTCGTAAAAAATAAAGAGTATGTATTACATAAAGTGTTCTTAGAATTAAAGTGATTAATTAAAATGATTTGTATTTTTTTGTATTAAATTTTGGCTATGTTTAATCATAAACCTTGATATACGCGAATTTCAGTTAACGCAATTTTTTTCGGAACGTATCCCTCGCGTAAAGCGGGGTATGACTGTATTTATCCATGTTAATTTTTTAAGTAACATCGGCCCTAATATTTTAAAGAAATATTCTATTCTTTCATTTTTTTCACTTTAAGTACCACACACTGTGACCAACAAAATAAAATAAAAACTACCTTCTAAAAGAAGCCGGCATTGTACTTCTCTTTTCACCTTGGGAGATTTTATTTGGGCTATAGTACTGTTGATCTTGTTGTGAGTTTATCTCACCTACAATAAAACCACTAATTAGTAATACAAAATTTATTTCATTACATGCCAAAATTTGATTTAAAAGTTTGTTATTAGTAACATTTTTTTTTTTTTTTAAGAATAATTCAGTAACATATAATTACAAATATTATAAATCATAATAAGATAATTAGTTTAATTATGCCTATAATTATTATTTGAGCTTCCAGGATATGCCATGAGGATGAAGAACGATAGATAAGCAAATATAATTACTGGTGTCTTAGAGAAGCTCGAAGAAAAGAGGGGATACGAAGAAGACGGCAGAGGCCTAAGCCCAGAAGTGAACCTAGTTTCATGATTGAAAAAAAAAAACTATCGTAATATATACATCCACACATGTTTACAAAAGAGATGTTTTTTTTTTATTAACATGTAATTGTTTTGTGAGATAAAAAATGGCTATTATTGTTATTTGAGCTTCACTCAGTGCTAACTGAGTTGTCGTCAGAGCTTCATACATGTTGAAACCTTATATATAGTCATAGCTGGACATATAGTTCTGGCTTAGCTGTCGTCAGAGCTACATCCATATTGCAATTCTATTTGTCGTCATAGCTAGATATATAGTGCAACCTTATTTGTCATCATAGATTGACATATAGAGCAAACTTAGTTATCGTCAGAGCTTCATACATGATGCAACCTTATATGTGGTCATATCTAGACTTATAGTGCTACCTTAGCTGTCGTCATAGCTAAACATATAGTGCTACCTTAGTTGTCGTCAGAGCTACATACATGTTGCAACCCTATTTGTCGTCATAGCTAGACATATAGTGCTACCTTGCTGTCGTCAGAGCTACATATATGTTGTAACCCTATTTGTCGTCTTAGCTAGACATATAGTGCCTCCTTAGCTGTCGTCAGAGCTACATACATATTGCAACCCTATTTGTCGTCATAGCTAAACATATAGTGCTACCTTAGTTGTAGTCAGAGTTTCATACATGTTGCAAGCTTATTTGAGGTCATAGATTGACATATAGAGCAAACTTAGTTATCGTCAGAGGTTCATATATTATGCAACCTTATTTGTATATTGACATATAGTGCTACCTTAGCTGTCGTCAGGGCTTCATATATGTTGCAACCCTATTTGTCGTCATAGCTAGACATAGTGCAATCTTAGCTGTAGTCAGAGCCTCACACAGAGAACCTTTGTTTGTCGTCAGAGCTTAATATAAAGTGATATCTTGGTTGCAGTCAGAGATTGACGCGTGATGGGTTTTGCCGTCAGAGTTTCACACATGTTGCTTCTTAATTGTCGTCATATCTTGACATATAGTTATCGTCAGGGCTTCACACAGTGTAACCTTAGTTGTCGTCAGAGCTTAATATATAGTGAAATTTTGGTTGCAGTCAGAGCTTTATACAAGTTGCAACCTTATTTGTCATCATAGTTTGACATATATGGCTACCTTAGTTATCGTCAGGGCCTCTTCACAGAAAGCAACCTTAGTTGTCGTCAGAGCTTAACCTATAGTGAAATCTTGGTTGCAATAAGAGCTTCACACATGTTGGAACCTTATTTGGCTTAGGAACAAAAAAAAAAGAAAAAAAAATTCAAACAGGCTTAATTTGCCCACTCCTGATATACTATAATCTACAGACACACAAAGATAGTCTACAATTGATTGACCCCAAGTTAAGAAAGCATCATTATAGATATGATGTAGTTATTGAGAAGACATAGACACTTACCATACTTTGAGTTGATCATCTTCCCTCTAGGGCTCATCTGCTTTCGACTCATAATCTGCTCGCTGTTATAATAATCAGACAGTGAGCTGTCAACTTGACATAGACACTTACCATACTTAGAGTTGATCATCTTCCCTCTAGGGCTCATCTGCTTTCGACTCATCGCTGTTATATTAATCAGACTATGAGCTGTCAACTTGACATAGACACTTACCATACTTTGAGTTGATCATCTTCCCTCTAGGGCTCATCTGCTTTCGACTCATCGCTGTTATATTAATCAGACTGTGAGCTGTCAACTTGACATAGACACTTACCATACTTTGAGTTGATCATCTTCCCTCTAGGGCTCAGCTGCTTCCGACTCATCGCTGTTATATTAATCAGACTGTGACCTGCCAACTTGACATAGACACTTACCATACTTTGAGTTGATCATCTTCCCTCTAGGGCTCAGCTGCTTTCGACTCATCGCTGTTATATTAATAAGACTGTGAGCTGTCAACTTGACATAGACACTTACCATACTTTGAGTTGATCATCTCCCTCTAGGGCTCAGCTGCTTTCGACTCATCGCTGTTATATTAATCAGACTGTGAGCTGTCAACTTGACATAGACACTTACCATACTTTGAGTTGATCATCTTCCCTCTAGGGCTCATCTGCTTTCGACTCATCGCTGTTATATTAATCAGACTGTGAGCTGTCAACTTGACATAGACACTTACCATACTTTGAGTTGATCATCTTCCCTCTAGGGCTCAGCTGCTTTCGACTCATCGCTGTTATATTAATCAGACTGTGAGCTGTCAACTTGACATAGACACTTACCATACTTTGAGTTGATCATCTTCCCTCTAGGGCTCATCTGCTTTCGACTCATCGCTGTTATATTAATCAGACTGTGAGCTGTCAACTTGACATAGACACTTACCATACTTTGAGTTGATCATCTTCCCTCTAGGGCTCATCTGCTTTCGACTCATAATCTGCTCGCTGTTATAATAATCAGACAGTGAGCTGTCAACTTGACATAGACACTTACCATACTTTGAGTTGATCATCTTCCCTCTAGGGCTCATCTGCTTTCGACTCATCGCTGTTATAATAATCAGACTGTGAGCTGTCAACTTGACATAGACACTTACCATACTTTGAGTTGATCATCTTCCCTCTAGGGCTCATCTGCTTTCGACTCATCGCTGTTATATTAATCAGACTATGAGCTGTCAACTTGACATAGACACTTACCATACTTTGAGTTGATCATCTTCCCTCTAGGGCTCATCTGCTTTCGACGCATCGCTGTTATATTAATCAGACTGTGAGCTGTCAACTTGACATAGACACTTACCATACTTTGAGTTGATCATCTTCCCTCTAGGGCTCATCTGCTTTCGACTCATCGCTGTTATATTAATCAGACTATGAGCTGTCAACTTGACATAGACACTTACCATACTTTGAGTTGATCATCTCCCTCTAGGGCTCATCTGCTTTCGACTCATCGCTGTTATATTAATCAGACTGTGAGCTGTCAACTTGACATAGACACTTACCATACTTTGAGTTGATCATCTTCCCTCTAGGGCTCATCTGCTTTCGACTCATCGCTGTTATATTAATCAGACTATGAGCTGTCAACTTGACATAGACACTTACCATACTTTGAGTTGATCATCTTCCCTCTAGGGCTCATCTGCTTTCGACTCATCGCTGTTATATAATCAGACTTGAGCTGTCAACTTGACATAGACACTTACCATACTTTGAGTTGATCATCTTCCCTCTAGGGCTCATCTGCTTTCGACTCATCGCTGTTATATTAATCAGACTATGAGCTGTCAACTTGACATAGACACTTACCATACTTTGAGTTGATCATCTTCCCTCTAGGGCTCAGCTGCTTTCGACTCATCGCTGTTATATTAATCAGACTATGAGCTGTCAACTTGACATAGACACTTACCATACTTTGAGTTGATCATCTTCCCTCTAGGGCTCATCTGCTTTCGACTCATCGCTGTTATATTAATCAGACTATGAGCTGTCAACTTGACATAGACACTTACCATACTTTGAGTTGATCATCTTCCCTCTAGGGCTCATCTGCTTTCGACTCATCGCTGTTATATTAATCAGACTGTGAGCTGTCAACTTGACATAGACACTTACCATACTTTGAGTTGATCATCTTCCCTCTAGGGCTCAGCTGCTTTCGACTCATCGCTGTTATATTAATCAGACTGTGAGCTGTCAACTTGACATAGACACTTACCATACTTTGAGTTGATCATCTTCCCTCTAGGGCTCATCTGCTTTCGACTCATCGCTGTTATATTAATCAGACTGTGAGCTGTCAACTTGACATAGACACTTACCATACTTTGAGTTGATCATCTTCCCTCTAGGGCTCAGCTGCTTTCGACTCATAATCTGCTCGCTGTTATAATTAATCAGACAGTGAGCTGTCAACTTGACATAGACACTTACCATACTTTGAGTTGATCATCTTCCCTCTAGGGCTCATCTGCTTTCGACTCATCGCTGTTATAATAATCAGACTGTGAGCTGTCAACTTGACATAGACACTTACCATACTTTGAGTTGATCATCTTCTCTAGGGCTCATCTGCTCGACTCATCGCTGTTATATAATCAGACTGTGAGCTGTCAACTTGACATAGACACTTACCATACTTTGAGTTGATCATCTTCCCTCTAGGGCTCACTGCTTTCGACTCATCGCTGTTATATAATCAGACTTGAGCTGTCAACTTGACATAGACACTTACCATACTTTGAGTTGATCATCTTCCCTCTAGGGCTCACTGCTTTCGACTCATCGCTGTTATATTAATCAGACTTGAGCTGTCAACTTGACATAGACACTTACCATACTTTGAGTTGATCATCTTCCCTCTAGCTCATCTGCTCGACTCATCGTGTTATATTAATCAGACTTGAGCTGTCAACTTGACATAGACACTTACCATACTTTGAGTTGATCATCTTCCCTCTAGGGCTCATCTGCTTTCGACTCATCGCTGTTATATAATCAGACTTGAGCTGTCAACTTGACATAGACACTTACCATACTTTGAGTTGATCATCTTCTCTAGCTCATCTGCTTTCGACTCATCGCTGTTATATAATCAGACTGAGCTGTCAACTTGAATAGACACTTACCATACTTTGAGTTGATCATCTTCCCTCTAGGGCTCACTGCTTTCGACTCATCGCTGTTATATTAATCAGACGTGAGCTGTCAACTTGACATAGACACTTACCATACTTTGAGTTGATCATCTTCCCTCTAGGGCTCATCTGCTTTCGACTCATCGCTGTTATATTAATCAGACTGTGAGCTGTCAACTTGACATAGACACTTACCATACTTTGAGTTGATCATCTTCCCTCTAGGGCTCATCTGCTTTCGACTCATCGCTGTTATATTAATCAGACTTGAGCTGTCAACTTGACATAGACACTTACCATACTTTGAGTTGATCATCTTCCCTCTAGGGCTCATCTGCTTTCGACTCATCGCTGTTATATTAATCAGACTTGAGCTGTCAACTTGACATAGACACTACCATACTTTGAGTTGATCATCTTCCCTCTAGGGCTCACTGCTTTCGACTCATCGCTGTTATATTAATCAGACTTGAGCTGTCAACTTGACATAGACACTTACCATACTTGAGTTGATCATCTTCCCTCTAGGGCTCAGCTGCTTTCGACTCATCGCTGTTATATTAATCAGACTATGAGCTGTCAACTTGACATAGACACTTACCATACTTTGAGTTGATCATCTTCCCTCTAGGCTCATCTGCTTTCGACTCATCGCTGTTATATTAATCAGACTATGAGCTGTCAACTTGACATAGACACTTACCATACTTTAGTTGATCATCTCCCTCTAGGGCTCATCTGCTTCGACTCATCGCTGTATATTAATCAGACTTGCTGTCAACTTGACATAGACACTTACCATACTTTGAGTTGATCATCTTCCTCTAGGGCTCACTGCTTTCGACTCATCGCTGTTATATTAATCAGACTTGAGCTGTCAACTTGACATAGACACTTACCATACTTTGAGTTGATCATCTTCCCTCTAGGCTCATCTGCTTTCGACTCATCGCTGTTATATTAATCAGACTTGAGCTGTCAACTTGACATAGACACTTACCATACTTTGAGTTGATCATCTTCCCTCTAGGCTCATCTGCTTCGACTCATCGCTGTTATATTAATCAGACTGTGAGCTGTCAACTTGACATAGACACTTACCATACTTTGAGTTGATCATCTTCCCTCTAGGGCTCATCTGCTTTCGACTCATCGCTGTTATATTAATCAGACTTGAGCTGTCAACTTGACATAGACACTTACCATACTTTGAGTTGATCATCTTCCTCTAGGTCATCTGCTTCGACTCATCGCTGTTATATTAATCAGACTTGAGCTGTCAACTTGACATAGACACTTACCATACTTTGAGTTGATCATCTTCCCTCTAGGGCTCACTGCTTTCGACTCATCGCTGTTATATTAATCAGACTTGAGCTGTCAACTGACGACTAATCTTTGAGATCATCTTCCCTCTAGCTCATCTCTTCACTCATCGCTGTTTTTTGCTTAGCTGAACTCATAGACACTTACCATACTTTGAGTTGATCATCTTCCCTCTAGGGCTCATCTGCTTTCGACTCATCGCTGTTATATTAATCAGACTATGAGCTGTCAACTTGACATAGACACTTACCATACTTTGAGTTGATCATCTTCCCTCTAGGGCTCATCTGCTTTCGACTCATCGCTGTTATATTAATCAGACTGTGAGCTGTCAACTTGACATAGACACTTACCATACTTTGAGTTGATCATCTTCCCTCTAGGGCTCATCTGCTTTCGACTCATCGCTGTTATATTAATCAGACTATGAGCTGTCAACTTGACATAGACACTTACCATACTTTGAGTTGATCATCTTCCCTCTAGGGCTCATCTGCTTTCGACTCATCGCTGTTATATTAATCAGACTATGAGCTGTCAACTTGACATAGACACTTACCATACTTTGAGTTGATCATCTTCCCTCTAGGGCTCATCTGCTTTCGACTCATCGCTGTTATATTAATCAGACTATGAGCTGTCAACTTGACATAGACACTTACCATACTTTGAGTTGATCATCTCCCTCTAGGGCTCATCTGCTTTCGACTCATCGCTGTTATATTAATCAGACTATGAGCTGTCAACTTGACATAGACACTTACCATACTTTGAGTTGATCATCTTCCCTCTAGGGCTCATCTGCTTTCGACTCATCGCTGTTATATAATCAGACTATGAGCTGTCAACTTGACATAGACACTTACCATACTTTGAGTTGATCATCTTCCCTCTAGGGCTCATCTGCTTTCGACTCATCGCTGTTATATAATCAGACTATGAGCTGTCAACTTGACATAGACACTTACCATACTTTGAGTTGATCATCTTCCCTCTAGGGCTCAGCTGCTTTCGACTCATCGCTGTTATATTAATCAGACTTGAGCTGTCAACTTGACATAGACACTTACCATACTTTGAGTTGATCATCTTCCCTCTAGGGCTCATCTGCTTTCGACTCATCGCTGTTATATATAATCAGACTATGAGCTGTCAACTTGACATAGACACTTACCATACTTTGAGTTGATCATCTTCCCTCTAGGGCTCACTGCTTTCGACTCATCGCTGTTATATTAATCAGACTATGAGCTGTCAACTTGACATAGACACTTACCATACTTTGAGTTGATCATCTTCCCTCTAGGGCTCATCTGCTTTCGACTCATCGCTGTTATAATAATCAGACTTGAGCTGTCAACTTGACATAGACACTTACCATACTTTGAGTTGATCATCTTCCCTCTAGGGCTCATCTGCTTTCGACTCATCGCTGTTATATTAATCAGACTATGAGCTGTCAACTTGACATAGACACTTACCATACTTTGAGTTGATCATCTTCCCTCTAGGGCTCATCTGCTTTCGACTCATCGCTGTTATATATAATCAGACTGTGAGCTGTCAACTTGACATAGACACTTACCATACTTTGAGTTGATCATCTTCCCTCTAGGGCTCATCTGCTTTCGACTCATCGCTGTTATATTAATCAGACTATGAGCTGTCAACTTGACATAGACACTTACCATACTTTGAGTTGATCATCTTCCCTCTAGGGCTCATCTGCTTTCGACTCATCGCTGTTATAATAATCAGACTGTGAGCTGTCAACTTGACATAGACACTTACCATACTTTGAGTTGATCATCTTCCCTCTAGGGCTCATCTGCTTTCGACTCATCGCTGTTATAATAATCAGACTGTGAGCTGTCAACTTGACATAGACACTTACCATACTTTGAGTTGATCATCTTCCCTCTAGGGCTCATCTGCTTTCGACTCATCGCTGTTATATTAATCAGACTGTGAGCTGTCAACTTGACATAGACACTTACCATACTTTGAGTTGATCATCTTCCCTCTAGGGCTCATCTGCTTTCGACTCATCGCTGTTATATTAATCAGACTATGAGCTGTCAACTTGACATAGACACTTACCATACTTTGAGTTGATCATCTTCCCTCTAGGGCTCATCTGCTTTCGACTCATCGCTGTTATATTAATCAGACTGTGAGCTGTCAACTTGACATAGACACTTACCATACTTTGAGTTGATCATCTTCCCTCTAGGGCTCATCTGCTTTCGACTCATCGCTGTTATATTAATCAGACTATGAGCTGTCAACTTGACATAGACACTTACCATACTTTGAGTTGATCATCTTCCCTCTAGGGCTCATCTGCTTTCGACTCATCGCTGTTATATTAATCAGACTATGAGCTGTCAACTTGACATAGACACTTACCATACTTTGAGTTGATCATCTTCCCTCTAGGGCTCATCTGCTTTCGACTCATCGCTGTTATATTAATCAGACTATGAGCTGTCAACTTGACATAGACACTTACCATACTTTGAGTTGATCATCTTCCCTCTAGGGCTCATCTGCTTTCGACTCATCGCTGTTATAATAATCAGACTTGAGCTGTCAACTTGACATAGACACTTACCATACTTTGAGTTGATCATCTTCCCTCTAGGGCTCATCTGCTTTCGACTCATCGCTGTTATATTAATCAGACTGTGAGCTGTCAACTTGACATAGACACTTACCATACTTTGAGTTGATCATCTTCCCTCTAGGGCTCATCTGCTTTCGACTCATCGCTGTTATAATAATCAGACTTGAGCTGTCAACTTGACATAGACACTTACCATACTTTGAGTTGATCATCTTCCCTCTAGGGCTCATCTGCTTTCGACTCATCGCTGTTATAATTAATCAGACTATGAGCTGTCAACTTGACATAGACACTTACCATACTTTGAGTTGATCATCTTCCCTCTAGGGCTCATCTGCTTTCGACTCATCGCTGTTATATTAATCAGACTATGAGCTGTCAACTTGACATAGACACTTACCATACTTTGAGTTGATCATCTTCCCTCTAGGGCTCATCTGCTTTCGACTCATCGCTGTTATAATAATCAGACTATGAGCTGTCAACTTGACATAGACACTTACCATACTTTGAGTTGATCATCTTCCCTCTAGGGCTCATCTGCTTTCGACTCATCGCTGTTATATTAATCAGACTATGAGCTGTCAACTTGACATAGACACTTACCATACTTTGAGTTGATCATCTTCCCTCTAGGGCTCATCTGCTTTCGACTCATCGCTGTTATAATAATCAGACTATGAGCTGTCAACTTGACATAGACACTTACCATACTTTGAGTTGATCATCTTCCCTCTAGGGCTCATCTGCTTTCGACTCATCGCTGTTATATTAATCAGACTATGAGCTGTCAACTTGACATAGACACTTACCATACTTTGAGTTGATCATCTTCCCTCTAGGGCTCATCTGCTTTCGACTCATCGCTGTTATATTAATCAGACTATGAGCTGTCAACTTGACATAGACACTTACCATACTTTGAGTTGATCATCTTCCCTCTAGGGCTCATCTGCTTTCGACTCATCGCTGTTATATTAATCAGACTTGAGCTGTCAACTTGACATAGACACTTACCATACTTTGAGTTGATCATCTTCCCTCTAGGGCTCATCTGCTTTCGACTCATCGCTGTTATATTAATCAGACTATGAGCTGTCAACTTGACATAGACACTTACCATACTTTGAGTTGATCATCTTCCCTCTAGGGCTCATCTGCTTTCGACTCATCGCTGTTATAATAATCAGACTATGAGCTGTCAACTTGACATAGACACTTACCATACTTTGAGTTGATCATCTTCCCTCTAGGGCTCATCTGCTTTCGACTCATCGCTGTTATATTAATCAGACTTGAGCTGTCAACTTGACATAGACACTTACCATACTTTGAGTTGATCATCTTCCCTCTAGGGCTCATCTGCTTTCGACTCATCGCTGTTATATTAATCAGACTATGAGCTGTCAACTTGACATAGACACTTACCATACTTTGAGTTGATCATCTTCCCTCTAGGGCTCATCTGCTTTCGACTCATCGCTGTTATAATAATCAGACTATGAGCTGTCAACTTGACATAGACACTTACCATACTTTGAGTTGATCATCTTCCCTCTAGGGCTCATCTGCTTTCGACTCATCGCTGTTATAATTAATCAGACTTGAGCTGTCAACTTGACATAGACACTTACCATACTTTGAGTTGATCATCTTCCCTCTAGGGCTCATCTGCTTTCGACTCATCGCTGTTATATTAATCAGACTATGAGCTGTCAACTTGACATAGACACTTACCATACTTTGAGTTGATCATCTTCCCTCTAGGGCTCATCTGCTTTCGACTCATCGCTGTTATATTAATCAGACTTGAGCTGTCAACTTGACATAGACACTTACCATACTTTGAGTTGATCATCTTCCCTCTAGGGCTCATCTGCTTTCGACTCATCGCTGTTATATTAATCAGACTATGAGCTGTCAACTTGACATAGACACTTACCATACTTTGAGTTGATCATCTTCCCTCTAGGGCTCATCTGCTTTCGACTCATCGCTGTTATAATAATCAGACTATGAGCTGTCAACTTGACATAGACACTTACCATACTTTGAGTTGATCATCTTCCCTCTAGGGCTCATCTGCTTTCGACTCATCGCTGTTATAATAATCAGACTAGTGAGCTGTCAACTTGACATAGACACTTACCATACTTTGAGTTGATCATCTTCCCTCTAGGGCTCATCTGCTTTCGACTCATCGCTGTTATATTAATCAGACTAGTGAGCTGTCAACTTGACATAGACACTTACCATACTTTGAGTTGATCATCTTCCCTCTAGGGCTCATCTGCTTTCGACTCATCGCTGTTATATTAATCAGACTATGAGCTGTCAACTTGACATAGACACTTACCATACTTTGAGTTGATCATCTTCCCTCTAGGGCTCATCTGCTTTCGACTCATCGCTGTTATATTAATCAGACTGTGAGCTGTCAACTTGACATAGACACTTACCATACTTTGAGTTGATCATCTTCCCTCTAGGGCTCATCTGCTTTCGACTCATCGCTGTTATATTAATCAGACTGTGAGCTGTCAACTTGACATAGACACTTACCATACTTTGAGTTGATCATCTTCCCTCTAGGGCTCATCTGCTTTCGACTCATCGCTGTTATATTAATCAGACTATGAGCTGTCAACTTGACATAGACACTTACCATACTTTGAGTTGATCATCTTCCCTCTAGGGCTCATCTGCTTTCGACTCATCGCTGTTATATTAATCAGACTATGAGCTGTCAACTTGACATAGACACTTACCATACTTTGAGTTGATCATCTTCCCTCTAGGGCTCATCTGCTTTCGACTCATCGCTGTTATATTAATCAGACTTGAGCTGTCAACTTGACATAGACACTTACCATACTTTGAGTTGATCATCTTCCCTCTAGGGCTCATCTGCTTTCGACTCATCGCTGTTATATTAATCAGACTTGAGCTGTCAACTTGACATAGACACTTACCATACTTTGAGTTGATCATCTTCCCTCTAGGGCTCATCTGCTTTCGACTCATCGCTGTTATATTAATCAGACTATGAGCTGTCAACTTGACATAGACACTTACCATACTTTGAGTTGATCATCTTCCCTCTAGGGCTCATCTGCTTTCGACTCATCGCTGTTATATTAATCAGACTTGAGCTGTCAACTTGACATAGACACTTACCATACTTTGAGTTGATCATCTTCCCTCTAGGGCTCATCTGCTTTCGACTCATCGCTGTTATATTAATCAGACTTGAGCTGTCAACTTGACATAGACACTTACCATACTTTGAGTTGATCATCTTCCCTCTAGGGCTCATCTGCTTTCGACTCATCGCTGTTATATTAATCAGACTTGAGCTGTCAACTTGACATAGACACTTACCATACTTTGAGTTGATCATCTTCCCTCTAGGGCTCATCTG
This sequence comes from Hermatobates lingyangjiaoensis, assembly GCA_026182355.1. Classification (NCBI taxonomy): domain Eukaryota; kingdom Metazoa; phylum Arthropoda; class Insecta; order Hemiptera; family Hermatobatidae; genus Hermatobates; species Hermatobates lingyangjiaoensis. The sequence continues at coordinate 131,782 of JAPFBL010000600.1, forward strand.
CTTTCGACTCATCGCTGTTATATTAATCAGACTATGAGCTGTCAACTTGACATAGACACTTACCATACTTTGAGTTGATCATCTTCCCTCTAGGGCTCATCTGCTTTCGACTCATCGCTGTTATATTAATCAGACTATGAGCTGTCAACTTGACATAGACACTTACCATACTTTGAGTTGATCATCTTCCCTCTAGGGCTCATCTGCTTTCGACTCATCGCTGTTATATTAATCAGACTGTGAGCTGTCAACTTGACATAGACACTTACCATACTTTGAGTTGATCATCTTCCCTCTAGGGCTCATCTGCTTTCGACTCATCGCTGTTATATTAATCAGACTATGAGCTGTCAACTTGACATAGACACTTACCATACTTTGAGTTGATCATCTTCCCTCTAGGGCTCATCTGCTTTCGACTCATCGCTGTTATATTAATCAGACTGTGAGCTGTCAACTTGACATAGACACTTACCATACTTTGAGTTGATCATCTTCCCTCTAGGGCTCATCTGCTTTCGACTCATCGCTGTTATATTAATCAGACTATGAGCTGTCAACTTGACATAGACACTTACCATACTTTGAGTTGATCATCTTCCCTCTAGGGCTCATCTGCTTTCGACTCATCGCTGTTATATTAATCAGACTGTGAGCTGTCAACTTGACATAGACACTTACCATACTTTGAGTTGATCATCTTCCCTCTAGGGCTCATCTGCTTTCGACTCATCGCTGTTATATTAATCAGACTATGAGCTGTCAACTTGACATAGACACTTACCATACTTTGAGTTGATCATCTTCCCTCTAGGGCTCATCTGCTTTCGACTCATCGCTGTTATATTAATCAGACTATGAGCTGTCAACTTGACATAGACACTTACCATACTTTGAGTTGATCATCTTCCCTCTAGGGCTCATCTGCTTTCGACTCATCGCTGTTATATTAATCAGACTATGAGCTGTCAACTTGACATAGACACTTACCATACTTTGAGTTGATCATCTTCCCTCTAGGGCTCATCTGCTTTCGACTCATCGCTGTTATATTAATCAGACTATGAGCTGTCAACTTGACATAGACACTTACCATACTTTGAGTTGATCATCTTCCCTCTAGGGCTCATCTGCTTTCGACTCATCGCTGTTATATTAATCAGACTATGAGCTGTCAACTTGACATAGACACTTACCATACTTTGAGTTGATCATCTTCCCTCTAGGGCTCATCTGCTTTCGACTCATCGCTGTTATATTAATCAGACTATGAGCTGTCAACTTGACATAGACACTTACCATACTTTGAGTTGATCATCTTCCCTCTAGGGCTCATCTGCTTTCGACTCATCGCTGTTATATAATCAGACTATGAGCTGTCAACTTGACATAGACACTTACCATACTTTGAGTTGATCATCTTCCCTCTAGGGCTCATCTGCTTTCGACTCATCGCTGTTATATTAATCAGACTATGAGCTGTCAACTTGACATAGACACTTACCATACTTTGAGTTGATCATCTTCCCTCTAGGGCTCATCTGCTTTCGACTCATCGCTGTTATAATTAATCAGACTATGAGCTGTCAACTTGACATAGACACTTACCATACTTTGAGTTGATCATCTTCCCTCTAGGGCTCATCTGCTTTCGACTCATCGCTGTTATAATAATCAGACTATGTGAGCTGTCAACTTGACATAGACACTTACCATACTTTGAGTTGATCATCTTCCCTCTAGGGCTCATCTGCTTTCGACTCATCGCTGTTATATTAATCAGACTGTGAGCTGTCAACTTGACATAGACACTTACCATACTTTGAGTTGATCATCTTCCCTCTAGGGCTCATCTGCTTTCGACTCATCGCTGTTATATTAATCAGACTGTGAGCTGTCAACTTGACATAGACACTTACCATACTTTGAGTTGATCATCTTCCCTCTAGGGCTCATCTGCTTTCGACTCATCGCTGTTATAATAATCAGACTATGAGCTGTCAACTTGACATAGACACTTACCATACTTTGAGTTGATCATCTTCCCTCTAGGGCTCATCTGCTTTCGACTCATCGCTGTTATAATAATCAGACTGTGAGCTGTCAACTTGACATAGACACTTACCATACTTTGAGTTGATCATCTTCCCTCTAGGGCTCATCTGCTTTCGACTCATCGCTGTTATATTAATCAGACTGTGAGCTGTCAACTTGACATAGACACTTACCATACTTTGAGTTGATCATCTCCCCTCTAGGGCTCATCTGCTTTCGACTCATCGCTGTTATAATAATCAGACTATGAGCTGTCAACTTGACATAGACACTTACCATACTTTGAGTTGATCATCTTCCCTCTAGGGCTCAGCTGCTTTCGACTCATCGCTGTTATATTAATCAGACTGTGAGCTGTCAACTTGACATAGACACTTACCATACTTTGAGTTGATCATCTTCCCTCTAGGGCTCATCTGCTTTCGACTCATCGCTGTTATATTAATCAGACTATGAGCTGTCAACTTGACGACTGAATTCTTTGAGCACCCCTCCACCTTCATTCCCCAGTCTAGCTCCATGTCCATTAATACTTCCACCACTTCATTTTCCGCTAGTTCTCCTTCTTTGCTTGTCAAAGCTGAAAAACAATCATAGTAAACAGTATCACTCAAATATATATACATTCACGACCTTTTTGCTAGTGTTTTCTAGTTTTCTAACAAGTTTTCTTTGGTAGGGAGTGATTTCGTGAAGGAGTTGTCCCAGAGACATCAAAGAAATAATTTCGTAGCTTACTCAATAATATATTTTTCTACTTACAAGCTTTCGATTTGACCGAAATCATCGTCAGGTATATGGTATAAACCAGGCATGGGCAACCTTTTATGAACTGGGGGCCGCATTATATAATTTCCAAAAGACCACGGGCCGCATGGTAATTTCTGAGGTATGTGGATAGATACAGCTTATATTATATATATATATATATATATATAGAAATACATACTGTGCGCTATATTAATGTGTCAATGATTATTTAACTTTTTATTGTTCTTAAAATGAAAATTATTTATTATTCATCCTCTTATTACATTATGGTAAACAATTATAACAACACAATTTTAAAAAGATTATTGCAACATATAAGAAAAAACTGAAACATTTATTACTATAGTGCTCGCTCTCTGTCTAAAGTTGTAATTTCCTTCCAAAAGCCTCTGTTAGTTTTTGCTAATAACCAATAAGCAAAAGAATTTTTAATATTTAGATATTCTCCAGATAATCTCCTAGGGCCGCATAGAAACACGTGCTGGGCCGCATGTGGCCCGCGAACCGCAGGTTGCCCATGCCTGGTATAAACAGATTAAATTAACTTAATAACAATTTTGCAAAGGTTAAACATGTTTACAAGAGAATCTGCTGCCAATATACCCTAGTATATATATATATATAAATATATACTTTGAATTGAAATCAGACGGTCCAAACGGACAAATAATTAAAGTTACAGCTAGAGAACACAAGAAAAAGGACGAATACATCATCGGCCAGTGGACGCATTTACGTCTCCCTTCCTTCATTCTTTCTCCTTTTATTTTCTTTCTTTCTACTCTCCTGAAGACGGCAAAACGCCGAAATTATCGAGATTCGTGAGTGTTCGTCCTTTTTCTTGTGTTCTCTAGCTGTAACTTTAATTATATAAATATATATATATATATATATATATATATATATATATATATATATATATATATAATAAATTCAAAACGAAGGAAACACACAGGAAGACACAGACATAACTCACATCAATATTTCGACCATCGTCGTCATCAGGAGGTGTGAAGAGCGAAGAGTACCACAAGACGACAGGGCGGTAATGAAGAATAAGGTTAATAAACATCGTCAATATTGCTATTGTTATAGATTCTTATAATAATATGAGTCACCGCTCTGCCTTCCTGCGGGACTCTTCGCTCTTCACACCTCCTGATGACGATGATGGTCGAAATATCGATGTGAGTTATGTCTGTGTCTTTCTGTGTGTTTCCTTCGTTTTGAATTTATTTTATTTAAAAAAGTCCACTGGACCGTTTCTTTTAATTTTATATATATATATATATATATATATATATATATATATGTGTGTGTGTGTGTGTGTGTGTGTGTGTGTGTGTGTGTGTGTTCTCTAATCGAGATTCGGTCAATTTTCTGGATAAAAAATCAAACTCTAGTTGCCAACGTTTTGGTTTTATTTAAAACCTTTTTCATAGGCAGAAGTAAGAACTTTTTAACAAAGAAAATGAAATTTACATTGTTCTTCCTTTAAATAATGTAAATTTCATTTTTTTAGTTGAAAAATTCTAATTTCTGTCTATGGAAAAGGTTTTAAATAAAACCGAAACGTTGGCAACGAGAGTTTGATTTTTTATCCTAGAAAATTGACCGAATCTCGATTAGAGAACACACCTATTCTATCAAACGGTCGATATATTATAGAATCTGCTATATATATATATATATATACAAAATTGTCACAATAACACGTGATAAAAATATTCAGGTAACTCACCACAAATGAATGAAGATAGTCACTCTAAAGCGATTTCTTAGAGCGACTATCTTCATTCATTTGTGGTGAGTTACCTGAATATATATATATTATATGGGCAAGGATTCCAACGTTTCAATCAACCTTCACAATCTTCACAGGGAGTTTAGTAACAATATCTAATATATTTGAAGTAAAAGAATGGTGGTTTTAGTTATTATAGGAATCATAATAGATTACCTAACCAAAGCTGCGTAACCTTCCAAGTATTACAATTTAAGTAAATCACTTCTTTTTGTGTTTAAATAAGTTATGTGTTTTTTTTCCTCTATTGTATGTTAGTTACTTAAGTTACTAAGTAATTGATAATAAACTTTCTGAAGATGGGCAAGAATTCCAACGTTTCAATCATCATTGACCATCTTCAGGGAGTTTAGTAACCATGACTTGAATATATTTGAAGGAAAAGAATAAGGGTTTTAGTTACTATAGTAATCGTAATAGGATAACATTTTCAAACCTGCGAAACCTACCAAATATTGGAAACAGAGGGAGTTTACGAGCCCCAGAGTTGACAAATCAATAATGGCCAAAATGTTTATAAAACTAGTTTGTTTTAATAATTTCAAAATGTAAACATGGATGGGAATTTATTGTCATTGATAAATTCAGGTAAATAATGTCTATTTATTAGACTCAAAGAAGTATTTGGTCTTCTTCCAAACCAGGAATATAGCAAGAACTAATTAAACTTATATTGATTGAATAAAGAATACTGCAATATAAGTATGAGTTGCCATTTAAGAAAAAGAAATGACTCCAAAATCATTACTGGAGAGTAGGAATAACCTCTGTGCAAAGGTTCATCTCTGTAATCACTCTAGTAATTGATAGTAAACTCCCTGAATGCAGTGGTGTTTCAAAGCTGTTGTAAACGATCTAGAACGCGAAGATAAATTTAGGATTATCTTGTAGAATTGTTTTAAACTAATACATCAAGTAATAAGTTATAACTTGCGTTAAAAAATCGTTTATAGAATATGTGATTGTATCTAGAAAGTTAAAAAGTTTTGCACTTATTTGCAGTTGTACTCAAATGTCATCGGAAACAGTAATTAAAAGTTAATATAGTGTAGAACTGAGTTCGTAGGTATTGCAAAGAAGTCCCTATCGCTTTTACTAATCGACTGGACCCTGGATTATTCACTACGCTAGGCTTAGCTTGATGGAAGCCATCTAATGCAGTGGTTCTCAAACTGGGGTCCGCGGTCCCTAGGGGACCGCGAAGGGGTTGGAGGGGGACCGCGAAGAGTCCATTCAGTACTTGAAATTGTCGACTAGCCCATTTGGGATTGTTACAGTCATAATGATATCGTTGTTGTTGGGAAAAGATATCAAAGCGTTGCATCTCAAATTACACCTTTTTCCGTTTGAAGTTTCTGGATAGGTGCAAAACATATTTTCTGTGAATTGTCAATTGGTGATTTTTGGATCCAAATGGTACAGTCCTATCCTGCAAAGCTGGCTCTAAAGGTGCTGATTCCATTCGCAACCACCTATGAATGTGAGACAGCATTTTCTGCATTACTTGCCATCAAAACAAAATCCCGAAACAGGTTAGAAGCCACAAATGATATGAGAGTTGCATTTGCCAAAACTAAGCCAAATATAGAAAAACTGGTTGAGGCAAAGCAAATGCACCCATCACATTGAATGAAGTTTTAATATATTTCAATGTTGCTATTTTCTGATTGAATAATTGATTAAATAAGATTTTTTTTTGTTTTAATAGAAATCGGTTGCAATTTTTTGAAAAAATATTTGTGTGTTTGAATAAACGTTTGTTTCCCCAAAATGTTTTGTTCCAGTAACCTATATGTTAACTGGTTGTTATAAAAGGGTCCGTGAGCCATCTAAAATATCATAAAGAGACCGCCATGGAAAAAATCTCAAAATAGTTTGAGAACCACTGCATTAATGGAAAACATTAATAAATTCAACGCCTCTCTCTCTATAGAACGCAATTATAAATCTTCACTAATAACTGTAACTTACAAGTATCGTCTGAAATGATGCACATGATGCACTCAACGAACAGTAATACAAAAAAAACAGTGTTACCAGATAGTAGAACAGTGTTCACAATCAAAGTCAGACTACACTTGTTTTAAAAAAAAAACTGGAAAAAGTCAACAAAAAAACAAACCAAAATGAAATCTGAGCAAATTATTTAATGAAATATGTTTTAAATGAGGGTCAACTCACGTAAGATCAGAAAAAAAAAGACTAAGATCTTTCAACGATAACAAGTGGTCTACGGTTTGAATAAAAACTGACACAGAAATCTGGTGCCCAGTTGAGAATAGTGGGATGAAAGAAGAGATAATTTGAAGGTTACAATCTACAGGTTATGTCTCCTTTTCTGACTTGTTACTATAATTTAAACATTGATTTTTATTTTACACTTGTTTATCTTTATTTTAATATATATATGTTGTATTAAAATCAATGTACTTGATTGCACATAACCTTTTTTTTTTTTTATGGAGTTCTCCGAATCTCCTAGTTAATTTTTCTTTCTTCAAGGTTTAATTCGTCTACAATAATTTAGCTGTTATATATTAGTATAAATGATCAAACCACAATAAGAAAATGGGAAAGCAAGACTAAGAAATTTCAACCGTAACCAGCGGTTAAAAACCCAACTGAACACTAGATGCAGAAAATATCTGGTGAGGAGTTGAGAAGAGTGGGAGGGAAGAGTGGTATTTTAAAAGGGTGAAAGCACAGGAAAGGACTAATGTCCAGAAAGGGATGTTTGGGGAAACAAAGGAGTAGAGTAAGAAAAAGTAAAAAACTATCCGCTAGCTGTCAACCCTCTTTGAAGAGGCTATTGCCCTCGTGACGAAAGTATCAAGTTTGAAGAGACCGTTACTAATGTTTATAATATTAGATCTATTAAATTTAATTAGAGACGATTCAATAATATTTCTTAACAACATTGATTTTTCATAGGTAATAAATTTAGCTCCTGTCCAATCAATATGATGATTTTCATTTTTTATATGCAAGAATAAGGCACTACTTTTTTCCTGTCTACTTACGTTATATTGGTGTTGTTTTACACGTGTCTTTAATGATTTACCAGTTTCACCAATATAAATTTTATGGCAATTTTTGCACGGAATTTTATAAATACCAGCGGACTCCAATTCGCTGGGAGAGTTTTTTATTAACATATTACCCACGTTATTACGATTAGAAAACACTATATTAAAATCAAGTTGTTTGGCTAATCTTGGAAGGGGGTCCAATGATTCGTGGTTTTATTATTGTGGTTTGATCATTGATTGTTATTTCACGTGTTTATGTGAAATCTTTTATATTAGTATAAGTGCAAAATCTAATAAAATAGTGATATCTAACAGTAGCTTTTCTCAAATTATACACAAACTCAACCTTCAAGAAAGTAAATTAGCGAAGAGATTCTGAATACTCCATAAATAAAAAGATAAGTGTCATCAAGTTAACTGATTTTAATACAGCAACTATAAAAGATCTGCTTCCCATCTTTACTAATACAGGTTGTCCAAAAGTCTTGACCCAATTTGAAGTTCTCGTATCTCCTTAACTATGAATGGTATTAAGATAAAAGTTTTACTATTTTAAAGCTAATTACATCAAGTTTTTTTTAAGGCTATTAATTTTTTTATTTCTTTCAGACCCAATAATGGCGTTCTCTTAACCGGAAAAGGCATTTTGTGTGCTTGAATTAGCTAAAACTGAGTCATGAACTGTTATTGAACGTGCATTTCGCCGAAAATTCGGAAAGGAGCCACCATACAGGAAGTCCATAGTGAGATGGCATAGTAAATTCACAACGGATGGGTACTTATGTTCAGCTAAAAGAACGGGACGCCTCTCAACTCAAAGCACGAATAACAGAAGCCGTTTCACCCATTGACAATGCAATGCTGGGACGCGTTTAGCAAGAATTTGACTATCGGCTTGATGTGTATTGTGTAACAAATGGTGGTCACATTGAACATCTTTGAACAATTCATGTAAAACTTGAAATAACAAGCTTTCTGATTTTACCAGATGCGTTTTTATATCTTTAATAGTTTCCGAGATATTCAATGTCAAAATGTGGGCAAGACTTTTGGAACACCCCGTATATAAACATATTTGTTACACAACCTGTTTATTATCTCATTTTTCGACAATCTCTCCATTTTTTTTTTCATAAATTTTAAATCACTCAGATACTAAAAAGACAAGTTCTGCAAACGTTTTATTTTTATATATTAAAATGTTTCAATCGCCTAATTCATTGGACACCTAGACAAGTGATGCAATGAAAAGGCTAGAACATAAAGAAGAAAATAAAAGAATTAATATTCTTTAATTTATAATCAATAATGAAATAAAAACAACACCCTAAGAAATCATTTCCCGTATCAAAAACTTATAGAGATCGCATTACATAATATTACTGACAGTCAATTTATCACAAACAAATGAATATTATAAACTAATAAAGTAAAGTAAAATAAACTAATGTAAAATAAAGTAATGTTAATTCTCAGGTATACTATTTACACAATATTGAAACATTTGGTTGAAATTTAAGTCACTCTTTGAAAAACTAAATCTAATATTAAAACAAAAATGAAAAATAATTCAAATTATTCCCTTTTCAAAGTTTAATAATGCAACATATAAATTTTTATACGAGAAATATTGGAAGTTATATATTGAATTGATGTAGCTTACTTTTATAAAAGATCCATCGGTAGTTAATAACACTTAATTTTTGCTTTATTAAAACTTCATTAAAAAACTAAATTAGTTTTAATTGACTGCTAAAGAAAAAGCTATTTAGATCAAACAATGAAAGAAGTATAGAATTCAAACTGAATCACACCGGCTGCAAACTGAACCAAATCATGTATTGATTAACTTCCAGAGCGCATGCAGTGTTGCCAATAGTTGTTATCATTTCAAATAACCCTAAAACTCCAAAGATTTGTGTATTTATACTTTAAAAAAAAATTATTGCAAATTTCCCCTCTTCATAGAATTATTAATGAAAATTGATAATAAATTATTAATTTATTTAGAAAATAACTTTTAATAAAAAACATTGCTAGATGGAACCAACATTTTTTAATAAAAGTTATCTTAACTAGTGGATTACTTACTAATTATTAATAATAGCATTTAATTATTAAAAACAAATGTAATTTTAAGTTCGTCTAGACATAAATAATGAAAAGTTACTGAAAAATACAAAAACAACAAACATTAAACATTCAAACTACCATATAAATCTGAGAACATTTAATTTAATAAAATATAAACAACATGATTACAGAAGAACCTTAGAACCGTTCGGTGTTATTTCAAAATGCGTAATGAATACGTTACTTCAATCGACATAATGATTAGACTTCTGGTTCGTTTGAGATGTCTGCAGTGACATAATTCAGTAAAATACTGCTGAATTAGTTTCGGTCTATCATTTACAACGGGGATGAAAAAGCTGTCATATATTACTGGTTTGTTTGAAAACAAACTTATATTAAACTAAAACATTTAGATTTTAATTAGACTTTATCAGAGTTTTATCTAATACTAGCAAACGTACCCGTCTTTGACGGAATCAAAAATTCTATTATACTTGGTATTCCAAAATATCAATTATAGTATTATACTAATATTATAATTAGAAATTATAGAATAGTAGAAAATACAATTATTAGTACAGTGTTAAACAAATGCCTCTGTATATACCACATTAGCAGTCTGTCCTTCAGGTTCACGGAAGAACAAACAGTTGGAACCTCTGACTCTTGAGCAAGTAAACTATAGTTGACCATGTGAGAAAAACTTGGTCTCGCTAACTTGAATTCCTGCGTTAAATAAAGTCTCCCTTTGCGACTTAGTTAACGTCATTGCGAAATAGACTCTCAAAGGACTTTGCAATCATTTCAACGGAAACAGACAGTGGCTCGGAATCAATGGTATGCGTGGTATACACACAGACTCCAGTCATTATGTCCGCCTCTATGGCATATCTGTGTAGAGCACGAACTCAGAGTCGTGTCCCGTTGCACAGTTTTGGGGCACTCATGTTTCGTAACATGAAATTTGTTACTGCTACTAAATTGCAGCATGATTGTTGCTCCTACTTTAAGTTTTTACTCATGAGGAGGCAGTCCAGGAGAAATAAATTCAGAGTCAAGAAATTCAATTAGATAATGAACTGCTTCTTCATCACTAATCCAATCTCTTTACTGACTTGTTAGTTCTTTCCTCGGTATGATATAGCGTAAGAACTTGTTTGTTGATTTTTCCTGCCTGTTCACATTAAGAGTTGAGAATTGCTCGTTTACAAAACTATTTATTCGTAATAGATAGTACATCCTCAACTCTGGGAAACACCTTTTAAAAGATGTCAAATATGCATTATATTCATATGCTCCAATGAAATTAAAATCAACTAACAATACCTACTTGCCACACCAGTGTATTTTCAAAACAAACTTGTCTGTGAAGTTAGGAAAATACGCTTAAAGCCCTATAACTTCGTTTCTGTACTGAATTATGAATCTATTTAGAGCCCGTATTTTAAGTTAGGCATACACAAATCCAGTGTCAAAGTTTCAGCTCGCCATGACTTATGGTGGCTGAGTTTACTTGTGACAAACGTTTTTGCGTTAAACATCCATAACTTCACTTCTACGTTGAATTTCCAATCAATTCAGAGCCTATATTTTAAGTTAGACGTACGCAAATCTACTGTAAAAGTTTCAGCTTTATATATCTTATGGTAACTGAGTTTACTTGTGACAAAGTTTTCCGGACAAACAGACAAACCGACAGAAATTTTTCTAAGGGTGGATTCGGTTTCTCCAATGTATGAAACTTAAAGAAAACTTGAAATGAGTCAGTTCTAAGCAATGTACAGACAAAATCATTATTTTATTTATATAGATAATATTAATTGCAAAAAAAATTGTAGCCTCAAATATTTAGCGCAAACAGCCAATAGTGAATTAACTTTCAAATATTTCCATTTGTCTTCCATGATACTATTCCTTATGGAACTTATCTTCAATAGTTCTATGAATAGAAATGAAATAACTAATTCATTCATGAAATCAAGAGTAAAGATCAAATCAGTCATTAATATGGCTTAATTTTGATCAGTAGTATCTTATGCAACAGGAGTTAATAAAGTTAAATGTTAAAGTTCATATCAGACTTTCCATACATAACTTTCGTTCCTTGATTCAGAATATAAAAATAATTATTTTTACAGAAAATTATTCTTGTATGGGTAAGAATATTAGAAATCTGAGGTAAAATAGATAAACAAACAAAAGTCTCCACACAAATTAAGTTTTATTCAACAATAACAACACGTTTCGAACACTTCGTGTTCATCATTAGGAAGACACCAAGGATGTGGTACTGAAGGGTTGGTCCAGTGAAAACAACAGTACCACATCTTTGGTGTCTTCCTGATGATGACGATGGAAGTGTTGGAAACGCGTTGTTGTTGAACACACAATTACGGATTGCACAACCAACTAATCATTTGATTATTAGAATTATTCCAAATGAAATTTTTACCCTACAATGAGTAAATAAATACCACATAATAAGTGATTCCACTATGTTAGAATTAAAAACGGATAGTCGCGTCTTTGCAATCAACCGATTTTACTAAAACTCTTACTCATGAGAGCTAAAAACCAGTTAAATATTAAATTCAATAAAGTCTGTGTTTCCTGTAACGTCAAACCTAAATATATTCCTCTTTACTCTTCTAATAACTCTGCAGCTGCCATTAAAACCTTGAATCTCAAGAAGAGGCAGTGGATTCAGTTTCAAGAATGCCTGAGGAAGAACACTAAGTGTTCGAAACGAGTTGTTTATACAATTAAATATGTAGAGACTATTTCATTAGCTTTTTACCCTACAATAGGGGGCCAGGCTATCTCAATTGTTACGTACTCACCTCTGAACTGATAGGACCAGGGTTCAATCCTCACCTGGTCCTCGATTTATTCACGCGGGAGGTGAATAAATCTGAGCACGTTGTCCCTCGGAGAAGGACGTTAAACCGTCGGTCCCAAGCCTGTACGATGTCAGGTACTCGTTAAAGATCCCCTACTCTAAATACATTTGAGTTAGGCAAAATTTAGGACTCCCACTGTAGAATCAATCTGCATTGTGTGGTATTAGAAAGGGCCAATGTGAGATAAAATGGACCTACTAGCTAAAACAATCTACTAGTTGTTTTCACTTGACCAACCCGTCAGTACCACATCCTTGGTGTCTTCCTGATGATGAACACAAAGTGTTCGAAACGCGTTGAATAAAACTTCATTTGTGTGGAGACTTTGGTTGGTTTATCCATTTTACCTCAGAATGAGTAAATACCACACAATTACGGATTGCAAAACTAATGATTTTAAGGGCCAATGATTGGCCTATGTGTGTTCCCTTGTGGGACTGCCACTCCAACCTAACCTAACCTAACCTACCCTAAAATAATAGATAATATATTATTATCTAATATATTAGATAATATATCGAGCCCCCTATTTACCATTTTCAAAAATAACGTATTACAAAAAAATAAAAACTAGAATAAATTTAAATCCATGTGAATTTTTATTTAACCGGTGAATTTACGTCCATATTTTTGAAAGAGTCGCAAGTCCATGTTTTAATCTATCGAGATAATTAAGGGTTTACATTTGTAATTTAATCCTCATGTGGCTAAAGGGTCTCACGTAAAAAAGCATCGATCTGTAATTGCTTTCTTCATGGATTGGGCCGAAAGGCCGAGAAACATGGCTACAAATCAAAACAGGTATAAACAACGATTTTCAAACACGTAGTGTTCTTCCTTAGGCATTAATTATGCCTGAGGAAAACACTACGTGTTCGGAACACGTTGTTTATACCATTAAATTTTTATATGTGGCGACCATTTCATTAGCTTTTTACCCTACAATGAGTAAATTCAAATAAATGTAATTTCAATCATCCAATATTCATAACATAATATTTAATAAAAAATTTAAAAAAAAATTATAATGTTTAAAAGGACTAAAATTAGTAATGATTAATCTATAAAATACTATAATATACCTTTTTCGTATTTTAATGTACCCAAAAAACGATTGAGTACATTATTGTACTTCTTAGAGAAATAGTGCCTCTTTTAATATTTTAAAATCTATTGTAGGGTAAAAAGCTAATGAAATGGTCTCCACATATAAAAATTTAATGGTATAAACAACGCGTTTCGAACACATAGTATTCTTCTTGAAGCATTAACTAAAAAATACAATGTCATCAGAGAGTTATCTAGAGCATAAAGTAATTATAGCACAAAATAAAATAAGCAAGATAGTACGAACCTAAGGGCGAGTGTCTGTAGTACAACAGTGTCTCTTACTCTCTTCCTTGTTTTGTTTTATTTTATTATATTTTGTCCTATATTTACTCTCTGATGACATTGTATTTTTTAGTTAATGCCTCAAGAAGAATACTATGTGTTCGAAAAGCGTTGTTTATACAATTAAATTCTTATATGTGGAGACCATTTCATTAGCTTTTTACCCTACACCATATAATAACTGATTCTGAGGTAAAATGGATAAACCAATAAAAGTCTCCACACAAATGAAGTTTTATTCAACGCGTTTCGAACACTTTGTGTTCATCATCAGGAAGACACTATAATAGAAATTAAATCTAATTAGTTACAAAATTAGAGTGAAATAATAAAAAATAAAAGTTCAATTAAGAGAATTCAAGACATACCCAAGGAAGTGGTACTGACGGGTTGGTCAAGTGAAAACAACTAGTAGGAAACTGATCCCTTGCTAAAGAGGATAGGCAGGCATATAGGAGAAAATGTGACAAAGGTATCGGGTATGCTTGAAAGCCATTAACTGAAATAGAGAAGGCCAGAACCAATAATTTAGAGGAAAGAAACTTTTTTTTTTATATTTATTTTTTACTTTATTCTTTGTGATTCTAGGAACAGCTTAAGAAATTTTGGACACCCTGGAATTTGATCATTAAGGCATAGAGAGGCAGAAGGATTATTAATGACGGCCTTGTTTATTTGAAAAGCTTCCAAATTACAAATTTCTTTAAACTGCCTCTCTATGCCTTAATGATAAAATTCCAGGGTGTCCAAAATTTCTTAAGCTGTTCCTAGAATCACAAAGAATAAAGTAAAAAATAAATATAAAAAAAAAAGTTTCTTTCCTCTAAATTATTGGTTCTGGCCTTCTCTATTTCAGTTAACGGCTTTCAAGCATACCCGAAACCTTTGTCACCTTATCTCCTATATGCCTGCCTATCCTCTTTAGCAAGGGATCAGTTTCCTACTAGTTGTTTTCACTTGACCAACCCGTCAGTACCACTTCCTTGGGTATGTCTTGAATTCTCTTAATTGAACTTTTATTTTTTATTATTTCACTCTAATTTTTGTAACTAATTAGATTTAATTTGTATTATAGTGTCTTCCTGATGATGAACACAAAGTGTTCGAAACGCGTTGAATAAAACCTCATTTGTGTGGAGACTCTTGTTGGTTTATCCATTTTACCTCAGAATGAGTAAATACCACACAATTACGGATTGCACAACTAATGATTTAATAACTGATTAAAGAGCACTATGCTAGAATTAGATTATGCGAACATATTACCTATGACAGTTCCTTTGGTTCCTAGAGGAATGTGATGACAATCACGAACAAAAATCACCCTATCCAGCAACTTGTACTTGACATAGTCTTGTGGAAGCCATTTGTTCAGTACCATAAGGGCCTAAAACAGAAAAAAAAAACAAATTTAAAAAAAAAACACAACGCAATGACCTTTAATAGGGTATGACCAGTGTTCAAGTACCACCTCTCAGGAACTTTCATAACACCTTCAAGTGCAGATATACGAGGTGTATAAATAAAGTAGTGAGACTGGCAACGTCGCTTTCGATCTGGCAACGCTGGAGACGCGTGGCCTTGAGTAGCGTCAGGTGCACGTGTGATGCGCCTCCAGTATGAATCTGAACTCGCCACAGTCATTTGTTTGTCCGTAGCGTTGGTTTTCGTGAAATGGTTTTTTCTTGAGGGTTTTAAAAATGAGTGACCTCAAAGTTGAGCAGCGGTGTGCAATCAAATTTTGCTTCAGACTTGGACATAATGCAACCGAAACTTTTGAAAAACATCAGGAGGCCTATGGAGAACGTGTTTTATCAAGGGAACAGGTTTTTCGGTGGTTTAAGGAATTTTCAGAAGGAAGAGAGTCGATTGAAGATGAACCCCGAAGCGGAAGGCCTTCAAGTGCAAACACCGATGAAAATGTCAACAGAGTACGGAACCTTGTGCGTTCAGATCGACGCTTAATCAGCACTTCTACCGTGAGGTCCTTAAAAGATTTCGAAAAAGAGTCCTTCGTGTGCGGCCAAACATCAAAGACAAGTGGGTGTTGCATCACGACAACGCGCCCTGTCACACTGCCATCTCAATAAACGAGTTTTTGGCCAGTCAAAACATTCCTGTTGCTCCTCAGCCTCCTTATTCACCAGACTTGAGTCCTTGTGACTTTTTCCTCTTCCCGAGATTGAAAAATCACCTCAAGGGAACTCATTTCGGGACACTACAAAACATACAAACTGCTGTAACCGACCAGCTGAAGGCCATTCCAGAATCCGAGTTCCAGCAATGCTACAATGATTGGAAGGACCGTCTCCAGCGCTGTGTGGCTTCCGAAGGGAACTATTTTGAAGGTGACAATATCACATTGTAATTATATTTTAATAGAAAATTTAAAAAAAAATCAGTCTCACTACTTTATTTACACACCTCGTAAAACTGAAGAACACTCAGTAGATGTTAAGTTCTTTTGTATGGAAACTTCATTATTTTTTTTTTTTTATAAATTCTCCATCAAAAATGAGTAAAATATCACACTATAACGTATATTTATTGATTTCACCTTTCAAAACGTAATATTTAAACGTTTCAATGCTCATATTTAGATAATCTAAGATAAATGATAACAAATATTATCGTGCAAGATGAAACGTGGCCAGATAAGAATGAAAACATATTCACTAAGTATACCTAACAAATATTATCCTGCAAGGTGAAACGTGGCCAGATAAGAATGAAAACATATTCACTAAGTATATTATCCTGCAAGGTGAAACGTGGCCAGATAAGAATGAAAACATATTCACTAAGTATACCTAACAAATATTATCCTGCAAGGTGAAACGTGGCCAGATAAGAATGAAAACATATTTACTAAGTATACCTAACAAATATTATCCTGCAAGGTGAAACGTGGCCAGATAAGAAGGAAAACATATTCACTAAGTATACCTAACAAATATTATCCTGCAATGTGTACGTGGCCAGATAAGAAGGAAAACATATTCACTAAGTATATCAAAGAATTCTTTAGATTTTGAGGTAAAATGTATAAACAAACAAAACAGTCTCCACAAAAAATAAAGTTTTATTCAACAACAACAACAACAACGCGTTTCAAACACCTTCAGTTTCTTATGATGAACACAAGGCGTTCGAAACGCGTTGTTGTTGTTGTTGTTGAATAAAACTTCATTTGTGTGGAGAATTGTTTATTTATCCATTTTACCTCAGAATGAGTAAATACCACACAATTACGGATTGCTCAACTAATGATTCTTTAGATTTTTAGACTTATAAATAACATACAAATTAATGAATTATAACTAGCCTATGTATATATATATATATATATATATATATATATATATATATATATATATAAAAAGATTTCACATAAACACGTGAAATATCAATCAATGACCAAACCACAATAAGAAAATGGGAAAGAAAGACTAAGATCTTTCAACCGTAACAAGTGGTCTTCGTCAGAGTTGGGTTTTTGACTCTGACGAAGACAGCTTGTTACGGTTGAAAGATCTTAGTCTTACTTTCCCATTTTCTTATTGTGGTTTGATCATTGATATATATACATATATGGATTAATTTACCACAATGAAACAAATTTGGAAACAATACTCTAAGGCATTTCGTCAACACATCGTCAGAGAGCAAGTGAACTAAAAAATAATAAATACTTGTTAACCTGGTTGATTCTACAATTGTTGGTAACCCTGAATGTGTTTAATGATGAAGAAGATGAAGAAGTCTTCATCTGTTTAATTATTCCGCTAATAAAAACTTCATCCAATTTATACAGTCGACTGAAAAAAAAAATCCATAGTCGAAATAACTGATTATAGTTGTAATAGTAGTGCTAATTGTAAAACAATCATGTTGTAGCCCTGAAGATGACCTAAATGTATGTCGAAACGTCGGCAAAAGGACTAGTTTAAAATCATTAGACCTCAACCCTCAAAAAAATTACATCATATAAATATTGGGTCAAGAAAGCAAATCATGATATATATATATATATATATATATACTTTTTTTCGTTGGAAATACGATCCAAAACGGACAAATATAGTTCAATATAAACAAAGAAACATAGAGAAATCAAAAGAACACACTTACAGTCTCTAATTTTCGGTTTGAACCGTCAACGGAGACCAACCGTTGTTGGTCTCCAACCGTCTCTGAACCAGTGCGCTTGGTTTCCCTCTCTTATCTCTCCTGAAGACGGTTCAAACCGAAAATTAGAGACTGTAAGTGTGTTCTTTTGATTTCTCTATGTTTCTTTGTTTATATTGAACTATATATATATATATATATATACATATGTATATATATATATATATATATATATATATATATATAATATATGTGTGTGTGTGTGTGTGTGTGTGTGTGTGTGTGTGTGTATTTTAAAAACGTTATGTCTGATTTCACTTTACATAACTTTGTTTATTGTTTCTCCAAACTTCGAAAACTTTTCTTTAATTCAAGGTTGTTCAAATTAAAGATGAGAGCGGAAATCTAAACTAGACTGACTGAATCTAAAAACATATATCATAAAAGGATCGACCGTGGAATAGAAACAAAACCAAAAGTTTATCGGGACTCTGTCAGTTCTTCAGGTTCAAATTAAACTCTCAATGCCAACGTTTCGGTTTTTATTTAAAACCTTTTTTTTAATAAGCAGAAGTATAAATGTTGAAACAGAAAAACTAAGTATTACATAAAAACTAAGTATTACATAACAAATTATTTTTCTTTAAACCTGATTTATAGTTTGACTACTACAATAAGGAAAATAGCCAGGTGGTTAGAATCTGTTAACAAAAAGGTTGTGAATACAGAAACTGCGATCATTTTCAATAACTATAGTATGAGCAGATGAAACAGACGAAAAAAACAAAACTTTATAGCAGAACACGAAAGGGGCCAGGCTAGCTCAGTGGTTACGTGCTCGCCTCTGAACTGATAGGACCGGGGTGATGAAACAGACGAAAAAAACAAAACTTTATAGCAGAACACGAAAGGGGCCAGGCTAGCTCAGTGGTTACGTGCTCGCCTCTGAACTGATAGGACCGGGGTGATGAAACAGACGAAAAAAACAAAACTTTATAGCAGAACACGAAAGGGGTCAGGCTAGCTCAGTGGTTACGTGCTCGCCTCTGAACTGATAGGACCGGGGTGATGAAACAGACGAAAAAAACAAAACTTTATAGCAGAACACGAAAGGGGCCAGGCTAGCTCAGTGGTTACGTGCTCGCCTCTGAACTGATAGGACCGGGGTTCAATCCTCACCTGGCCCTCGATTTATTCACGCGGGAGGTGAATAAATCTGAGCACGTCGTCCCTCGGAGAAGGACGTTAAACCGTCGGTCCCGAGCCAGTACGATGTCAGGTACTCGTTAAAGATCCCCTACTCTCTAAATACATTTGAGTTAGGCAAAATTTAGGACTCCCACAGTAGAATCAATCTTCATTGTGTGGTATCACAAAGGGCCAATGATTGGCCTACGTGTGTTCCCTTGTGGAACTGCCACTGCAACCTAACCTAACCTAACCTAACAGAACACGAAAAATGCAAAGTGAATAACAAGAGTATATAGAAAAATTAAACATACGAACAAACTTTCAACAGGTTAATGATATGAAAAAAAAATAAAAAATAAATTATATAACAAAATTAAAATAATGAATGACTAACATACCTTCATTAAGTCACCGCCATTTTTAAAAATCCATGGTTTTTTTTCAATTGCGTTGAGATCAGTGGAGCAGACAAATGAATGAAGGGCCTCGATTTGCTCTGGATTCAAACATTCAGAGGAACACGGTCTTCTTTCGCCTAACTTAAGGCTTGACAACCAGACAGCTATTTCAATGATCTTCTCCCTAAGAAAGAAGAGAGTGAGAAACAAAGCATTGTACTGGAAAGACAAGGATATGAATATATGAATGGATTAATTTGCCTAACTTGAGCTTTAATAGGGAACTCATTACTTTATGAGATATCAGAGAGCAAAAGAAAGCAAAGAATCCCTTCTTTTTGAAGAAATCCTCTAACTTGAGCTTTAATAGCCAACTGATTACTTTATGAGATATCAGAGAGCAAAAGAAAGCAAGAAATCCCTTCTTTTGAAGAAATCCTCTAACTTGAGCTTTAATAGCAAACTGATTACTTTATGAGATATCAGAGAGCAAAAGAAAGCAAGAAATCCCTTCTTTTAAAGAAATATTCTAACTTGAGCTTTAATAGCCAACTGATTACTTTATGAGATATCAGAGAGCAAAAGAAAGCAAGAAATCCCTTCTTTTGAAGAAATCCTCTAACTTGAGCTTTAATAGCAAACTGATTACTTTATGAGATATCAGAGAGCAAAAGAAAGCAAAGAATCCCTTCTTTTTGAAGAAATCCTCTAACTTGAGCTTTAATAGCCAACTGATTACTTTATGAGATATCAGAGAGCAAAAGAAAGCAAGAAATCCCTTCTTTTGAAGAAATCCTCTAACTTGAGCTTTAATAGCAAACTGATTACTTTATGAGATATCAGAGAGCAAAAGAAAGCAAAGAATCCCTTCTTTTTGAAGAAATCCTCTAACTTGAGCTTTAATAGCCAACTGATTACTTTATGAGATATCAGAGAGCAAAAGAAAGCAAGAAATCCCTTCTTTTGAAGAAATCCTCTAACTTGAGCTTTAATAGCAAACTGATTACTTTATGAGATATCAGAGGGCAAAAGAAAGCAAGAAATCCCTTCTTTTGAAGAAATCCTCTAACTTGGGCTTTAATAGCAAACTGATTACTTCATGAGATATCAGAGGGCAAAAGAAAGCAAGAAATCCCTTCTTTTGAAGAAATCCTCTAACTTGAGCTTTAATAGCAAACTGATTACTTTATGAGATATCAGAGGGCAAAAGAAAGCAAGAAATCCCTTCTTTTGAAGAAATCTTCTAACTTGAGCTTTAATAGCCAACTAATTACTTTATGAGATATCAGAGAGCAAAACAAAGCAAAGAATCCCTTCTTTTGAAGAAATCCTCTAACTTGAGCTTTAATAGCTAACTGATTACTTTATAACATATCAAAGAGCAAAAGAAAGCAAGAAATCCCTTCTTTTAAAGAAATCCTCTAACTTGAGCTTTAATAGCCAACTGATTACTTTATGAGATATCAGAGAGCAAAAGAAAGCAAGAAATCCCTTCTTTTGAAGAAATCCTCTAACTTGAGCTTTAATAGCAAGCTCATTACTTTATGACATACGAGGTGTGTAAATAAAGTAGTGAGACTGATTTTTTTTAAATTTTCTATTCAAATATAATTACAATGTGATATTGTCACCTTCAAAATAGTTCCCTTCGGAAGCCACACAGCGCTGGAGACGGTCCTTCCAATCATTGTAGCATTGCTGGAACTCGGATTCTGGAATGGCCTTCAGCTGGTCGGTTACAGCAGTTTGTATGTTTTGTAGTGTCCCGAAATGAGTTCCCTTGAGGTGATTTTTCAATCTCGGGAAGAGGAAAAAGTGATAAAGACTCAAGTCTGGTGAATAAGGAGGCTGAGGAGCAACAGGAATGTTTTTACTGGCCAAAAACTCGTTTTCTTTTCGGAATTTTCGGAACCATTTTCGCACAAATTTTTCTCATCTCCAATTCATTGGTCAAAATGTGATGAACGGAGGTGTGATTCAAATTCAACTGTTCCCCGATCATTCTGACTGCCAAGCGTCGATCTGAGCGCACAAGGTTCCGTACTCTGTTGACATTTTCATCGGTGTTTGCACTTGAAGGCCTTCCGCTTCGTGGTTCATCTTCAATCGACTCTCTTCCTTCTGAAAATTCCTTAAACCACCGAAAAACCTGTGCCCTTAATAAAACACGTTCTCCATAGGCCGGTTTCGGTTGCATTATGTCCAAGTCTGAAGCAAAATTTGATTGCACACCGCTGCTCAACTTTGAGGTCACTCATTTTTAAAACGCTCAAGAAAAAAACCATTTCACGAAAACCAACGCTACGGACAAACAAATGACTGTGGCGAGTTCAGATTCATACTGGAGGCGCATCACACTTGCACCTGACGCTACTCAAGGCCACGCGTCTCCAGCGTTGCCAGATCGAAAGCGACGTTGCCAGTCTCACTACTTTATTTATACACCTCGTACTTTATTCGGTTTGAACCGTCTTCAGGAGATATAAGAGAGGGAAACCAAGCTCTCTTAGTTTCCAAGTCTCAATTGGAGCTCTGTTGGGTCTCCAACCGTCTCTGAACCAATGCTCTTAATTTCCCTCCCTTATCTCCGAAAATTAGAGACTGTAAGTGTGTTCTTTTGATTTCTCTATGTTTATTTGTCTATATTGAACTATATTTGTCCGTTTTGGATCGTATTTCCAACGATAAAGTATATATATATATATATATATATATAACTTTAAATTACACAAAGCACGACACAGAAAAGAGAATAAAAAGAACACTTACAGAATTCAATATATATATATATATATATATATATTTCATGATGAATCACAAACACAGAACTAAGGAACAAACACACTTACTGTCTCTAATTTTCGGTTGAACCGTCATGAAGAGAGTTGAGAAAGGGATACCAAGCGCACTTGTGAAGCGACGGTTAGCGACCAACAGTCGCTTCACAAGTGCGCTTGGTGTCTCTTTCTCAACTCTCCTGATGACGGTTCAACCGAAAATTAGAGACAGTAACTGTGTTTGTTCCTTAGGTCTGTCTTTGTGATTGATTGTGAAACGTTTGTTGTCCTTTTGGATCGTTTTCCTGTTTACAATATATATATATATATATATTCATTTGGTGAATTGGTATATATTTACCCGAAAGATGAATAAATTCTATAAGAAAATTACAAAAACTAAACAGAAAACGCACTAAATTAAAAACAAGCAAGACATTCAATGAAACATGTATGAATGAAGGTCTACTCCCAAAATATACAAATTTTTGTATAACCAGTACTTCATAGAACTTCTTTTTTTTTTTTTAATCATACTTACGGAAATTTTTTTAAAAGTTCATCATAACTGTCGTTTTTCTGCAAAATCTCTTCAATTGCCTCAACTATTTCTGGATATTCTTTCAGGTATTTACCAACTAAATCAATTGTTTTTTGAGAATATTCCCAGTATTTGCCATTCTTTATAGTATAGCTAACAACCTAGAAAAAAACATAAGTTACAAAAAATCTATCCTTTAAAAAAAAAAAACTGAATTGTATACAGGGTGGTATATAAGGTTAGATTAGGGTAGAGTTTTCAAACTTTTTTCGACGCGGAAACCTTTTTGGTTTCAGTAACTTTCCCAGGAACCCCAGATTCTAATGATTTCATACAATCATAACATAAAAATTTCCATATGCCTTTTTAAATAGTATGTATATTTAAAAACAATTAAAAAAGTAACATAACTACAATGTGTATTTTTCGAATAAAAATTCAAAACTAAAAGATTTTAATTTTCATATTTTCTTCAAGTGCATAACACATAAAACAGAATTACTAGTAATTTTAACACAAGAGTTTGTTTTGTAATCATTTTTGGATTTATAGTTGAGAGTTTGATTCTCAAATTAGCCCCACCATTAAGTCTACTTCGGTATTTGGTTTCTATGGCAGTTTAAAGGGAAAATCCAGTTTCACATAAGCAGGTAGTGGGAAATGGTAGCAATGTGTGAAGTGATACTTTTGCAAATAGCAGGAAATTCGGGAATCAGATAGTTCCAAAAACTGACTAGTGATTAATCCTAAATAGGAATAAAATTTTGACAAATTCTAGTTATGTGTATAAGTATTATTCGGTTTCATGATTCACAAGAGGCACAGAAAAATTCATACCCACTAAGAACTAAAAAAATGGAAAAATGTTTTCTCTAAATGTTTTTCGCCGAACCCCAGATAGTCTGTTATGGAACCCACTTTGGGAATCTCTGTAGTAGATTAATATAGCATGATTATTTCTTGCATGCATTTTTATTATTCATATGAAACTTTTTGTCTTAACCGTCATCAGGAGAGTTGAGAGAAGGAAACCAAGCGCACTGGTGCAGAGGCAGTAGTTTATGTAGATATAAACGGTTTCATGATTCATAAGAAATATAGAATAAATTCAAACAAACAAACAAAAATTTTTTAGAAAAATATTTTTACCAAATGTTTTTTCACGGAACCCCAGACAAACAACTACAGAAGAACTTTTACCATTGGACCTAGCAAAAGTACTGAGCTTCTTGGAGCCGCTAAAACTAACTAGGGTACTTTAGTACAGAAGGTGGGGAAATACAATAGTTCTTAGGACGCAGTACTATAATCATCCTTAATGAATAATAATAATTTTGAATTAGTAGGCATTTTTTACATTTTTCTGAATGTTTACTCTTTTTTTTAATTTTAAAATTTTTAATTACATTTTTAATTAAATATCAATTTTTTTTAATTTTATTTTATTTAATTATAAAATATTTTATTTTATTTAATTATAAAATATTTTATTTTTTTAATTTTATTTTTATTTAATTTTTAATTAAATTTAAATTAAAAATTAAAATTTAAAAAATTTTTAATTATTTAATTTTTTTTCAGGAAAATAGTCTCGGAGTCTCAGGAGTGAAAAAAAAAGACCGAAATAATAATAATAATAATGGATACTTTATCAAGTAACCTATAAAAAGCGGCTCAGTTTGATAAATTGAATTCCAATCTTTCCCAACAGGCGATAAGATTACTGCGGCAGCTTTTAATACCTGGACCTTTAGTGACTTGTCCCGTAGCATTTTACTAAAAGATTTACTATAATATAGAGCACAACTGAATTTTCTAGATATAACCAGAGTTGGAGAAAAAAAAGGCCCAGAAAAGGTCTAGAACCGGCAAAAATTTTTTTTTTTCGCCTAAGAGTCATGCCTCTGGGAGTTCATACAGACCTGTGATGACGAACCTAAAAAAACGCGTGTCGAATCTAAAAAACGCGTGTCTAACCTAAAAACGCGTGTCAGTTTTGACACGCAACCTCATTTATGGTTGACAACCTTCAAAAATAAAAATTTCAATATTTAAATATGTGTCTCTTAAAACAGCCAAAATTGGTTACTAATAATAATAATAGTATTAATTCTGCAATAATAACCCATACCATAATTTCTGAAACCATACGAGCATGTACAAGTAGAATAATATTGCATAAATAATATATAAATTATTGTTAATTATTTATAATGCACGATGCATTAATTAAAATTAATACATAAATATAAATATATATATTAAAAAATTAATTCGAATAAAATGAAAGGTCCGTGTGGACAATAAACACTTTAACACAGAGAAAAGAACACAGAAAGACACTACAGAACTTACTTCGATATTTCGACATCCGTCGTCATCGGGAAGAAGTGCGAAGAACTTCGACGGATGTCGAAATATCGAAGTGAGTTCTGTAGTGTCTTTCTGTGTTCTTTTCTCTGTGTTAAAGTATTAAAAAATTAAGATATTGCTTTACTATTGATATTAATATAAAAATGCTAAATTCTGAAAACATGCCAAATTCTTGTTTTATAATTTTGGTTTTTGTATTTTAAACAGTATTAAAAAAATAATATAACATTTAAATATATTGTTTTAATATTGATATTAATATAAAAACATTTATATCATGATTTATATTTATTATCATGATATTGAAAAAAATAAAAATTTCATAAATTAAATATTTGTCTCTTATAACAGCCAAAATTGGTTACTAATAATAATAGTATTAATTCTGCAATAATACCATAATTTCTGAAACCATATAGTATGTACAAGTACAATAATATTGCATAAATAATATATAAATTATTGTTAATTATTTATAATGCACGATGCATTAATTAATAAATTAATGCATAAATATATATATTAAAAAATTAAAAGATATTGTTTACTATTGATATTAATATAAAAATGCTAAATTCTGAAAACATGGCAAATTTTTGTTTCATAATTTTGGTTTTTGTATTTTAAATAGTATTAAAAAAAATATAACATTTAAATATATTGTTTTAATACTTATATTACAATAATATTCTAAATTATGAAAACATGCTAAATTCTAAATGGTAAAATGCTAAATTCTGGTTTCATTATTTTAATTTCTGTATTTTAAGTGACATTAAAAAAAAAATTTAACATTTAATATTGATGTTACCATGAAATTCTAAATTCTGAGAACATGCTAAATTCTAAATGGTAAAATGCTAAATTCTGGTTTCATTATTTAGATTCCTGTATTTTAAGTGACATTAAAAAAATAATTTAACATTTAATATTGATGTTATTATTAAATTCTAAATTCTGAAAACATGATAAATTCTAAAAGGTAAAATGCTAAATTCTGGTTTCCTTATATAGATTCTGTATTTTAAGTGAGATTAAAAAAATAATTTAACATTTAATATTGATGTTAACATGAAATTCTAAATTCTATACGCTAAAATGCTAAATTCTGGCTTCATTATTTTGATTTCTGTATTTAAAGTGACATTAAAAAAAAAATTTAACATTTAATATTGATATTATTATTAAATTCTAAATTCTGAAAAACATGCTAAATTCAAAATGCTAAAATGTTAAATTTTGGTTTCATGATTTGTTTTTTGTTTTTTCTTTTTAAATGGGATTAAACAAACAATTAACTTATAAAAATTATAAATATTTATATTAACTTTTTATTTTTTTTTATTTTTGCGATGTGTGACACCGCCACGAAAATTATGTTTTGATTTTTCATAATGTTGTCACTCTGTTAAAAGGTATGCTATCATTGATTCTGACCCCCTGGTTTAGTTTAATAATGTATGACATACACAAATACAAGAAAACCCCTCTTATTGGCAGTAAGTTGCTGACTTATACATACCTTGGTTGAGTATCGATTACTCTTCAAGTTTAGCCCAATGTTAATTTTATCATTTTTGTTACACGAAATTAAAATATCCCCAGTTAGTGACGAGAAAAGATTAGCTGAAATCCCTAGCATTTGACTGCAGTGATTTCCTGAAATCAGAAAAAAAAAATTAAAAAAAAAACAGAAACTATGCATCAAGAATTAAAAAAAAAACAAGTGACTTTCCCATCATGCATAATTCTTCCCAAACAATAGGATCTTCTTCCCTATGAGGCCCAATTTTGTGTAAAATATCAACTTGATCCATCAAAGATTCTGGACCGTAGCGTGGTAACAAGCAATGCTAACACACTCACCCACACAGACATCATCGAAAAAACTTCATAAAACGACTTCTGGGACCTCAAAACATGTAATTCCGTCAAAATCTCGAGATCGAATTTTTTCACGATTACTATACTTTACTTACAGTAAAGTAAACAAGTGACTTTCCCATCATGCATAATTGCTCGCAAATAATAGGGCCAGTGGCCAGGTTAATTCAGTGATTAACGTACTCGCCTCTGGGTTGGTAGTACGGGGTTCGATCCCCACCTGGCCCTCGATTTATTCACGCCGGAGGTGGCTACTGACCCTACCTGTTTTGATAGTGGAACGTGTACCCAGCCTTTCAGCCATATCACGTATAATAGCAGCACAGATTGATGCCTTTTAGCGTGAAAGCTCTTTCGCCGCATCTCGGGAGCACCAAGCTCTATCTGTAGATAGGACAACCAGCCTCAGAGATACGCCCGAGGTGGACCACGCGAAGGCGAGCTTCCACGACCCTACATCACCATAAACACCACTAGACCAAGTCCAAGACCTAGACAAACCAACCAAGACCTCAACCAAAATCAGAAAAAAACAAAGAAAGATAATCCTCCAGTAAAAACAAAAAACACTGTAAAACTAAAAGAAAACCGACAACCACTGTGAGTAAACAAAAACTCAAAAAGAAAAGAAAAAACCCTCTATATAAGGCCACGACGCAATAAATACCCTACCTGCAGCTGAGAAGGTTCAGTAGGACTTCGGTCCTACTCTTAAAATAAGTCAGTACTATGGGCGGCGGGACTCGTGGGCGCCCTTAAGGTCGGACTCGTAGTGGTTGTATGTTCTCACCCAGGTTGGGTAGACTCTTGTGGTCACTGCGTGAGGAGCAGTCTCTTCTCGGGTGGATGCCTGCTTAGCATCTAGGGGAGCTAGGGTCCCAACCTTTACCTGTAGGAACGGACATGATCTCAGCTAAGTGGGCTGGAATACTGGTAGTTGCTTTACCCTTTTGGCTTTGATGGACTCAAGGTGGGAATGAATGGTAACTCCCTTCTAGCATTATATATCTAGCAACAGAGCGAGACAAGAACTCCTCTACATTTATTATCTTATTGGCCAGGTGGCGCTACCCAACGATAGATTTTAATCTCTCTAATTTACTTACGTTCTTTATACCAAGACAGCCCACAGTGGGGCCCAGATGGCCAAATATCATTGCAACCCCTGCTCCCGGGGAAACGGGAAATTTTCCCTCTTCGAAGGGGGACGACCGAATCCTCAGGGGTCCTGTGGTAGTCCTTAAACTGTAGACCTAGTAGGAGGTCGGCCAGTCAATTCACGCCGGAGGTGAATAAATCTGAGTATGTCATCCCTCGGAGAGGACGTTAAGCCGTTGGTCCCGAGCCTGTACGATGTCAGGTACTCGTTAAAGATTCCCTACTTGAAATGCACTTGAGTTAGGCAAAATTTAGCCACCAGATTAGGAATTGGAGGTGAGGGATTTTTGCAAAGTATGCCAGCACAAGGAAGAGGAAGAGACAGTTCCTCACTTTCTCTGTCAATGCCCTGGTTTAGCTCAAAGAAGGAAAGAAGCATTAGGAGAATATTTCTTTGACAATCTTGAGAACTTAGCATCCATTGGTATCAGGGATCTGTCTAAATTGTTGTTCTCTCGAGATGGTTCGAGTGGACCAGGGACGGGGGAGAATAAGCCCCAATTCTTCTTTGTGGTATCACAAGGGGCCGGCTTGCGGCCTATGTGTGTTCTCTCTCGGGACGGCCACTGTAACCTAACCTAACCTAGGCAAAATTTAAGAGGACAGGTTGGCTCTGTGGTTAAGGTACTCGCCTCTGGGTTGGTAGTCCAGGGTTTGATTCCCACTCGATATAGATAATATAATATACAAATAGAAACACAGAGAAATAAAAAGAACACACTTACAGTCTCTAATTTTCAGTTTGAACCGTCTTCAGGAGAGATAAGAGAGGGAAACCAAGCGCACTGGTACAGAGATGGTTGGAGGGTCTCCAACCGTTTCTGAACCAGTGCGCTTGGTTTCCCTCTCTTATCTCTCCTGAAGACGGTTCAAACCGAAAATTAGAGACTGTAAGTGTGTTCTTTTTATTTCTCTGTGTTTCTATTTCTATATTGAACTATATTTGTCCGTTTTGGAACGTATCTTCAACGAAAAAGTATATATATATAAACAATATGAACTGGGAAAAAAAAGACCTTTCAACCGTAACAAGCGGTCTTCGTCAGTGTTAAAAACTCAACTTGACTCTGACTAAAAGTCAAACAATCTTTCTTGACGAGGGCAATAACCTCCTCTAAGAGGGTTTGACAGCTAGTGGATAGTTTTTTTTTTCAAAAACCCTTTTTTAAAATCTCTAATTTCCTTCCGCCTTTAATTTAAAAAAAACCACCCCCCACTTCCAATTGAGTTTTCCACAATGAACATGGGCTTTTTCTACCCTTAAATTTTCCAAAAGACCGTAAGGTAATTTCTGGGGTTTTCTTTGGTTACGCTTTAGTATTACAAAGAAATTATAAATAAAAAATTTTAAAAACTGGAAAAAAATAAGACCCACTAAAAAGGGTCAAAACAAACTTTCAACCTAACCGGCTGAAGTCAAAAACCCCAAAAACAAAAAAAACTCTCTAGGAGTTAAATAGGGGAAAAGTTTTTAAATAAAGACCCCAAAAAAATCCTCCGAATCCCTTCTGGAAATTTTTTCCCCTTCCCTTTAAATCCCTCTTCCCTCCCATTTTCCTCCTCACAGATGCACTATGTTTGGGGTTTTTATTAAAGACCGCGCGGTTGAAAATCTTAGTTTTTTCCCATTTCTTATTGGTTTATCATTATAGGAAAATTTATAAAAAACAATAAAAAAAATTTGTGGGTTATTTTTTTAAAAATTAAAAAATTTTTATTTTTTTATTATTATTTTATTTTTTATTATAAACAATTATCCCAAAATTTTAAAAATTTTTTTAAAAAAATTATTATAAAAAAAACTAAAACATTATTCAAAGGGCGCCCTCGCTAGCTTCTCTCTCTCATGTTGTAATTTACTTCCAAAAGTTTCTGTGCTTTTTTTAAAAAAGGGGGAAAATTTTATTTTGAACATAACCCAGGGCAACCCATGGCCGATTTTTCTCGGGGGGAATAAACTGGCACTGTTTCAGGGGTTTTTAAACCTGGCCCACCCTTTACGTGAGGTCGTTTCCCCCTAAATCATTTTTGGTTGGAAAATTTGGTTTTCCCACTGTAAATCAAATTTTTTTTATACAAAACCAATGATTAAAAAATTTTCCCTTTCGCCATCCCTAAAACCTCCAAATTGTTCATGGATTGGGTAAATAATTAGGTGTTATTATCTGGAAAAGGTTGTGGAAATAGGATCCAATAATTTTTACCCAAATTTAAACATTTAACAACCAATGGGTTAAAAAGGGGGGTTTACAATAGGTTTAT
>JAPFBL010000601.1:0-115000 GCA_026182355.1 Hermatobates lingyangjiaoensis
TTTTTTTTGGTGCTGCCACTGCAACAAGTTGCCTTGACTTCATCGTCAAATTGTACACAATACTTCTTTCATTAACACTATGAAATACTTATTTTAACTAATTTTACATTGATTCATAATTCAACATTAAAATATTTTTGTTCTTAAATGTCTATACTGTACAAAAATTGTACAAATTCCTAGATGTGGATAAGTTTTTCTCAATTTGTTAGCTCTTTCATCGCTTAAAACTTCCACAGGTTTAGACGAACACATGATCTGAAAACGTTTCCATATGAATCTGTACAAGATGTTATTTCTTTATTTAATAATAATTAAATTTAAAGATATCTTCATTACATTAGTAATGTACTTGGAGGGAGTACGGCATGATTAAAAACAGTGTCAAAAATGAGACCGCTTACATATTAACACTTTTCTAAAGTATACAATAATTAATTTTTCGAAAACTAATCTTTTATATCAAAACTCAAGTGGGTAAATTTTCAAGAACATAAAACCCTTCGCTTTTAAAATTTGAAGCAATTTTAGCCTTTTAAACTAATCGTGGAGAGACAAAAACCTGATTTCTGTATTTATAGATTCATTATAAACTCTTTTTGACTTGACAGGCAACAGAAATTAATTCTTCTTACACCGCTATGTACGTATAGTACATAAATTACGTAAATTTACTATGTTTAGTAAAATTTAACTTCCATAGTTAAGCAACAAATTAAAACAGGTGTAGCGGCCAGAATTATTTCTAAACGTCTTAAAAATATTTGCACTTTGTATGTCAAATGAAATTTTGAAGATAAAAAATTAAAACTTGCAAACAACAACTAGCAGATGTTGAAACTAAATCATTGAGGCACTTTAAAGCCTTTTATGAAAACATCCAATGTTCAACATAAGAGTGATTTTGAAGTTAAAACTACTCTATATAAACAAATTAAATTAGAACATTTTTGTTATATGTAATTAAAAAAAAAAATTTTTTTTATATTAAAATTTGAGTTGACTGAATAGGAGAGACAATAATTAGAAAAATCATGCTATTAAATGTCCTCTTTTGTTTATTTCCTTTAACTTTTTTTTTTTTGTAAAATTGAAGAAGCCCATGTTAGAGAGCAAGTTAGGGCATATTCCTCTATAAGAACAAGTTAAAAAAAGAAGAGGAAATCGACCTTGTGGTAATCTGGCAGGATGTGAACTCATTCTGACTTAAGACATAATTAAAGAGGATGGGAAAACTTAAAGGCGCAACAACCGAGCACTTCCCACACGTCTCAAATCAGATTTCACTTACTTCTTCCTCCATATTCCAAAAAAAAAAACAACAAAATCTTATCACTTGTGTCAATCTTTCCGAATATTCATCTTGTAACACTTATTTCTTCAGATTTTACCAAATATTGTATTGTTAATTTTTTTTTGTATTTTATTCCAGCATGTTCCACTGTGTATTATATGCTTCATCGTCAAAATACACAATACTTCTTTCATTAACACTGCGAAATACTTACTTTAACTTATTTTACATTCATTCATAATTCAACATTATAATTTTTTTTTCTTAAATGTCTATACTGTAAAAAAATTGTACAAATTCTTTATAATAACATTTTTTTAATTAATGAGGAAGGCCTAACGGGCCACTCCTCTCCACACATCAAGACCTTACGTATGAGAGCCAGTCTTTGTGGTTCCCTCAAACAGCACTCATACACCAAGTGTCTAGGAGATTGGGGTGTCTCCGCGTTACATGCGCATAGTGGACTTCAACCTGCTCATGTATTCTTTAAATGGCCCATGTCCTGTCATGTATTGGGATAGTTTATAGTTTATTTGGAAATTTTTCATTTGGATATTTCTTCGTTTTATACTAGGAAAATATTCCTTTGTTAAAAGTCCTTTAGAACATTCCTCCCAATTTGTTTCCCATCGTGCCACTGTTTGTCTAAAGTATAGCAGAGCGTGGTTCTGCTGTATTGTTATTATGCGTCTATAAAGGAGTGAACTGCATTTGACTTTACCATAACTAAACAAGTCATAAAACCTTGAAAACTAATTCCATTAATTGATTCATTATAATGATTTATTTTTACAACATTAATTATTATTTTATGATTTATTTATAGCACTGTTTCAAAGTAGCACCAGATTAAACATAATTTTTTATAATTAATGATCAAGCCACAATAAGAAATGGTTTATCTTTCAACCGTAACAAGCGGTTTTCGTCAGAGTCAAAAACCCAAACGTCAGAGTCAGTTGGGTTTTTGACTCTGACGAAGACCACTTGTTACGGTTGAAAGATTTTAGTCTTGTTTTCCCATTTCTTATTGTGGTTTGATCGTTGTGGTTGATCATATACTTGGTGTATGAGTGCTGTTTGAGGGAACCACAAAGACTGGCTCTCATACGTAAGGTCTTGGTTTGTGAAGAGGATGGCCCGTTATTTCACGTGTTTATGTGAAATCTTTTATTTATTTATAAATATAAAACTATGCATATATTGTGTAACAATCAATGATCAAACCACAATAAGAAATGGGAAAACAAGACTAAGATCTTTCAACCGTAACAAGCGGTCTTCGTCAGAGTCAAAAACCCAACTTTTTCATTGTGTAACAAGGATATGTAGTAAGAGTATCACAAATATCTTTTGATACACATGAATAAAGAATGAAAATCAAGAAACTCTTCACTTCGTTTCTTGATTTTAGTAGATTATCATCAGTACATCCCTCGGCCATCTTTTCTTGAGTCGTCTTAGGGGGATTCTGGGAAGGTGAGGAAGAAGCAAGGTTTTGTTCAAGTAGATTTGAGTAAGAAGAAAGTTTAATATGAAACGCCTTGTAAACGATCAGAGGCTAGATTTTGTATAAATGGGATTTTTAAGTCTCTATGAACAGTGTAATTTGTTATATAATAAGGTGCATTAGTGATAGTGCGGAGGATTTTGGATTGCAATGACTGTATTTTGTGAATGTTTGAAGGTTTTGCATAACCCCATAGTTCAAGTCCATAACTGTAGATAGGTCTCAATAATGTTTTGTATAACAGCACTCTGTTATGGCGTGTCAATTTTGAGTGTTTCCCGAGAAGTCTATACTGTAATAAGTAGCGTCTTTTTGATCGATGATAATGAATTATTTCTAGTCATTTACTTACGCTTGTTTCAATTTTGCGCCAGTAAAAATATATGATAAATACAAATTCTTCCCTTTGTTTAAATTTTTGAAAAATTATAAAACGATCTCTTGTTTAAAAACCGTTTACCATTTTTACGAGTACCATGAATATAACATCAGATTTTAATGTGAACTATAATTAAAATGAAACTCCTTTATAATAGTATATACATACTGGCTGGTTATTGTTAAAATAAAAAAATAACATAAAATTAATTATTTAAATAAATTTGTATTAATTAAAATTAATAACATTATGTTATGTTATATTTTTATTCACTTCTTTGAAAACTTATCAGAAATATACTGTCAAAAAAATACGTTTTCAATTATTTGTCTAATTTCAGAAAAATCGTATTTTTTAGTTCTTTTTCATTAATACAGAATACTTTTTTACGATCGCCTTAATTATATAACTAATTAAAAACTGGAATTATCATTTTTAGAGATTTTTTTTCAAATTGAGATAGCTTTATTGAAGTCACAGAGAAAAATAAAAACAATTCCCAGTAAAAGTAGGAACGAATCACAGTTTTAATCAACCAGCTGGTCTCCAATGTTTTCTAAAGTCATATTTTGAATTGAAGTTTGTAATAATTTTTTTTTTTTTTAAATAATTGATTTTCCCAGACAATATTACACCTTTATTAAGGGACGAGAATTCTAAAAATTCTTTCTCATTGTTTTTTTATTTTATGAGATAAACTTACTGACCAAATTTCATGTCTTTAACATCTGTAGTTTCGGCGTTCTGTGATGATTCAGTCAGTCAGACAGTCATGGCAGTATCTTTTTGTATGTTACTGTGGGCATACCCAAAAACAAAGAGTATGCTTTTGATGCGTGTCATTTTCTTAATTTTTTCTATGAATTAAATGTTGATAATATTTTCATAATATCTTAGTATGTTACCTGTAATACATAAAATCGCTGTAATTCTTCAATCCTTTTTGTTGTTATTCCTCCAAATTTTTACAATCATAACTTCAATGGCTGTTTCATCAACCAAGTTTTAAAATATATATTTTTTTATATATTTTAGTCCAGGCCTACCGAAAAACAAAAAGTACCTTTTTGATGGGTCTCATTTCTTAATTTTCACCATGCATTGAATTAAATTTTGAAAATACATTCCTAATATATATTAAGATAAATATAAGTAAGAAATATTCGTTTACAAGTTTTAGAGGTCGAAATGAACAAATAAGTGAAAACTTTTCTAAAAACCAACTTTTGACTTTTAGAAACAGCCTTACAAACTTCACTTAAACTGTTAGTTAATTTTCACGTTTTTCTTTCCTGTTATTTTTTTAAATAAAAAAATCTAATTATTATTTATATTTTTTTTCTTTTTTATAATGATTTTAATTATTTTATAGTTATTTAGCTTATTTATATTGATAGCTTGTCCTTATTAGTTATGTTTCTTCTAGCTTTTTGAATTCTATCAATTTATTTTCTTCCCGTTTTAGTATTTTTCTCGTGTGACAACACTGCAATCGTTTTCAGACTCCAGATTTTTCTGATATCTCTTGGGGATATCACTTTTTTCCCGACGATGATTACGAAAAATTTTCAAATCTTAAAAAGTTAATTTAAAAATTTAAACAAGTAGGGTAAAAAGCTAATGAAATGGGGCCACATATAAAAATTTAATGGTATAAACAACGGGTTTCGAACACATAGTGTGGTGAGTTGTACCACAGACACTCGCCCTTAGTTAATGCCTGAAGAAGAACACTACGTGTTCGAAACGCGTTGTTTATACCATTAAATTTTTATATGTGGAGACTACTTCGTTAACTTTTTTACCCTACAATGAGTAAATACCACATAATAACTGATTACACTACCTTAGAATTTAAACAAGTGGTGTTATTTTCATTTGTTTGTCATAATCACTTATTCTTCACCATATTTAATTGATAACAAAAGATATAAAGAGATGTCATGATAGTATATACTTGGTTCAACAATTGAAGAAGAAAAATGCTGTTTACGTATTGTTCTCTCTGAGTTTAAATTTTGTTGACGATTTCAGTATTATGTACTATATTTTGTTTTATACATTTTTAAATGCATATTAAAGCCTACTACTGTGTGATTTGCATTAATGGGATCTATAGTATTAATTAATCTTCGATTAATGATGATATAAGTTCGGAGTTTAAAATGATAAAATTCTGAGACATTTTTACATTAATTCGGCTTCAAATATGGTTAGTACTTTATTAGATGATGAAGTATTAATTACCCTGGTTTTAATTACCATTACATTAATTACAATGTGCTTATCACGTTACGGCTACCTGTTCCCCAAAGGTGAACAAACGTTACATAGCAGTTATTCCGTTAGACAAGCCAGGATGGCTTAACGCCATCCTTTCCAAGATGTTGGTACATCTTTAGAACAAAAACAAGAATATAATTAATTAATAAACGTCTTGCATAATGAAAAAAAATACGAGACATTACCGTCTTAAATAACAGTTATCTTCAACTTTTTGCAAAATTTAATTTCGTTAAAAAGAATAAAACACAAATCAATTTTACCTTATCAATTTAAATAAAAGAGTTAACCTATGCTGGAAAATTTATTAGTGACAGATGATTTAACAGGAAAAAAAAAAAGAAATGATTGAAGCATCATACAATAGAAATGTAAAATATTTCCGGGTTAGAGACGTTTGTTTTATTTTGTACAAGATCATAATCTTGAGATTCAAAGAACGTAATCTTTGACGTTTCATGAACAGTTTTACGTTTATCTTCAGTT
This sequence comes from Hermatobates lingyangjiaoensis, assembly GCA_026182355.1. Lineage (NCBI taxonomy): Eukaryota > Metazoa > Arthropoda > Insecta > Hemiptera > Hermatobatidae > Hermatobates > Hermatobates lingyangjiaoensis. Next base: position 5,956 of record JAPFBL010000601.1, read on the forward strand.
TTGTAGGTATGATATTTGATTATTGATATCACTACGCAACCAACACTCCCCTGGACATATGAATATCGGCCATTGATGTGCTACGCACGAACAGTCAACGTTTCTTCGGAAGCCTCAACCCCGTAATCAAACCTTCCGATATTCCCTCTTTCCGCCATATTCACATCCTCAGATAGTACTACAATAATGACCTCATTTCTTAGTAAAGTCCGTTCTCACATAAGTCGTTGTTTATTATTATTTATTTTAGTAAGGGTTATTATAGTACTGCGTCATAAAAACTATTGTACTTTCCCCCATTCTGTACCTTAGTACCCTAGCAGTTAGCTTCAACGCCTCCAAGTAGCTCAGCTCTTTTGCTAGGTCCAACGGTAAAAGTTCTTCTATACTCGTAGTTTTGTTGACTGTCCCGAAGCACCTGCCTCTGTGTAGCACGGTGGGTTGGCAATCAGCCAGCAGGTTCCACAGTGCCTGTTATACCTCTTCCTCTACCTGAATATGCACAAACTATCATTTTTTTTTATTATTATTTGAGGGTGACTATAGCACTACGTGAGCCATCATTGATAATGCCCATTCTTCACAGATGCTATTAAGTTTGCAGTGTCTTGTTATAAATGCGGTTAAAATCCATAGATTACTCCTGATCCTTTCCATACAATACAAGATTTGACTATCTATCATATTTAATAATATATTATTGTTATATGTAATACCTACAATACTAGTGATGTTTAGGGGGAAGGTTGGGAATTCCAAGATTAAAACAAATTATTTTAAATTTATATTGTTTTTCTTAATCTAAAAACGGTGGGTTAATAATTTAATAAAAAACTCTAGGAATTGGAGTCCGCTGGTATTTATAAAATTCCGTGCAAAAATTTCCATAAATTTATATTGGTCAAACTGGTAAATCATTAAAAGACACGTGTAAAACAACACCAATTAACGTAAGTATACAGGAAAAAAAGAGTGTCTTATTCTTGCATATAAAAAATGAAAATCATCATATTGATTGGACAGGAGCTAAATTTATTACCTATGAAAAATCAATGTTGTTAAGAAATATTATTGAATCGTCTCTAATTAAATTTAATAGATCTAATATTATAAACATTAGTAACGGTCTCTTCAAACTTGATACTTTCGTCACGAGGGCAATAGCCTCTTCAAAGGGGTTGACAGCTAGCGGATAGTTTTTTATTTTTTCTTACTGTACTCCTTTGTTTCCCCAAACAACCCTTTCTGGACATTAGTCCTTTCCTGTGCTTTTCCACCTTTTAAAATACCACTCTTCCCTCCCACCTCTTCTCAACTCCTCACCAGATGTTTTCTGCATCTAAAGTTCAGTTGGGTTTTGACTCTGACGAAGACCGCTTGTTACGGTTGAAAGATCTTAGTCATGTTTTCCCATTTCTTATTGTGGTTTGATCATTGATTACATATAGTCTATAGACTATAGACTAACCATTCTATAGTTATCCTATAGTAATCGTAGTAGATAGTTTTATAGTAGTACAGCAATCGTAATTTATAATTACCTATCCGACTTCTCTTCAAAATTAATGAATCCGCTATTTCACTACAAAACACTGTCACTAACCTGGCCTGTATACCCAGTAATTATAAAATTACAGCCGTTTACTGTTCACCCAACCATAAAATCATCCAAGCACAATTCCTTCTTCTTTTTTTTTTTTTTTTTTTGGTTCACTTGGTGCTTACTTTCTATACGATGGTAGTAGAAAGCAAATCACTTGCAGAGTGGCTGCTGCAAAGCAGCTAACTCTCTATCGTCAAAACTTTTGTTCTGTCTCGTACAATCCTCTGAATTACATCTCTTCTAACTATTAGTCACCTGCGGCAAGCAAATGCCCAGACATCATCGTTTTTTATAACATCGCAGAGGAGCTCTCTGCTCTCCATCATCAAGTCTGCGTACTAGACGTTTTTTTCCTCTGATTGTGGTAATTTTTGCAATAACAGTAATATGGAACAAAATACTTTGAACAATTCAGACAAAAAAAAATGTAAGACAATATTAACCTGTCTTTTTAAAAAAACATCTGACGAAGTTGTTTACGCAATAAAATAGCAATAGTAACATCCGCTTTTATCATTATTAAAATAATAATAAAATAAAATAATAATAATTAGGTTTGGTTGCAGTGGCAGTCCCACAAGGGAACACACTTAGGCCGAGCATTGGCCCTTTGTGATTCCACACAATGAAGATTGATTCTACAGTGGGAGTCCTAAATTTTGCCTATCTCAAGTGTATTTAGAGTAGGGATCTTTTACGAGTACCTGACATCGTACAGGCTCGGGACCAACGGTTTAACGTCCTTCTCCAAGGGACGACGCGCTCAGATTTATTCACCTCCCGCATGAATAAATCGAGGGCCAGGTGAGGATCGAACCCCGGTCCTATCAGTTCAGAGGCTAGCACGTAACCACTGAGCTAGCCTGGCCCCTTATAATAATAATTAATACAATATAATAATAAAGAACTCCATATACCGTAACAATAATAAATAAAAAAAATTGCACTTGTTCATAAAAATCATATTTGTTTTTCAATTGTGAAACTACACACACTTCTGGGCATAGGCCTCTACCAACTGCAACGTTTTCTTCTTCTTTGAGAGACTCTGAACCACATTGGTCCCGCTGTTTCTTTAAATTCATCATCTTTCCATCTTCTTCTTTTGTAGTTGTTAATAATACTATATTATACTATTATTAATTTCTTTATAATTAGTGTTATTATAATTATTACTATTATTATTATTATTATTGTATCTTTTATGTACAAAGGGGAAAAAGCCTGGTGGAGAGCACCCAGTGCTCTCCGTACGGCTACCCCAGTCTTGTATACCTTGGGCATAAGGTCCTTAATAAAGATTTATTCATTCATTCATTTCATTCTTCTTCTTTGTCTCCCCACTTTTCTTCTAGCTTCTCTAGGACACCACTCAGTTATTATTTTTCCCCATCTATCGTTCTTCACCCTTATGACGCGTCCTCCCCATTTGCATTTTAATGCACATACTGTAGTTAAAATATTTTTGATTCCTGCTTTTCTGTTTTATTATTTCACTCCTTATTTTGTCATGTATCTTAAATCCCTAGTAAACTTCTCTCCTTTGCTCTTTATGTGACCCAGAGTTTCCTTATATTCCTTACTGTTGCTATCCTCGTTTGAGCACCATAGGTCAATGCAGAAAACACACTCTTTACTAACTTTACTCCAAGTCTGAAGAGATATTCAAAAATAAAGCTTCTTTAATGTAAATAATTAGTTGTGCAATCCGTAATTGTGTAGTATTTACTCATTCTGAGGTAAAATGGATAAACAAACAAAAGTCTCCACACAAATGAAGTTTTATTCAACCAGTTGGTCACTAGACCAACCCGTCAGCACCACATACTTGGTGTCTTCCTGATGATGATCACAAAGTGTTCGAAACGCGTTGAATAAAACTTCATTTGTGTGGAGACTTTTGTTGGTTTATCCATTTTACCTCAGAATTCTTTAATGTAATTATTTAAAGTAATTCAAGCTAATCAAGATCATTCATTCATTCAAGATTATTCAGCTAATCAAGATCATTCATTCATTCAAGATTATTCAGCTAATCAAGAAATTTATAACAGATATAGAGTACTATCAAAGGACAGTGTCTAAACTCGTTTTTCTATCTTTCATTACCTCAGAGATTAGTCTTACTATCTACTTTAAAGTATTTTAACAATAAAAATCAAAAAGCGCTTATAATATCTTTGATAATAAGTTTACTGATAAAAAATAAAGTTGTGTGTGTATTATTATTTACTTTTTAGATAGAATTTTAAAATAACTTTCCTTATACAATGATAGGTCAGTTTTTGATGTAATCTGATGCTCATCTCAAGGAAGGCTATGTGAAGAATCACATCTTACAATAGAATATGAAGAATCGTAGTCATTTTCTCACGGTAATTATTTTTTCTGATAGAAAGTGAACCTTATATTTCCTTTGTTCTCTTAACGTTTATATCGCAGTGAATACATGCATCTCGTATTAATTACACCTGAGAGTTTGTGGTAACTGGAAATGTATTTAAGGTTATAATATATATCATATTACTGAGAAAAGAATGCAACAACAAGTGATTCAATACCTCTCAGGTAGTATTTTTTGTCGGTGTTTTTATCTGTCTTTTTTTTCTTTAGTTTATTGCCTTAACTGTGTTTTAATTCTGATTTATAGTATTGCTAATATATATATTAGCAATATATAGCAAATGTATATTATATTATATTAGCAAATGTAGAAACATTTGAAAGCTTTGAATTTTTGGTTCAATTGTTATCACGATGAGAAAGAAGGAGACGAAGCTCACAGGGCAAACGACGGATTGAAACCTATCCAGGTATGCTTAACATGCCTCTGCTGTGTCACCTGTAAGACATCAGCCTCCCTTTCTGTCTCTCTCTCTCTCTCTGTCACTCTCTCTCACTCCCTCCCACACACTCTCTCTCTCTATAACACTCTGTCATTTCCCCCTCTCTCTATCACTATTTCAACCCTCTCTCTCATTCCCTCTTTCTCACTCCTTCTCTCGTTGTCTCTCTCTATCACTCTGTAACTCCCTCCCTCCCTCCCCCCCCCCCTCTCTCTCTCTCTCCTCTCTCTCTCTCTCTCTCTCTCTCTCTCTCTCTCTCTCTCTCTCTCTCTCTCTCTCTCTCTCTCTCACTTCGTCTTCTAGTTATCTTCTAGCGAAAGATGGCCGTCCAATATAGGTACTGACTATATACATTGGTGGTTATTTATAGTATTTTTATACATAATATATATATATATATATAATATATAATATATATTAAAATGTGCAAGGGTCTCCCTTTCTCTTTTCTCCTGAAGATGGATTGACCAAAAATGTGAGTTTGCAAGTGAGTTTTTTTCCTCTGTGTGTTACTTTTCTTCGATATTGATCTCTTATACGAGTATATAATATAAACTACAAAAAAAAAGTTTTTCTTAGAGAAAATAGGAATAAATAATTATGATTAATTGTCAAAAAACCACTTGAATATTTCTCATGGGCTCTAGAAGTACTCTACTCGAGAGGCAAATAGGAGTGTGTCTGTCGCTCAGTGCAATTCTTATAATATTCCCACTTGAGAATATCACTGGAAGATTTTAAGCTGATTAGATTCCTATCCCTCCAGTTATTTTACAAATTCCAAATGTACAACAGTTGTAAAATACCACTTCTACTTGTAAAATTCTATATTTTATATCAATACATGTTTTTTTGTATGTTGTCTTTGATTCTTGCACGATTTTTAATTTTTCTCTGTCATATAAACCTATATAAGAGTTACTAAAAAAAAAAATCGAAATTTTGATTTTAGTATTATGTTTAATTAGAAATTTATTTAGTCGGGAAGTTGATGGTCTGCCTGAGGGTTTGACGTAATAAGGACTATTTTATGAGATTTGCTCTTGGTCATATAGGTGCCACTTATAATGGCTCAAATATACAGTCTGCAGTCCCTGAGGACATGTTTTATTACGTAATAGCAGAGACCAAAGAAGCTTATTTTTTTTTCTTTCTAAGCAACTACTAAAGAACACCTACTTCACAGGAAACTAAAAGCAGTGTGTTGGATACTTGAGTGCGGAAGAAGATGGAGCACCATGTGATAAGCGCATACAGGAAAACGTGCAGCTAAACATACCTGCCTGCCTCCATGGTACTTGGAATAAAGCGCATTTGAATGATAACACCCAGTCAGAAAAGACTGTATTCAATCATTGGATAAGTAGCTATTTTATAGTCTTAGAAGGGGGTGAAGTCTCTTAAACCAGTGGTTGGCAATATCTGCCGATATTTTTTAATTCTTTGTAGTGGCTCTCTTTGGCTTTGACAAAAAAAAAACATAAAACGTTTTTTTTACTTTACCATAAATAAAGTATAGTGATCGTAAAAAATTTGATCTTGAGATTTTGACAGTGATCGTAAAAAAATTGATCATGAGATTATTGTCTGTCTGTCTGTCTGTGTGTGTGTGTGTGTGTGTGTGTGTGTGTGTGTGTGTGTGTGTGTGTGTGTGTGTGTTTGGGGGGGAGTGTGTATCCAACGTTTGTGGCCACGCTACGGTCCAGAATCTTTAATGGATCAAATTGATATTTTACACAAAAATGGTTACTTATAGTGTAGATGAACCCCATTGTTTGACAGCAATTATGCTTGATGGGAAAGTCACTTTTTTTGCCCAAAGTGTGTGTGGGTGGGCGAGTATGTATCCAAAGTTTGTGGCCACGATACGGTCCAGAATCTTTGATGGATCAAATTGATATTTTACACAAAAATAGTTACTTATAGTGTAGATGAACCCCATTGTTTGACAGCAATTATGCTTGATGGGAAAGTCACTTTTTTTGCCCAAAGTGTGTGTGGGTGGGCGAGTATGTATCCAAAGTTTGTGGCCACGATACGGTCCAGAATCTTTGATGGATCAAATTGATATTTTACACAAAATTGGGCCTCATAGTGTAGATGATCTCTATTGTTTGTGAGCAATTATAGATGATGGAAAAGTCACTTTTTTTGCCTAAATGTGTTTTTAGACTTTTTTTTCTACTAAACTACTAAAACTACAACCTTGAAATTTTAGCATTATATTTGAGCCTCTAAAAAACAGTAACAGAAAAATTCTTAGAATTTTAAAACGACTGGAAATATATTTTTTTCTATAAAGCGTAAAAATATTGACTTAAAATTCAATCAAAAAGCTATACCGTTTGATAGGTCATAATAAAATTATACCTAAAAATAGAGCATTATACATAGGCGCTTGAGCTATTTTTTTTTCAAAATTATTTTAACCAAAAGGGTGTTACGAATAATTTATACTTTCAAAAAGTGTTTTTAACACTAAACAACTCATTAAAAAATAAATATTTTTTTGCCGGTTTTATAAATTTAACAAAAAATTAATAATTTATAAAACAATTTCACGAAATTCAATTGCTGCAACGAGATAAAAGCTATCAAAACTGAATATTCATCCTAGACTAATGAATAACCTGCTATACTTGTCAGAATTATTTATATTTATTTACATTGTTTATATTCACTTAGAAATTTCGTAAGTGAATCGACTGAAATAAACTTGATGTTATTAATTTTATTAATGTTTTAAATAAAAGTGCTATTAATTTTGTGTATATCAGTATATATACAAAAGTATAAAAGTACATCACCTGTGTGATATACAAAAATATACGTGCGTACTGATAACTGGAACTATCATTATCTGTACTGTCTCCAGAAATGAAAGAATAATAAACATCTCCCATTTAGATATTTATATTATGTCTATATAGGTCATTATATAATAAAAAACTATGAAGTTTGATATTATTTTTTTCTTATAGTAAAGTTGAGTGTAGGACACACTAGATTTTTTTTTTTAATTTTTATTTTGAAATAAAAATAACGGTAGTAAACAAAACAACAAAAATAATGTATCTCTTGAGGTACTTCAGTACCTGTTTGAGATACATTTTCAAAATGCAAATACAAAATACAAAATCAAGAGATTTTCTGATTGAGAGAGAAACCCTAAGAGTATGAGAGCATACTGAAATCCACTTGTTACAAACATTCATTATTTTATGTTTACTTTTTTTAAAGCTGCTAAGCTGCAACTAAATATTTCATTCATATTAAGGTGTTCCAGTCTTATTTTCATTTTACGCAAATATATGAAGGGCTCAAATAGGTTCAAATAACGTAGTATAGCGGGATTATTTTGATATGATTAATATTAAACATATAATATACCGTCTTACCTCGTACACTGCTGTTGTAGCTCTGGGACAGGTTTCGGGTGTCACCTTTCTTCAACAAGAACTGCTCAGTTCACGTTCTCAGTTCTTGTTGAAGATGGGTGACACCCGAAACCGGTCCGAGAGCTACAGCAGCAGTGTACGAGGTAAGACGGTATATTATATTTCTAATATTAATAATACTAATCTCTGTGGTAATGACGAAATGCGTGTATTTTAATATCATTGAAATGTATATGGGAGTTTGAATTGTATATTTATAAGCTTCGTTTCGTGTCTTTTCCCATATTACTACAAGGTGGATTGAACTGAAATTAAAATTCACTGTTTAATTTATTTGAGAGTAGGCCGTCACATAGGCACATTGCACTTCTGTTTGTTTTGTAACAGTTCAAATTTAAAATAAGATTAAAATGTTTGAAGTTGATAGTCTGTTATGTTTTCCGGCTCCAGCCTGTTTTTGTTTAGTCGAAGAGGAGACAAAAAATGGCTCTTATGATGATATTGGTTGTAGACGCCTGCTAAGGTCAAAATTTAAATTTAATTTCTGACCTAACCCCATCTTTGGTCCTAGATTTATTTACGTGGGAGGTGAATAAATATGAGCCCGTCGTCCGTTGGAGAGGACGTTAAGCCGTCGGTCCCGAGACTGCACGATGTCAGGTACTCGTTAAAGATCTAAATTAGGCAGTATTCAAGACTCCCAATGTAGAATCACAAATATAGTATTATTTTTGTACTATTACAAAGGGCCATTGTTTGTGTTTATTTTTATGTAAGAAATGGTATTAAGTACTCAAAAATCTCTTGAAATGTTGACAATGGAGTTCGGTTAGTCAACTTGAGCAAAAAAATGTTTATAAATGGTATAAATTTATTCTACAGGTAATTATTTTTAACACCAGCCAAAAATCTCCGAGTCTAACCTTTATACCTCTCACATAAAAACAACCCATGCTATATAGTCAAAACTGTGATATGTTTGTGACGAGTATACTACAACACAACAAATAATTTCAAACTAGTTCACAGAGCGCGCAAAATTAAAAAAGTTACTACTTTTTTTCTTTTTTTATTGTTTAAACCGGCCCCCTAGCGGGTGATAACGTCAACCGTTTACCGGTTTTTTGTTTGATCGGTGACTCTACAGATTCTACGTTGGGAGTCCTAAATTTTGCCTAACTCAAGGGCATTTCAAGTAGGGACATTAACGAGTACCTGACATCACACAGGCTTAACGGGACCGAGGGCTTAACGTCCTCTCCGAGGGACAATGCGTTCAGATTTATTCACCTCCCACGTGAATAAATCGAGAGCCATATGGGTGGGGATCAAACCCGGACCTACCAACCCAGAGGTGAGTACGTTAACCACTTACCTAACCTGAACCTCAAAAGTCGCCTTACTTATAGATCAAATCTCGTTCGTGGTATGATTTGACAATCCAGGTACACGACAATAGATCAAAACAGATCAAATCTCGTATCGTTGCAAATTATTAAACAATATAGTCATCAAATAGGCTTTATACATGAAGATTTGAGTTTATTAATTAAACTAATTATAAACATTCGTGTTTATTGAATTTGATTCATTATTTTAAATTCCTTAATTACTGTTCTAAAAAAAATCGTCAGAATCGTTGCGTGATTATTTTAATATGATTGAAATTTATGTGTGAGTTTGAATTGTATATTTAAAAGGTTCTTCTCGTGTGCTATTCCGCCGTATCTCCTATCTTTTCCCATATTACTTGAAAGAGGATTGAACTGAAAACTGCAGCTAAATAAAGTCTCCGATTACTACCTCCCGTGGGATTCATCAGTAATTTACTCTCTCCCCGTCAGCTCCCGTCATCTTCTTTTTATTTCTTAATCCAATGATACTAAAATTCTTTTTGTCATGTATTTTTACTTCTGTTTTAAATATAAATCAATTAATATAATTATCACATTACTGATTTCCATCATGATTCTTGACCCAATATTTTCTTGTGAGGGTTGATGTCTTATTATTTGAAACTACTTCTCTCGCCGACGTTTCGACATATATTTATGTCATCTTCAGGGCTACAACACATTTTTTTTTATAATTAGCACTATTACTACTACTACTATATTGGATATCATTTACATGAAGGGTAATAGAGAGGTATTTACCGATAAATCTGGTATCACAACTATGCATTTTAACACTGATATATGAAAATTTTGTTATTGTAATAATGTAATGTAAAAGCAATAAAAAAAAACATCCATATATCAATGTTAAAAACCATATATCAATGTTAAAAACCAGATTTATCGATCACTACGTCTCTATTACTCTTCATGTAAAAATTATCCAATATTATAGTAGTAATAGTGCTAATTAAAAAAAAAATGTGTTGTAGCTCTGAAGATGACATAAATATATGTCAAATATTAACGAAATTCATTCATAATAACTAACTCATAGTTGAATGTTTGAGGATTAGGATTAGTGTTTTGAAAATAGAGGACTTACAATTGTTCGTGATTATTAAAAAATAGTATTCCATATAAACACTATATATATATATATATATATATATATATATATAAAGATTTCACATAAACACGTGAAATAACAATCAATGAGCAAACCACAATAAGAAATGGGAAAACAAGACTAAGATGTTTCAACCGTAACAAGCGGTCTTCGTCAGAGTCAAAAACCCAACTGGTTGAAAGATCTTAGTCTTGTTTTCCCATTTCTTATTGTGGTTTGATCCATTACATCTATTACATATATATATATATTGCAAACAGGAAAACGATCCAGGACAACGAACAGGACAACAAACGTATATTATATATATATATATATATATATATATTAGTATATTTTGGGAGCAGACCTTCATTTAGACAAGTTTTATTAAAAAGTATGCCAATCTTCATTTTCGTTCGTTTTTATTTAATTTCTCCAGTTTTCTAAACTTGGTTTTTAACTCTTCGGGTAAACTAAACACTAACTCTCCGAAAGATTTATTCTTGAGTTCCATAGTAGTAATCGAATAATACACTCTAAACCTAACTAAAAACAAACAAACTATACATTAAATTATTCCAACGTTTCGGTCACTTTGACCATCTTCAGGGATTTACAATATGACGATTAAACAACTTAACTTAAGGAAAAACACTAACAATAATTATTACAAACAATCTAGTCGCGAATTATTACATAGCTAACGTAATGAATAGAAAACATCAAGACAACAAGGAGGTTACAAATCTTGGAGGTTCCAAAGTTTCAGGTTTTTCAGTTCGATTCATCGGTTAATAAAATTCACTACAACACTATGAGGCTGTCACTGACTCCAGGTTGCTATTTTGTTGGTGTCCTGCGTGGAGCTTTAAAATCCTACTGAAACTCGCTGTCAGATTCACACACATACTCGTATATATACGTTATAACCCTTTATAAATAATCACTTTCTTTCTTACTGTGTTGAGGATTGTTTCTGATTAAATGTTCCCTGTTCTACATTAGAATTTTTCGCTGTGATTTATAAAGTGATATAACATTACATATTCTCAAAGTAACATGTACAACAACAGTGAAACAAACTTATTTTATTTTTAATGATGCTTCACCTTCAATACTATTAATGTTGTATTAAGGGTTGTAAAAGACGACAACATACACTTTCACGTTTATATGGTAATAAATTTTGACAATTAAGCATCAAGTTAGCCAATAATCATAAAAATATAGTATTGGAAGTTAGAAAGTAAGAAAGGGAAAAGCGTGAAATTTCCTGAAAGAAATATAAAAAAAAAAACTTGTTTAGGGCTGGACAAAGGTGTTAAAGAGCTCTTGAAGGTGGGTAATTTAAAAGGAAAGGAGGTTTTTTTTGGATGAGTCTCCCACGAAAGGGAAGAAAGTGAAGGAAGGAAGGCTGTTTTGGGAATTGGCTTGGTGATGTTATATAGGAGTAACAAGGAGAGCTTCGTGAGGTCTGTCGAAAGGCAGTAAAAGTGTTTTGATACAGATTCCGAGGTAAGAGAGGCACCTACGGAGGGAAAGCCCTGAAGGCGGGCTCTGGCTCTTGCCTATCGCATTTTGCATGGAAACAATGTACACGACTTGAGTTTTGCAAATACTTACATCACCCCTCTCCTACTAAACACTTTTTTGATCTTTTGCAATAAATCATAAATAACCTATTTTTATTTTTCCTACGTATACATTGTACTTTCTCAGTTTAGTAGCGTATTATAAATAGCGAAGAAAAAGTTCAAATCTAATCTCCTCTTACAATTTGACCAATTTTATCCGCCAAATCTTCACGACTTCCAACTTTTTAACCAATTTTAAAAGTATTCTACCGCGTTGACTTGTTTCCTAATATTCCATTCTATAGAGCACTAAACACCTCATAGAATTAACAAATACATGCATAAAACAGTTAATCTATCTAAATAAAATATTGATATAGCTTCTCAACCACTGATTTTTAAAGTTCAAAGATTGATTTCTTGAGGATTTTTGGTCGAAAGAAATTACACTCTTGTTTATATGCCGACGTTTCGCCAAATAATGTTTATCATTTTCAAGGTTCGTTTTTGACGAAGAAACTATTTACGAAACTATTTACTGATCGTGGTAGATAGAGGCATGAACTGTAAATAGTTTCTTCCTTAAAAACAAGCCTTGAAAATGCCAAACAATTTTTTGCGAAACGTCAGCATGTAAACAGGAGTGTAATCTATTTAAACCGAAAATCCTTAAGAAACCAATCTTTGAACTTTAAATAGAATATTCTATATTTTAGATAAATAAGCATTGAGTTTTGCTCTTTGATGGATGATGACAAAGTTCAACGCTTAATAAAGACTGACGTCTCCATTCTTGACAATGTTTACTGACCTTAAATAAAACTGCAGGATGAGGATTTAGAAGTAGTGGGCCTCTGGTCCAGAACTGCTAATTAAGACCTGCACTGATGTGCATGGAAATATTCGTTCGTCATTGGACAATTAATAGTGAACAGGCAAAGGTTTCAAATGGTATAATAAAGAACAAATTCTGCTGGTAACTAAAGCAGAGTGATAGTATTTTAAGATATTTCAATTAGATAAAATATTTGTTAAAGTAAAGATGAGATAATTATTAAGAAGTTAGATGAATGAACCAAATCATTGGATTAGAAAGAATATATCTGGGATTATTAATTTTGGTATAAATAGGTAGCAGATCCTCTTTTAAACAGGTATCATTAAAATTAACCGCAGTCTCGGCATTCACGATCTTAAGACTGAGAGATTCGATCCTACGAACTAACCTCCTGCTAACAGGGTTCAACTGGAAAAGGAGTTGGCCAAGAGACATGTTAAATTAAAATCGATGACTCATGCTTAGTCATTGCTATAAATGGATTAAAAGGATAGTACAGGTTAATATAAAGAGAAGGTCAAAGGTCAAAGGTCAATAATGAACATTATTGTCAATTGTTCATTATTGACCTTTGACCTTCTATATATTAACCTATACTATAAAAAAAAATTGAGCATAAATGAACTACTACCTCATATTTAAATAATTAGATATTTAAATGAAGTAAAATGAAAAATTTCTGTTCTGTGTATGAGTTTGAGGAACTCAACAGAATCTTTGGGGTTTAAGAGTTAGTTAAACCCTTCCTCTAAATGGTGCCAAGTTAGTATATGTTCCTTGTAGAAAACATAGTCCAAACTATTGCATTATGATACTATGTCGCACTTGTTAGCAAATATGTAGTGGCTGTTTTACGACGAGTAACAAACATAGTTACTAACTCAGTGACGTGGGGAGAGTACAGGACACATAAGTATAACTGCTTGGTATGATATGTGAGGAACACAGTAGAGTCTAAGGTGGTTAGGGGGTATTCTTCCTGTATGCTATTGGTAACATTTTGACCTACATACACAGACTAAGATCGTGGGAAAATTTGCTTCAATAGTATCGTGCTTGATTATACGCCACATTTTTCATATGGTTGATAGTAAATGCAGCCTCCAGAAGAGGTTTGAAGTAACTTAGCCTATATGAAGTCAGGAACTCATTAAATGTATATACATCAGACGTACACAAACTTTTCGATGCAAGGGTCGCATTTAAAATTTTACAATTCTAAATGGCTGCAAGTATTTTTTTTTGTAATATGAATAAACATAAAATAATCAAAATAAAGTATTTTTAAATTCAGAAATTGTTATCAATCAATACTTACAAGTAAAAACTGATCTTAGAACACATTTATTTTGAAGAAAAAACTATCTTATTAATTTTATTCCCAGTACCTCGTCGCAGGCCGCATGTGGCCCACGTCTTATATATATATTAATAAACTTGGCTAAGGCTTCCGTTGTGGAACTAACCCAGCAATATTACCTGCGAACAATAATAGTGCCAATGAAGAAAGCACTTTAGGTCTATAGACCAGTGCTTCTCAAACGGTGGGCCCGGGCGTATTGGTGCGCCCTGGAAGGTAGCCAGGTAAGCCCCAAGATAACGGAAGATTAAGTTTATATAACAGATTTATATTTTAGTTTTTGCATCATTTTCATTCATTTGAGAAAACACCAAGTATGTGGTTTTCAAGTCTGAGTCAAGTCTCGACTACTTCATATTTTGAACTGGAAGTTAAATTTCTTTAATCTTTAAGCATCAATGGATAATACTTCCTCTTTGCCTTTACTCGGGGATTTAAATCATTTTTACTAGCCCTCCCTCCCTCTCTCTCTCTCTCTCTCTCTCTCCCTCTCTCTTTCTTTCTTTTTCTTGAAAAAAAACTATACATTTTAATTTCCAATCATTTTCTTGTTATCAAATCTCAGGACTAAATTTTCTATATCAAAATCAGTGATGCGCCCCAAAGTTTTGGTTTGGTTTCATAGGTGCGCCCTGAAGTAAAAAAGTTTAAGAAACACTGCCCTACACTTTCACGGTAGGGCAAAGTCTAAATGCTAAATGTGTTCACTCCATTCAATGCTATTGTTATTTAGTTGTTGTATTTCTAACATAGAGCTTCCATGCTTTCATAAATGTAAACATTACTAATAAACAGTTCATGTTGAAGGATACTTCACTTCTTGTAATGAAATATGCCTCTTAATAATAACCTAAGAAAATAATGAAAAAAATCTCCTCATAAAAAGGTTTTATATAAATCACGTTAGAAAACGGATTTCTCTTCTTGAAATACTCCTAAATACAAATAAACGCAATTAACAAAAATGAATTCAATAATCAAATTGATAAGGTAATAAATTATGAAATAAATTTTAATAATAATTGCTTATAATATTTTAATTATTCTTTTCGTTTGTTTATATTTAGTTGCATATTTTATATTTTACAGTAAAACATAGTTTTCGCCTCTGGGCTGGTAGTTTGGGGTTTGGTCTCCACCTGGCCTTCCTGTGTGAATAAATCGAGGGTCAGGTGGGGATTGAACCCCGGACTACCAGCCCGGAGGCGAGTACGTTAACCATTGAGCTATCCAAGCCCCTCGCCAAATCTTACGCCCTCCGCGGACAGTAAAAATGAGGTTTTATACGCCACTTATTCCACATATTAAACCATACTATTGTGCTAATGGTTTCCTATTTAACGGTTGGGGAAATTAACTGAAAGAAAATATAATTCTAAAATAAAAAAAATCGCTGATTATAAACAAGCGTGAGTTAAATGGAGGAAATGGTGACTGGAAGAAAGAAATCTGTCTGTATGTCACCATTGCAGCGGCCAGGGAGAAACTTCATTTGAGAAAAGTGGTAGAAATTGTCCACCAGTGACCCAGCTTCGATTCAAATCAATTCCTTCGACCTCCTTTCAAAGTATTCCTTTATTGTCACCGTAGTCAGTGCCAATTTTGCCTCTAACTCTTACTTCCTTTCCATTATTTTTATAAAAATCATTTCTCCTATCCATTTTTATAAATTATAATTTAAAATTATACTAAAAAAAAAAAAAAATTTCTTGGAAAAATTTTAAGAGCAAAGTCTTTTTTCTTAAGCAGTGGTTTTTACGTTGAATTTGGTTTCAGGCGTTTATTGTTAAATCCAGTTAGGTTAGGTTACAGTGGCTGTCCCAAGAGAGAACACATAGGCCGCAAGCCGGCCCCTTGTGATACCACAAAGCAGAATTGGGGCTATTCTCCCCCGTCCCTGGTCCACTCGAACCATCTAGAGAGAACAATAAATCTAGACAGACCCCTGATATCAGTGAATGCTAAGTTCTCAAGATTGTCAAAGAAATATTCAAAGAAAAAAAATTAAATCTAGTTATCGATGAAAATCATGTGCTGTACACCTATTCCTATTTCTGTGATCTTTTTCCTTCCTTCGTCCCTATAGTTAAAAAAATTGTTTGTCAAGTTTGACAAAAGTTGATAAATTAAAAGTAAAATTAACATTTTTAAATAATTTTTTAAATAAAAAAGTGATACCTAAATCATTAATTCCGAAATGTTTAATTCATATTTGTCAAGGTCCCTTTTATAATTTTCTTTAGCCATTACTAAAAAAGCAGTTCAGATTTTACTCTGACGAAGACCGTTTGTTAAATTTGAAAGATCTTAGTCTTTTTTCTGATTTTCTTACTGTAGTTTTTAAATTGTTACCTACATGTGTAAGTAGTCTTACAATGTTACATTATGGAAAGGTCCATTTGTAGGCTCAAATGTAATTAGAGAAAACTTTTTTCATCCTAAACTGATAAATCCAGAGTTTTGAAATTTTGGCATCATTTCAAAAATTGTGAAATTAATTAATTTGCGAAATGAATACATAACAAGGATAAAAAATTTAAAAATTTTCACATCCAGGCAAGGTATGTTTTGCTACAAAATGTAATAGTTTTGGCTGATAACTTTGAAGCTTTGTTAACAGATGAAATGGAACTACAATAGATTAGAAAAATTTTAAGAGCGTAGTCTTTTTTCTTAAGCAATGGTTTTTACGTTGAATTTTGTTTCAGGTGTTTATTGTTAAATCCAGTTAGATTAGGTTACAGTGGCCGTCCCGAGAGTAACCTAACCCAAAAGAGTAACCTTTTGAACTTTTCATCTCAAAATAGTACATTTTGAGAGAATAAGCTGAATACTTTTTCCACTGAAATTACACAGACGAAATGGGATGTTATGAGTTGTTTTACGTTTTCAGAATATGCTTTTTTCTGCTCAGTGGCAACGTGCTCGCTCTTTGAACTGGTAGTTCTGGGGTTTCATAACCCACTCTGACCATCGTTTAATTTACGAGTTGAATAAATCTGAGCACTTAGTCTTTTGAAGAGGACGTTAAGCCGTCGGTCCTGAGCCTGTACGATATCAGGCATTCGTTAAAGATCCCTACTCTAACTACACTTGAATTAGGTAAAATTTAGGACTTTCAATGTAGATTCAATGTGCATTGTATGGTTATCACGATGTGTCAATGTTTGGCCTACGCGTGTTCCCTTGTGGGACTGCCACTGCAACCTAACCCAAACAGTTAACTGTACAACAATGAGAGTTTGTCGAAAACTCAATCTAAAATTAACAAGTTTAAGCAAAATCAACACTTTCTAAAGTCAAAAAACGCAATAATGCCAAAAAAACTGAAAACTTATCTTGTAATACTAATGACCAAGAGTTAAGTAAAATACTACTAAAACTCAACTTATTATCGACCAGATTGATTTTATGTTTACTTATATCAATTTTGAGTGTAGGACACCCCAATTTTTGATATTTTGATCATGTCTGGAAAGACATTTATATTTTCATCTTTTATATATATTATATGGTTTCCTCATCTTTTCCTATCTTTTCATCTCAGTTATCTTTATAGTCCTTTTATTATCTATTTTATGACTACATTTTTATTCTTATTTTTTTCATTCATAATGTTACTTATTTTTTCTCTGCTCGCCTTTTAACAGGGCGTAGTGCTAGCTGCATTGTTAGTTTCCAACTGTCTCTGCATTGCTGCGTTTATCCTTTAATTTTTTCTCCTGATTACGGTTGAAACCGACAATCGTAGAATATAAATGCTATACTTCCATTATATATGTTTTGTAGTTATATTGAACTAAATATAGTTTAGTTTTGTAGCCATGTAGTTATCAATTATTTTTTATATACGAAAAGATATTGTAAGTGTAACCATCCGGAAGGCATTACTTTCATACCCCAGTACTATAAGATTTATCTATTAAATTAATTGAAACTTAATAACTAATATTTTTATAAGTAAATAAACATTTTTGTGATTTTATTACAATTTTTTTTTAATTTATTAAAAAATTAAGTAAGCAAGTTGTTTCAAGTTCACCACTAAATCCATAAACATGTTTTAATGAAGTGTATTTATTTTCAGGTGCCTGGGAGATCTCTGTGGAAGATAAATTTTACAGGTTTTTATCTTTTATTATATTATAAATAATGAGGTTATAGAAAGATTTTCTTTATCTATTATCAAATGAAAAGATAACTCTAGGTTCCGATTAAATAGTTCTTAACATAACTTTGTTTTTTTTATATATTTTATGTAATTGCAATATTTAAATGTGGCACATGACTAGAAACATTGTAAGGAAGGTAAAATGCACCATAAGGGATGTAATAATGTACAAATTATAACTCTCAATTATGAAATTAACCTCTGATATCACTCGGGAAAGAGTATGAAAATAAATAACAACTAATATATGATCAAGTAATATATAAAATGTTTTAAAAAATAATGGGAAGAAAATATATAGTGTTTTATAGACATGAAATGTCGACTTCAGGAAGTTTTCTTAGCTGTATGCTTGGCAATTTCTCGGAACATTAGGTGAAAAAAATTCTTTCAACAAAAAGATGAGTATTATAAAAGTTATAGACCTGTTTATAGAACGAGATTTAGTTCTATAATCTATTTTTAAGTATTATTATAGACAATATAAAGTTATAGACCTGTTTATAGAACGAGAATTAGTTCTATAATCTATTTTTAAGTATTGTTATAGACAATATAAAGTTATAGACCTGTTTATAGAACGAGATTTAGTTCTATAATCTATTTTTAAGTATTGTTATAGACAATATAAAGGTATAGACCTGTTTATAGAACGAGAATTAGTTCTATAATCTATTTTTAAGTATTGTTATAGACAATATAAAGTTATAGACCTGTTTATAGAACGAGATTTAGTTCTATAATCTATTTTTAAGTATTGTTATAGACAATATAAAGTTATAGACCTGTTTATAGAACGAGATTTGGTTCTATAATCTATTTTTAAGTATTGTTATAGACAATATAAAGTTATAGACCTGTTTATAGAACGAGATTTAGTTCTATAATCTATTTTTAAGTATTGCTATAGACAATATAAAGTTATAGACCTGTTTATAGAACGAGAATTAGTTCTATAATCTATTTTTAAGTATTTGTTTTATCTCAAAACCCATATGGGATCTTGAGGTTTGCAAAAATTGTTTGATTTGGTTGATTAAAGGGATGTAAAAGAATGTTGCTCTAAAAATATTTTTATGATGGCTAAAATCGATAAAATTATGATGATTTTTAGTTTTATGGTTAAAATCAATACATCATTGCTGCGTGCCTATATAGTCAAGAATGCGTTCTTTTCATATCAGCATTGAGTGTCTAGGTAAGACAGCTGTGAAAAGCAGTAGTTGAAAAGTATTTAGTGGTCGCAGCTTTGAGATGAGAATATGCTTTTGAAACATAAGAGAAACCTATCTCACCGCAGGTGAATGTTACGTGAACACTATTTTGTTCATTGATATATACATTTGGTTATAAAACATACCAGTAGATATCAATAATATAAATTTTACGAAAATTCCATATAAAATTATAGGAAACTTTAACATAAATTTTGTTGGAAATTTACGACGCCCTATATAGAATTAGTCTTTTTTATGTGGTATTACAAAGGACCAATGTTCGACCTGTGTGTTCCCTTGTGGGACTGCCACTGCAACCTAACCTAACCTATTTAGTATTTAAAGTAGTGCAACATATTTGCAACTTTTGCAACATATGTTTGCATACATATTTGCAACATATGCAAATATGAGCTGTGAGTGATACAAAGTTTTATTGTACAGGGCTAATGTCCCCAAGGCGATGTGCTTAAAAAAAAACTTGACTACTCTTAAATGCAATTCATATGCGTAATGCATATATACTGTTAATTTTATTGTGCATATTTAAATACTTATAAATAAAATACGAATGCTGTTTTTCATTTTAAATGTATGAAGTTTTCACCTGTAAGATGACACAATTTTATTAATAAGTTGTTGGGGTCGTAGAAAAAGTTAAGTGTTATGAGCATTCATCCTTTACTTCAATCAAAATCATTAAAACAAAACCCTTTCGCAAATTATAAGTTGTTTAATTTCAAATAATCTGTAGAAGTCAGGAAAATAACTTTTTTTTTCATTTTTAAGCCATTATAGTGAAATCTTTAATGATTCTTTTGAAAAAGTTAGTTGTATGAAGTAGAAACTGGATTCCTAAGAAACTGAAGCGACGTGGGGATCAGGCAAGTACGTGTTGAAGATGGAAGCCGTTAGTTAGTCCGATATGGAGCTCGACGCTGACTGTCTACGCTATTGTGCTTCCAGCACCGGAACGAAAACACACATACACAACTCACCGAGGGGCAGTTTCTTTCATTTCTTTTGGTATAACTTCCCAGGCCTACCATTCTTGTTGCTAATTCTTTATGCATACCTATTTATCAAAGTTTTTGGTAATTCAACAGTAAAAACTTATTTCTTAAGTCCATGATAAATAATCATATCTGTAATTGGTTAAAACTTTCTTGAAACTGTTTGTAACCGTCTTACCAAAAAGGATTTCCTGTCTCATCAATCTATCCTTTTCTTTGTTGGCACCCAGAATACTCTGGTGATTCAACCATGGTTATTTGATGTAGGGAGGAAAAAGAAGTCCTTCGCTCTTCCTGAATAAGAAAAAATAAGAGCCACTTATGTACCGGGGCTAGCATAACTGTAACCGTTTTGACATTCGAAACCTGGTAGAAATACACGTATATACCGGGGCCAGCATAACTGTAACCGTCTTGACATTCGAAACCTGGTAGAAATACACGTATATACCGGGGCCAGCATGACTGTAACCGTTTTGACATTAGAAACCTGGTAGAATTGCGCGAGTAAATTGATTGGTCAAATGCGCGACGTAGCATCGTGGTGTCCGCCTCCGCAAGGTCCACCTTGGACACCCTCAAGGTTTGTGGCTAACCTGGGGGTGACGAAAGAGCAACACGGGAAAAAATCGTCAGCCTGATTTGATTTATTGGTGTAATGGCTAGAAAGGTAAGGTACACAGCGATCAAAACAGGTTATTCTATATATACTCACTTCACGAGGACCGTTTCGTCGTGTATCATTAGTGAGCGGACGGTTGGTTCTCGTGACGTGGCGAAAGGGCTTCACGTTAAAATACATCAATCTATTCTGCTTTATCATGGTATGGTCGAAAAGCCGAGGAACATGAATAAATCAAAACAGGTTATTCTATATACTAAATTTGGAACGAGTTTTGATAAATGCCAAAGTCAATCTCCAGTTTGATTATTAAAGATATTGATGGATGTTATAACAAACCAAAAATAACTCAGCAGATAGAACCAACTTCAGTCTTGTAAACTAAACTAATGAAGTAAAATCGCTTGTTTTAACTTTCGTTGAATAATTGACCATATTTTGCTGAAGCCATTTTTTTTGACAAGTTTTTCCAGGTTTCAAAGTAATAATTATAATAATAATAATAATAATAATAATTATTATTATTATTATTATTATTATTACAATTAAAGTATTATAACAATTAAATTTAAATTAATTATAATTATTATTATTTCGAAACTAGGAAAAACTTTTAAAAAAATGGCTTCAGTAAAATATGGTAAATTATTCAACACGAAATTTTTTTAAACGAAGGACTGCTCCCAAACTTTACAAACTTTACTCCCAAAAATATTTCACATACACACGTAAAATAACAATTAATGATCAAACCACAATATGAAATGGGAAAACAAGACTAAGATCTTTCAACCGTAACAAGGGTCTTCGTCAGAGTCAAAAACCCAACTCGTGGTTTCATCACCACGATATATATATATATATATATATATATATAATATAATATATATATATATATATATATATCAATGATCAAACCACAATAAGAAATGGGAAAACAAGACTAAGATCTTTGAACCGTAACAAGCGGTCTTCGTCAGAGTCAAAAACCCAACTGAAACACCAGATGTTTTCTGCATCTAGTGTTTCAGTTGGGTTTTTGACTCTGATGAAGACCGCTTGTTACGGTTCAAAGATCTTAGTCTTGTTTTCCCATTTCTTATTGTGGTTTGATCATTGATTGTTATTTCACGTGTTTCTTTATTTTTTTTAAAAAATTTAAAGAAACGTGTTTCTCTATGTTTCTTTATGTACATTGAACTCTCTCTCTCTCTCTCTCTCTCTCTCTCTCTCTCTCTCTCTCTCTTATATTATATATATATATATATATATATATATATATATATATATATATATTATATATATATATATATATATATAGTTCAATATAAACAAAGAAACATAGAGAAATCAAAATAACACACTTACAGCCTCTAATTTTCGGTTTGAACCGTCTTCAGGAGAGATAAGAGAGGGAAACCAAGCGCACTGGTTCAGAGACGGTTGGAGACCAACAATGTTGCCGCATGCGCGCCCGTTCACAGAAAATAAGGTAGACAGGAATCAATTTATAATTACATTAAATTAATGGAATATGAAAACAATAAATAAATAAAAGAAAAAATTGAAAAATTAAGGGAAATTGATATATATTAACGAACAGAGAAATTGATACATAAACAAAAGTACTGATTAAGCTATGATAGAATAAAATAAAACTAAGAATACAAATAATAATAATAAATGAAACAATTTATTAAAAAAAAAAAAAAAAAAATTGGTGATAAAATATGAAAAGGCAAAGAACTTTTAAACATTATCGCTTTAGATTGAGGCCAGGTGCACTGTGCGCAGTGCGCTTGGTTTCCCTCTCTTATCTCTCCTGAAGACGGTTCAAACCGAAAATTAGAGACTGTAAGTGTGTTATTTTGATTTCTCTATGTTTCTTTGTTTATATTGAACTATATTTGTCCGTTTTGGATCGTATTTCCAACGAAAAAAAGTGTATATATATATATATATATATATATATATATGCAAAACTAAAATTTATCGGGACTGGGTCAGTTCTTCAGGTTCAAATTAAACTCTTATTGCCAAAGTTTTGTTCTTTATTTAAAACCTTTTTCATAGGCAGAATAATAAATTTTGAAACAGAAAAACTAAGTATTATATTATAAATTATTTTACAAAGAAAAATAGTTTGTGGATTTCAAAAAGAACTGTAGTTTGAATGATCACGTGACACTGAAGTTAGGTTTAATTTGAACCTGAAGAACTCACCGAGTTCCTATAAACTTTAGTTTGTTTCTATTCCACGGTCGATACTTTTATCAATATATATAT
Organism: Hermatobates lingyangjiaoensis; assembly: GCA_026182355.1. NCBI lineage: Eukaryota > Metazoa > Arthropoda > Insecta > Hemiptera > Hermatobatidae > Hermatobates > Hermatobates lingyangjiaoensis. Next base: position 29,392 of record JAPFBL010000601.1, read on the forward strand.
ATATATATATATTGTAATGGAGGTTAATGAGAAAGCAAGTACTCAAACTAAACGAAATTTGACCCGAACTTATTGGACCAACATTTAGGTCAAATAGAAATTATAAAAAAATATAACAGCTAAGCAACAGACATTGGACTTCATTAATACAAAAAAGGTGTAATAATTGTTTTAACAAAATTACTGCCGACCATTTCCATTAAGTTAGGTTCAACCAGATGATTATTTCAGTAACAAGTTTATGATTTTAATAAATTAACTTAAAGGTTATTTATGTAATAAGTTTTGAAATAGTAAGTGTTTTCGTGTTTTGTTTTACGGGTAGTAAGTATTACATTAGGCAGTGTTAGAGAGGTCATTATCTAGAATAGTGTTCTTTAAGGTGATGAATGCATAAAACAGATTGCTAAATAGGAGGTCTTTTTTTTTATCCCATTTAGAATTGGTAATAGTTTTGAAACGGCCGTTTTGTTAAATGGAATTTAGAGTGATCCTTGGAAAAGGTCAAATGTCTTGGTTTAAAGCCAAGATGAGGTCAAGGTGAGAGGGACCGCCCGACCTATTCAAGTCATGTCCTGCTTTATCCCTCAGTCTCTTGGTCCTAATTTTAATTTATTTAGCTTTTAACATGTTTATTGTTAATTTTTTTAACAAACACTACAAACGCTTTATGAACTATTAACTTATTGTAATACTAGGTTGCAGTGGCAGTCCCACAAGGGAACACACGTAGGCCGAGCATTGGCCCTTTGTGATACCACACAATTGAAGATTGATTCTACAGTGGGAGTCCTAAATTTTTTGCCTAAACTCAAGTGTGTGTAGAGTAGGGATCTTTAACGAGTACCTGACATCGTACAGTCTCGGGACCGACGGTTTAACGTCCTTCTCAGAGGGACGACGCGCTCAGATTTATTCACCTCCCGTGTGAATAAATCGAGGGCCAGGTGAGGATCGAACCCCGGTCCTATCAGTTCAGAGGCGAGCACATAACCACTGAGCTAGCCTGACCCCTATTGTAATACTAATTATCTCGAAGAATCTTTATTCAAGAGTAGTGTGGTAAAATAATAAGGATTTACTTTTTGTTTCTGTGTTAATATTTTCTATTTTTTATCAAACTTTGTCGTAAAAAGTGGACGGATATCAGTTTTTACAATCTTTTATTATATAAGAACAAAGTTTGGTTTGAAAAAAAAAATTGTTTAATATTACTGTAGTCAAAATTGCCGCTTTTCCGCTCTAGAATTGCGTAAAGCTTACAATGGACTGCTTTAAATTACAAAAGTAATGCTGTTCGTGAAAACTTATTTATATTATCGTAAATATCAAATATTTGTTTAATGCATTTTTAGGTTTTTCCTTCTATACTATAAATTACTCAGGGTTGACTTATGAAAACTTAGAAATACGATATGACAAGTATACCAAAGTCGTAGTTAACGATATAAAAAGTTCACCAGCATAGTGTGTATTTTGAGATATTCTAAAGTTATAAGTGAAAAAGAATTGTGGAGGTGAACGGTTTCAGTATGTAACTGTATGTATGTATTGTAAATGTATGTATTACTGTATGTAACATTAAAAATAAAAAAAAATCTTGGTAGTTCAGTTTGGGGATCATCCCGGAATGTAAGGTATTTTTGAAAATCTACTTCATCTACTAGTGCTTTGTAAGGTATACTTGTTGCTCTCCCCAGATAAGAACACTTAGTAAAACCATCTTGACTTATTATTCTTTCCTCATCCATTAGTAAGAAACAGAACACAGAATGTGTTTGAATTAAAAAATATTTATTAATATGAATATAGAACGATATTTCAATTTGAAGGTATGTGTTAATTGTATTAAGTTTAGCCACTACAATACACACAATCTTTTCTCATATGATGTATTCCCTCATGGAATCATATATTGTCATATGATGTTTTGTAAGCATCTAAGAGTAAGTGAAAAAGAATTTCAAAACATAATTGATCATTCACAGTTGTATATAAAGGTGTCACTATCTAATAATAATATACATTGATACTTAGTATGAGTTGATTATGTATAATTGTATATCAAAGTACAACTACATAAAAAAACTAAACATTTGTCATTTCATATACCTTGATCATACACAATTTTATGTCAATGTATCACCGCCTTATAGTACTAATCATTGTCACAGTGTTTACCTTGACTTATAAAATTGCCTATCAAGGTAATAAAACAACTAAATAAAACAACTGAATATAATAATTACATAATCATTACCACTGAATATACCTTGATCATACACAATTGTACGTATATCAATGTATAGTACCTAATAACACTAATCTTTGTCACAGCGTTTACCTTGACATATACAATTTTCTATCATGGTATCACTAAGTAATAAAATCAATCATTGCCACTACATATACCTTGATCATACACAATTGTATATCAATGTATACTACCTAATAACACTTATATTTGTCACAGCGTTTACCTTGACATATACAAGTGTCTATCAAGGTATCACTACATAATAAAACTACACATTGTCATTTCATACACTTTGTTCAAACACAATTTTATCAATGTATGCTACCTAATAACACTAATCTTTGTCACAGCGTTTACCTTGACATATACAAGTGTCTATCAAGATATCACTACATAATAAAACTAAACTTTGTCATTTCATATACTTTGTTCAATCACAATTTTTTTCAATGCATGCTACCTAATAACATTAATCTTTGACACAACTTATACCTTAATATATATAATTGTCTATCAAGGTACCACTACATAATAAAACTAATCATTGTCACCGTATATGCCTTGATCATACACATTTTTTTTTTTAATGTATGCTACCTAATAACACTAATCTTTGCCACAGCGTTTACCTTGACATATATAAGTGTCTATCAAGGTATAACTACTTAATAAAATTAATCATTTTATTAAGCTCAAAATGTACACATAACTCAAAAAAGTTACACCTGATTTTTTCAATATATACTACATTGAAACCTACCTAAAAACACTAATCTTTCTCACAACGTATGCCATAATATATATAATTGTCTATCAAGGTATCACTACACAATAAAACTAATAATTGTGACTGAATATACCTTGATCATAAACAATTATATGTCAATGTATCACCACCTATAATATTAAATATTCTTATTCTGTATACCTTGATATTACGTTGTCGTATATGAAAATATCACAACATACGAAAACTAAACATAACTAATTGAATAAATTTGTATATTAAGTTTGTTTTTCCATTTCCTCTTGTTTATCTCCTAAAGTAAAACCTACTTTAGGTTTGTGACCTAAAAGCGTGCTAAACAAAGCTCGACCTACAATCAAGAAATGACTTGAGTTAATGCGGCGATGGAATCTGCGAATGGCATTTGCACGAGCACCCGCATCTGTCGGCCTGCGTCTTATCTACATAACGGCTGCCTTTCTCCTTTGACAACTGCACAACGGGCTCTGTAAGGCCGCACGTAGTCAACACAAATACACTGTAATAGACATGTCATTTCAGCCTTTCAGTACATGCATCAGTTTCATGCATGAACAACAAATCTTTTCTAAAGAAAGAAAAAATTCTTTTCAAAGAATAACTCACTCATCTTGGAAATTCAGATTTTTTTTTTTTCTACAATCTCAACAGTCCTTCTCAATTATCATGATTCAATCAGTTATATAATTTCAAATCATATAACCATGTTTATTAAAAATTTACAAGTTAATTCAAGCGGTATTTTGATTACGAGGTTAACCAGAAAACAAATGCATTGAACTGAGATGATAATAAATTAACATTGCATATTCATCTTATTGCATAAACATAAAACTCCGCGTGATATTTAGAATGAAGTAAAGAAAATCGCATTCTCATGGAAATGAATTCAGGTCTCCAGTGTATTGTCAACTCTATAAAGTGCCCAAGTTATTTAGATTCGAATTAAAAATCAAAACTGAAGTCCTTTCACGGCAAAATTACTACACAACATTAAATCTAATACATTCATATTGTTACTATCACTGAGGTTAGTATGATTTATATTACAAATGGGAGAAATCGTCATACCTCGTAAGATGTTCTTGGAGTCGTTTGAGCGCTTTCGGACGTTGTCTATCTTCAATCGCTAATAACCTAAAGATCAGTTATTAAGGTGTTCATATATTCAATCCATTGTTAATCTTATCATTATCCTATCTGAACAATGGATTGGATGTATGAGCCCTTTAATAACAGCTCAGTAGTTTAGTTGCGTTAGAAGAGGGACAAAGTCCGAAAGCGCTTCAACGACTCCAAGAACATCTTACGATGTATGCCGGTTTCCATTATTTCTAATACAGATTAAATCTAATGAAAATAGTTTTTATTTTTAAAAATATTGTTTTTTGTAGATTCTTGGAATATGTGGTTTAATAAGTTTTCCTTATATTCAGTAACCTTCATTAATTTTTCTTTTAGTTAAAATGTTAAAGAAAAATCTGTTCTTCCAATAAGAGTGTTTAAATAAGAAAATAAAATAAACAGTTTAACAACAGATGTATTAGCGTTGGGAACGCACCAGTTAAAACTGTACTTGACCTTATAAACTGTTCAAATAGTATTGAACCTTTCCTACTTTTTTCATTGCGTTTATCCTTTCCTCGTTATAATCGTGAGTAAATACCACACAATAAAGGATTGTATAGCACGCGAGTTCATAAGATATATAATAAGGGTAAACCAATATACTGCTGTTTTCTAGTAAACTGATAGCTTAAATCCTTGCTTATCCGCACCTTGGGGCCAGGTTAGCTCAATGGTTAACGTGCTCGCCTCTAGGCTGGTAGTCACAGGTTTGATCCCCACCTAGCCCTCGATTTATTCACACGGGAGGTGAATAAATCTGAGTATATCGTCCCTTGAAGAGGACGTTAAGCCGTTAGTCCCAAACCTGTACGATACCAGATACTCGTTAAAGATCCCTTTTTGAAATGCACTTGAGTTAGGCAAAATTTACGACTCCCAATATAGAACCTGTAGAATCACCGATCAAACAAAAAGCTGGTAAACAGCTGACGTTATCACCCGGCTAGGAGATCGGTTTAAACAATAAAATAATCCACACCTCGTTAATCCGTATTTCTGTCTATTCAGAGAGTGTGCAGCTAAAAACGTGATTCGGGGCGATCATAAACACATTCCCACTTATCACTACGACCCATCAGAATGCAGAAGGGTATTCATTATCAAGTAGGAAAACCAAGCTTTTTGAATAGTTAATAATCCGTCTATAACTAATTTATAAAACTAACCGTCTTAACCCAAACATTTACTTGATATCCTATCTCTTTCGGAACTCATCCATTGTCCAGATTGAACTCCTACTGTCAAACAAAAACAGTGGACGAGTTACGAAATTAATCAATCTGTGAAGATTATGCTACACTTAAAACATATTTTTTTAAGAATATTATTTCACAACCAAATTAGCTTAATTTGTACAAAAGCATACCATAGATATTGCAATGATGAACAAGAACTGTAGTTTTTTAGTATTTTATTTTATTTAGTTCCTTATTTTAGTTTATTTGCATTCTATATATACCTTTTTTGTTTTAAACGCTTTTATTTTTTCATTACCTGAATTCGTTTTGGAGACATTTATTCCCGATAAACCGACATCAGTTTTACAATTAGCAGTATACTTTAGCACTCCGTATGACGTCTTAGGACACAAACAATCTATATAAAGTTAAAATATATACTTGAACTATTAACGGTCAATTACACTAACTCAATAATAAGATTTATTTACTGGTAAACACATTTTTTGGTGCCCATAGTTTCTAAGCTGATTTATATTAATTAACTAATTAATTAACTGATTCCAAAAATCATACTATTTTTTTCTCATCAGGTCTTGTTATTGATATGTTGCTTGATTGATATTGATTGTTTTAAAGGTATTTAAAACTTACTTTTAAAGGTATATGTTTGCTTGATTGATATTGATTGTTTTAAAGGTATTTAATACCTTTTCTATCTTAAAATTAGGTGTATCGCTAAATACATTCTAGCGTCAAAATTATAATTGTTGGTTCTTACATGACAACCAACACGTTCATATTCCTAACACTAATATGTTAAAATAATATTAACATATTGTTTTATTACAGTCGTGGACTGTAACATTGACGATTATATAGGCAGAGAGGTCTGCTTTCTGAAAATGATTGCCCGCAGACTTATCGGATTTCAGGTGGAAATTATTTGAGCTTTTACTTGCGTTATAGATTCTTAAAGTAAAAAATTAACCATCCTGTCCTAGGTGACATTCGTTAAGTAAACTAAATGTGTTTTACTATATTTGCGGATAATATACGTTGAAATCCAAATGTATTGCGTACATGTTTGTATAAGTAAACTTATGAACAGTTATATAAACAACGCGTTTCGAACACGTACTGTTCTTCTTCAGGCATTAACTACGAGTGCGTGTCTGTGTCACTACGCGTAAACGCGTTGTTTATACGATTAAATTTTTATATGTGAAGACCATTTCATTAGCTTTTTACCCTACAATGATTAATACCACATAATAACTGATTGCACTACGTTAAAATTAAGCATAGTTATTTGAATACAACTAACTTGTAAAACTATAACGTCTTATCTAATACTTTTTCCTGATATCTCAGCTATTTTTGAAGTCGTTTATTATCCAGAGTAAACGTACTTTTATTTTTTCTTGATAGTAACGAATGCCAAGTCCCATCAATGTATTAAAAGAGAACGTACGTGGTAAAACGACATATTATTATAAAAATATTTTGTCAATCTCTATGGTTCCGAATAATATTCTATAACTTTTATTATAATAATATTATACAGGGTGTCCATAAAGTCCATGTGCAGGTTAAAAAAAATTATAACTTGATTCGTATTTACGATAGAAATAATCTGTAAAAAAGATTAGAAGGAAGTAAACCAACATTTTTTAAGGTTTTATTCTAAAAATAATTTTTAGTTTCCACAGTCCTCCATTATTAGCAATATAGAGGTTAATACGCTTTTGCAGTTTACGGAAAACATGCGCCAACTGATTTACAATAATCCGTAAAATCTTATTAGTTATTTTAGATTTCAAATCTCCAAATGAACAAGATTTAGATGCATGCACAGTTGTTTTCACATACCCCTATAAGAAAAATATAATGGAGTCAAGTCTGGCGAATGTGAAGATGAATGAAATGGTTCACCTCTTCCGATTTATCTGTTAGGAAGTTCGTGATTTATCTGTATGGAAGAGGTTACCACATGATGGAGGATAAGTGGATAAAATTTCAAGAAAACTTTAAAAAATATAGATTAACTTCTTTCTAATCCTTTTTACAGATCATTTCTATCCCAGCTACAAATAAGGGTATATTTTTATTAAAACACACACGGACTTTATGGACACCCTGTATAATATTAAATTATAATAATACTATTTTCTATAATTTTTAACTTTGATTTTCTTTTTAAAATAAAAATTTATAACATATGTAATTATATTTACAACCTTTTATAATATTTATAAGTTCGACGATGTTATCTCTGATTAGAATTGCTACTAAAGTCACTAAAAATGACTCACGATTACAAGAAGGGTATATTTTTATAGAAATATTATTAAAAACCTTTATATCTCCGAAAATAATATCATTCTATATAACTTTTAGGTTTGAATTTGTGATTACAAATAAACATAAATAATACGTAATATTCTTTACTATCTTTGTAGTATTTAAAAGTTTGATATTATTTCTGATCAAAATTGCGAGAAAAGCCACTAAAAAAGGACTCACGATTACAATGTAGTTATGATAGGAATTTTAACGACTATTTGTTTTTTATGAAAACTTTTGAATATTTTAAGGAATCATCAGAAATATTGGAAAGTCGATCTAGTTTAAAAAGAGTGAAATACAGATTATTTGAGTTAAGTGCGCTAGTCGTGATGGAGGACAAACATTGACGAGATATCTAGGGGATATAGAGAGGGTCTGTTTCTGAAAATGATTGTCCGCAGACCGATCGGTTTCCAGGTGGAAAGCGTTCGGTTTATCATTGGGTGGTTGGGGGTGGCGGGGGGTGTAATGGAGAGTCGTCGTGCAAAGGTAATCTCCAGATAGAAAGTCTGCAGCTCCCTACTATGTCCAGCTTCCTCTCTCTCTAACCATCATCGATTTAAAAACTATCTTCTTCCTTGTCCAAGGTGACCTTCATGAACTATACCTTTAGTATTCTCTCGTAAAGAAAAAAAAAAAGGAAATAGTTAAATGTATTCAGAATGAAAAAAAAAAACAAAATATTTCGTAAAATTGAAAATAATCGATATTATTTTTGTTTAAATTACAAATTTAGATTTTTTTTACCGCCCCACTAGGTTTTTTTTTTTTTGAAGGGAGTTGCCTATTTTTATTTTGAAGAATATATTTCACATCAAAGAAAAAAAATTAAAAAAATTACCTATTTAAATTGTAAGAAACTTTTTTACTTTACCATAAGTAAAGTATATTTTTAAGTAAATTTGTCAATCAACACAGAGGTCAGGAGATAGTAGCTTAAATGTTTAAAACTCCTCTGATTAAAAGTGATTTATTAAATACATGGCATATATTTCTATTTAAGAATTGTGTTAGCAAACAATTATGAATCCCTTATTATTTTTCGAAAAAAAAACACTTGTAGACGCTTCTGTTTTTTAATTAATTCAATGAAATAATATGTTTTCTGAAAAACTTAGAACAAACTTATTATAATTGTAAAAAAAGAGTAAATATTTTAATCTTTCATGAAATAGTATTTGATGTTTTATAAGGTACTTAATTTAAAAATGTCACTTTTTTGAATCTGAGATGATAAATATAAATAAACGATGGTAAAATGTGTTATTAGAGTTTCAAAATGAAATGTTATTAATCTAATTGCAGTTTTTAGCAGTTATGCTGTGCTCTCAAGTACAGTGATTACTAGCTTCTACGAATTGTGGGAAAACGTTGCGGTGATACGTTTAGATGGATACTTTAAATTGTCCCTAACTCGGAGAGGCAAAGTGATAGAAAATAAAAAAAAATGTGTGTATGCCTGATGTACTAGGTGTTTATTGGAATTTTTAAAGAACACTTCATTGGTAAAAGTCATAGCAGATTAAACATATTGCCTAATCTATAGCCATTTTGAGACAGCTCAAATCAGTTTTGTATTATATATATATATATATATATTACAAAACTTAAAATTTAGTTAATATAATAAACATTATTTTGTTTCTATTCTACGGTCGATACTTTTATCAACATTGATATATATATATATATATATTTGTATAAGTTGGCAGCAGATCTTCATCTAAGCATACATTATTGAAAAGCAGAGCAGATTCTGCATTCACGACTTTTTTAAGTAGCTGTTCTTTTCTCCTAATGACACTTCTATGTTGCAGGGGTAATGCAAATACTAGATTGCCCAGCGACATTTTCAGGCAAAAACATAATCACATAACTACTAAAATTTTATTCACTACTCTTTAAAACACAAGCTTTCGACCTCGTTGGTCATCCTCAGGCAGAATAAATTACTAAGACAGATAAATAATATAAAATCTTAAAGTAACAAAATAACAGGATACAACTAGAAATGCAAATATAAGGGATAACAATAGAAAAGGTGATATAGATGTAACAATACTAAGAGGTAATAGTAGGTGGCGATCCTAGCGTCCAGGAGGTTAACTAGCCATCACTCCATCCTTGTTAGTTTAATTTTATTATCAAAGTTTCTTGAAGTCGGTATAATAAACATTTCACTGGATTGCAAGTTAATCTCCGGGCATTTCTCCTTTATGTATATGGCTTCTAGGATTTGTAAATGAAGCAGGTTTCTATTAAAGTTTAAAATGGACGTTCCCTCTACAACCATCTTACGCGTCAGTGAAGTGTGGTGTTTTTTCGCCAACTTTTATATGGGAAGCATAGAAAAAGAGATATTTTCCACCTTGTCGAAGCCACCCATATATTGTCGGTACATTGACGATATTTTTGTAGCTACCGATGATAGAAACAAACTCTCTCAACTACATCAACGCCTCCAAGAGGCCTCTGGACTAAAATTAACCTTAGAACTTAGTAGTGACGGCCAACTGCCCTTCTTAGATGTGCTCGTTAGAAGTGGAATTGACTGTTTCGATACGGAGGTGTACACTAAACCCACCAACTCTGGACATTGCCTGAATGGACAAAGTGAGTGTCCCACCAGGTATAAACAAGCTACCATTAGTGCCTACGTCAGAAGAGCCATAACGCACTGCAGCGATTGGAGCAGCATACATAAAGAACTTGACAGAACCACCCAGGTTCTGGTCAATAATGGCTACTCAAATAAAGACGTAGAGAAAGAAATCGCAAAACACATAGACAAGTGGTATTCCAGAGGTGATAAAGTTGAACAAGTCAAGACTGAAACCATACTCTGTACTATCGTTCGTACATGTCCACGCAGTACAAGCAGGACGAACAAGCTCTGCAAAAAATCATAGCGGGTCATGTGAAGACGACGAACGAAAGGGACACGCTACGTCTTATGATTTATTACAACAATAAAAAAACGAGCAACTTGCTTATAAGGAACAATTGCAGGAAGGAGACGACCGAAGTTCAGAGGAGCCATGTCGTGTATCAATTTATTTGTAAAGAAGGGGACTGTGCAACCCTACCATCCCGATACATAGGCATGACTACGACGAAACTCTCAAGGCGTCTCACCATGCACCTCGCTACAGGAGCGCCGAAGGCCACGTTGAGAAAAAACACCACACTTCACTGACGCGTAAGATGGTTGTAGAGGGAACGTCCATTTTAAACTTTAATAGAAACCCGCTTCATTTACAAATCCTAGAAGCCATATACATAAAGGAGAAATGCCGGAGATTAACTTGCAATCCAGTGAAATGTTTATTATACCGACTTCAAGAAACTTTGATAATAAAATTAAACTAACAAGGATGGAGTGATGGCTAGTTAACCTCCTGGACGCTAGGATCGCCACCTACTATTACCTCTTAGTATTGTTACATCTATATCACCTTTTCTATTGTTATCCCTTATATTTGCATTTCTAGTTGTATCCTGTTATTTTGTTACTTTAAGATTTTATATTATTTATCTGTCTTAGTAATTTATTCTGCCTGAGGATGACCAACGAGGTCGAAAGCTTGTGTTTTAAAGAGTAGTGAATAAAATTTTAGTAGTTATGTGATTATGTTTTTGCCTGAAAATGTCGCTGGGCAATCTAGTATTTGCATTACCCTTGCAACATAGAAGTGTCATTAGGAGAAAAGAACAGCTACTTAAAAAAGTCGTGAATGCAGAATCTGCTCTGCTTTTCAATTATATATATATATATATATATATATATATAGATGAATTAAACACCACAATAAACAAATATATATTAATTACAATGATCTAAGGCCTTTCGTTACAACATCATTAGAGAGCTAAATGAACCAAACAAAAAATATAATAAGAAGTTAACATGTTAACGAAGACTTCAATCAACCAGGTTAACTTGTTATTATATTTTTTGTTTGATTCGTTTAGCTCTCTGATGATGTTGTAACGAAAGGCCTTAGAGCATTGTAATTAATATATATTTGTTCATTGTGGTGTGTTTAATTTATATATTATATCAAGAGTTATTTTTGATTATTAATTTATATATATATATATATATATATATATGATCAAACCGCAATAAGAAATGGGAAAACAAGACTAAGATCTTTCAACCGTAACAAGCGGTCTTCGTCAGAGTCAAAAAAACCAACAGTTGGGTTTTTGACTCTGACGAAGACCGCTTGTTACGGTTGAAAGATCTTAGTCTTGTTTTCCCATTTCTTATTGTGGTTTGATCATTGATTGTTATTTCACGTGTTTATGTGAAATCTTTATATATATATATATTATTATATATAATATATATATATATATATCAGCTCAAAAACGAAGGAAAGCAACTTACAGAGAAAGAGATACACATACAAACTCAAATTTTCGGATGATCCAAGGGTGACCAAGGACGTCCATTCTATTTCCTCCTGAAGCCGGATCATCCGAAAATTTGAGTTTGTAAGTGTGTCTCTTTCTCTGTATGTTGCTTTTCTTCGTTTTTGAGCTGATTTGCGTCCAGTTTGGATCGTTTTTTTCAATTTTGAGTGATATATATATATATTTAATAAATATAAATAAATAAATATAAAAAATAATATATATTATATAAATGTATATTATTATTTTTATTATTATTATAATCTATGTTTTCTTTATAATTTGAATGATTTCTTTTGTTTCCCAAAGTCCACGCTTATAGGAATTTTACCTTTTTAGTGCTTTTATTGTGGCCAATTTATTATACATATTTGGTCATATTATACATTTATTGTCATGTATTGGGCATTCATTTTAGTAATGGGTGAACCGCATTACCTGTTGATTCTAGATTGGGAGTCCTAAATTTTGCCTAACTCAAGTGTATTTAGAGTAGGGATCTTTAACGAGTACCTGACATCGAATAGGCTCAAGACCGACGGTTTAACATCCTCTTCTAGGGAAGTTCCTGCTCAGATATATTCCACCTCCCAATAAATCGTGGGTCAGGTGAGGATCGAACCCCGGACCTACCAGTTCAGGGGTGAGTACGTTAACCATTAAGCTAACCTGGTCATTCAAAAACAACAAATAATTTGAATAATAGAATACCTATTAAGAGTCAAAAAGAGTCAATTATCCTTCAGAAGTGTAAGACATTTTCAAGAAGAGATTTGATTTTATTATAGATAGTCCTCACATTCAAAGCTTTGTTGGACAATATCTATTTGGATCTTGGTTTGGATTCGGTCCAACGAAATTGAAGTACCTGTTATTAACTGGTAGCAATTTAAAAAATCGTGAGTGGCCTACACTCAACTTTACTATAAGTAAACATATCAGACTTCTAAGGTATATAATATATAATGTCCCATTTAGGCATAATATAAATGTCTAAATGAGAGATGTTTACTAATCTTTCATTCCTAGTACAGAAAGATAGTACTCTATCAATGTATATGCTTATTATTTTTGTGTAACACACCACTGCTCCATATAATATCATTAGTATATTTTAGAATCAATATAGGAAAGTATCAGAAATTTATGTTCATTGAGGCTGATTTTTTACATGTAACACTTTTATTCTTCTCATATCTCATATAAGTCATTAAAAATTTTTTAATGAACCTCTAAACATCAATTCGTGTGAGTGGATTCACTCAAATAATACGTAAGTCAATGTAAATAAATGTATACAAACACAACATGTATTGCAAGTAAACCATAATTTGTCCGGGATCAATATTCAGTTTGTATAGTTTTATTACCCGTAATTGAAATTGCATTAATTGTTTTTTATAAATTGTTAATTTTCTCTCCAAATTATTTGCATAATATCAGTTTTTTTAATGAGCCGTTTAGCGTTAAAAAACGGGAAATGTACTTTTACATTATTTATGTAATTTTGAGAAAAGTTATCTCAAATTATTCTCTACTTATTAAAGTTCTATTTTTAGGTATGGTTTCATTTTGATCCGTCAAACAGTGTGGCTTGTATCACTTTCACAAGCTTTCAGACTGAATCATAAGTCAAGATTTTTGATTGAAAAAAAATAATTCCAATCGTTTTAAAATTCTAAGGATTTTGCTGTTATTGAATTTAGATATAATGCTAAAATTTCAAGGCTCTAGAATTAGTAGTTTAGTAGAAAAAATTCTAACAACACATTTGGGCAAAAAAAGCGACTTGGGGTTCATCTACACTATGAACCATATGTATGTAAAACATCAATTTAATCAATCAAAGATTCTGCTCTGTAGCGTATACAGAAACGTTTGGATTCACAGATACACACCATACACCAACAAAGACATATACACACACGCACACAAACACACACACAAGCACACAAACACACACACAAGCACACAAACACACACACATGCGCACACACACACACACACACACACACACACACATATATATAAGTTAGCTTCAGCTACTCAAAGGGACTACTTCTACCCGATGACGACGACTGTCGAAATATCGTTGTGAGTCTTTTGTGTGTGTCTTTATTTGTTTTTCTCTTTCCTGTGTGAACTATATATATATATATATATATATGTATATGTATATATCATGGAAAAAAACTTCGTAAAACGACTTTTGGGACCTCAAAACAAGAATTCCTTGTTAAAATTTCGAGATCAATTTTTTTTATTATCACTGTACTTTACTCAGTAAAGTAAAAAAAGATATAAATAGAATTTAACTGGGTTTTGAATGATTTTGTATATTATTCATCATAATTTACAATACTTCATTGCCAAAAATTAAGTTTATTATTTTATAAGATTTCAATTTTTAGTTTTAAATGTCATGTTTTTAAATAAGAAAAGGAAGATTGTGTTTTTGTTAAACTATTTCGTGTGATTTATTTTCCTTCCATACACAGACAGAGTTGATTACAGGGTGAATCAATTAACAGGTATCAATTAAAAATGGTTTCAACAATAACAGCGTTCACTTTTCTGAACAGTGAAATCAAGTCCATTGTAAAAAAAAAAAAAAAAAACGAGACTACTCTACAACTGTGTGAAATTCACAAATTGAGTTTTTTTTTTCAATTATTCTGTGTAAAACATCTTCTGCTCTATCAAAGTGAAATTCATAAAGAATTTTTACCTTGAATGCAGATTAAATTATCCTGGGGCTTTCACGAGTCTGCTTTTGTGAGAAAGCTGAAGAGTTTAAGGCCCATTCTTTGCAAACCAGGCACAAAGGTATCAATTTGTGGTATAAATAGGTAAGGTCCATTGAACCATTTCTATTAAATCATTGTTGTAAGGGAAATAAACACTTTGGACCATACGATTAACTCTACTAAACGTAAACTTATATTCAAATTACCTGATAATTGTTCAAATTAATTAAAGCAAATATTGACAAGATTATTATAAAATTATTATGAAATGTTTAATTTCTAGTTCCTAGGTATTTCTTTCATTATATATATATATATATATATATATATATATATATATACTCAAAAAATTGAAACAAGCAAATCAGTTAGTTTAATACTAGAGATGGTGCAACGTTATTAAGCATGCGTTTACCTTTTATTATTATTAGAATATACACTCCTTACCCGGTATGTTTTCCTCATATCTTGCTTGGTTTTAGAACTTGTCCATTCATTGTCAAAAGGTAAACTGAATGTTGTTCTACATTATAACATTAAAAATACTGTAAAAATCTTAAAAGACTAGAAGGCCATAAAAATAGACTCTATCAGAGAACAAACTAACAAACTGACTTCAAAAATTAATAACTGAGAAATATAGTAGAAGACCTCTGCTTGAGAACTGTAGACTTTTTATACGTATACTCGATTCACGGTTATTATTTTTGGTCTTTGGTCGATTCTCCTCAGCTAAGGTCAGATAAGGTCTCATCAGGTAAGGTTAGATAAGGTCATGTCAGCTAAAGTCAGATAATGTATCGTCAGCTAAGGATGAATAAGGTTTCTTCAGCTAAGGTCAAACAAGGTCTCGGCAACTAAGGTCGGATATGGTTTCCTCTCGTAATGTCTTGTTAGCTAAGGTCAGATAAGGTCTCATGAGGTAAGGTTAGATAAAATCATGTCAGCTAAGATCAGATAATGTATCGTCACCTAAGGTCAGAGGAGGTATCATCAGCTAAGGACGGATAAAGGTTTATCAGCTAAGGACAAATAAGGTCTCTTCAACTAAGGTCAGATATGGTTTCCTCATCTAAGGTATTGTTAGCTAAGGACAGATAATGTCTCGTCAGTGATGGTCAGACAAGGTCTAGTCAGCTAAGGTCAAAATCAGCTAATGCCAAATAAGGTCTCGTCGCTAAGATCTTGTTAGCTAGGGTCAGATAAGGTCTCGTCAGCGTCTCATTCACTAAAATGGTTTGTATGCGAAATATATTGGATTATCTCTTGTATCGGTGTACGGATGTTAAAAGGGTTGAGTTCGCAAAACAACCCTCAAGACAGTTTAAAATACTTAAGATTTAATATACTATGTCGTAACCAGATCCTTATCTAATGCACTGGCCAAAACTTTCCTAGTAGTATCTTATTTGTCAGGATTGCTCTTTTACTTTAATGTAAAAAAAATATGCCACTTAGGTTTTTTTTTTTTGGAAAATAGTGATGTTTTGAGATAAGGTTGAGTATGACATTGGCATTTTAGGATAGTGGAACAGTGGTTAGGTCCCGGAGGGCATCCTTCAATTTGATGTCTGCTTGATTCCGAGACTATTTTAAGAAATAGCTCGCAACTGTCAGCACTTAGCTGTTTTAAGCCTGATTACTGGCTGAAAGTTCTCTAGGAAAAGTCGACTGGAAGTATAAATGGGTAGGCTTTTCTGGTGAAAGAGTGTTATTGGATGGGTCAAAATATATGGTTTTTGAGACGATGTGAAAGTTATGAATGCAGAAGGGCTTGATTAAAGCAAAGGTGTGCAGGGGAGGCAGTTGAAGAGCGATGACAGGGCAAGTGGGGGGATGAATTGGAGCAGAGGTGCCAGAGGCGGGGAAAGGGAGGTGTTGGCTAATTCTACCTGCCCCCCAGCCCCCCCGGTGTGGAGGGTGCTGGAGCGTGTCGTAACGCAAAACCTACCCCAACTAACCAGCACTGGGGTACAGGCCTTCAACCAGTCACTCAGCCGAATCACTTGCGAAATATAACACAAATGTAAACAGACAACCAGTGTTGTCAGATTGTAATACTTCTAGCTTTACACTACTCGCATCAAGCATTACTACTATATCCTATTTGAAAACGACAACGTGCCAAAATACGATATTTCAAAAAAATAATTAAATGAAAAATAGAAATATCTGAAGTGGGCTACACTCAACTTTACTATAACTGCCTGTATAATGAAACACAGTGACAATCAATTTCATTTGGAATTATTTTTTATGTGGCTGTCATGCAGACTTAGTATAAAAAATACATACGTCTATATATGCATATAAATATTATAAACTCATGAATAATCAATTCAATGACTTAATTTATTTTATTGTAACTATATACGCTGTAATTTTTATTTTTTGGTGCTCATAGAACAGAAGTGAACATCAAGGGCTCATATATTGAGTAGAAACCCATCCCCTTGCAGGTTAAAAACGTTAGCTCTTACGGTGATTTCTTTTTTATCAGATGTTTGGATATAACAACTCAGATCATTGTCTAAAATTGTTGCCCGAGTTCTGTTCCCTTTACCAAATTGTTAAGGTATGCAGCTGTGTCAAAGCCCCGACTATTCGGGTTCCGAAGTAACTGTCTGTTCCCTTTACCAAATTGTTAAGGTATGCAGCAGGGTCAAAGCCCCGACTATTCGGGTTCCGAAGTAACTGTCTATTCCCTTTACCAAATTGTTAAGGTATGCAGCAGGGTCAAAGCCCCGACTATACGGGTTCCGAAGTAACTGTCTGTTCCCTTTACCAAATTGTTAAGGTATGCAGCAGGGTCAAAGCCCCGACTATTCGGGTTCCGAAGTAACTGTCTGTTCCCTTTACCAAATTGTTAAGGTTTTCAGCAGGGTCAAAGCTCCGACTATTCGGGTTCCGAAGTAACCGTCTGTGACCTTCTAGCGCAGTACAGTCTCCGACTAAATGGATTGCAGTAAGGGCTTTTAAGTGTCGGCGTTAATAGTAACCAAGTCTTTTAAATCCTTGCCATTTTTAAAATATTATACTATTTTATCTAGTCAACAATCAAGATATTTAGTATCGTATCAGAAAGTCTGAAAAAAAATGTTTAATAAACCCACAGATAGGTAGCACAACTAAAATAACTAAAAAGCTAAAAATAGTTGACAAAATCTTTTATGACATACTATAATGATTACAAAAGAATTTAATTATGATGAGAGGTGAAATGTTTGAATAAAGAAGTTATGCAAATGAAAAAGGTTGGTGAATGATTAGAATAAGAGTGAGTGGGTGACAGGTGAAGTAACGAGGACGGAGGTGGACTCCCAAGAAGGAAGAAGGTGGGTGTTTGAGGGCGTTGTACCGTGGAGAAATGTCCCACCTTGCCACTTGAACCGACCTGGGGGACTCCAAACAAAAAACTCTCTGAGTCACCCGTGAAGCCGACACGATGCAGACGCTAAGTATTAATGTAACAGTCTATAGCTGTTATTATCTCTATTTATAAAACAAAACTATAATTTATCGGGACTCGGTCAGTTCTTCAGGTTCAAATTAAACTCTCATTGCCAACGTTTCGGTTCTTTGTTTAAAACCTTTTTCATTGGCAGAAGTATAAATGTTGAAACAGAAAAACTAAGTATTACATTAAAAATTATTTTACAAAGAAAAATAGTATGTGGATTTTAACAACAACTGTAGTCTGAATGAACATTCAAACTACATTCAAAATGTATACTTTTGCCTATGAAAAAGAATTTAAATAAAGACCGAAACGTTGGCAATGAGAGTTTAATTTGAACCTGAAAAACTGGTCGAGTCCCGATTAACTATATTTTTGTTTCTATTCCACGGTCAATACTATTATCAATATCTATTTATAAAGTTCGTGAGTTTGTTTGTTTATTTGTTCACCCATTTTCCGTAGAGATAGAGACCTGCAATTAAATATATATCATCTGTTACATGGATAATGTTAATTAAAAGAAAATTATCGCTATATTCCCAAAATTTGAGCCAGAGTAGCAAGTCTTTTGCGTGTTCACCGATGACGGTAGTGCAAATGTATCTCTATATATTCAAAGTTCATGAGTTTGTTTGTTTGTTTGTTCATCCATTTTCCGTAGAGATAGAGACCTTAAATTAAATATATATTATTTATTACCTGAACAATGTTAAATAAAAGAAAATGATCACTATATTTTCAAAATTGGAGCCAGGGTAGCAAGTGTCTTGCGTGCGACAGTACTGCGAATGTATTGTATATAAAGTAAAACAAATTATTTTTTAATTTAATATTTGCGTAACATAAACACTCGTAATAAACTAAAAGCATGGAGCTAGGGTAGCCCACTGGCTTGCGTGAATTCCAAATTTGACAATATAAAAAATGGCAATAAAGAAAAAGCATGGATGCAGGGTCGCCAGTCACTTATGTGCTCGCCGATGATAGTAGTGAAAATATGTTATATATAAATGTAGCAAAAAAAATAATTTGATTTAAAATTTGCGAAATATAAACACTGATAATTAAATAAAGGCATGGAGCAAGAGTAGCCCAAAGGCTTGCGTGCTCGCTGATGACAGTAGTGCAAATGTATTATGAATAAATGCAACAAATTTATAATAAACTACTAAATTAGAGGTTAAAAATGAATAATTTTTGATGAACACAACTGTCAGATAAAATACGAATGTCCTAAGGTAATATTATAAAGAACACATTCCTTTCATTTAATGTTATTTTATGTTAGTTAAATAAATTGAATATTTCAATTTATAAGTTTTGTTTGTTTTAAATAAATTTGATTGTGTATATAACATGAATTGATGTTTTATTTATTTATGTTTTAAAATAATTTTTTTTACTTTTAAATTTTTATTTTGCTAAATATACTTACTGTGTATATATATATTGAATCATGTTAAGAATACTATATCAAAAGCTTGAGCCATATAAGAATCTGTTTCTGTGCCTTAATAACAAGAAATAACAATTACAATTATCCCTGTTAATCATGTTCAATGAATTTATTTCAATAACTATTGTTATAATTTCTGAGTGACACAAAGGGTCACGCGTAGTCTAGTTATATATAAATGTAAGCAATACACCAAAATTGTTATTGTAATAGTCCTAATTGTATTAACATGAATGAATGAATGAATGAAAAATTGTTTTATTGAGGGCTACAGCCCAAAGTTTACATTACTGGGGTAGCCGTATAGTAGAGACTAAGGCTTCTTCCCTCTTGCACAATATTTGAAACCTTACAGCTACTTACAACTACAGATAATTTGCTAACAATAATTATAATAAAAAGTAATAGTAATTGTCAATATCCTATAAACCATAATATGATACTATGGACTAATAATGTTAAAAACTAATAATATTAAATATAATAATAGTGATTATAAAAAAATAAAAATGATTTATCACAGTAATGCTAATAATAAATAATAGTAATAATAAATAATAATAATATAGTATAAAATAATAATTGTAGGGTAAAAAGCTAATGAAATGGTCTCCACATATAAAAATTTAATGGCATAAACAATGCGTTTTGAACACGTAGTGTTCTTCCTCAGGCATTAACTAAGGGTGTGTGTCTGTGGTACAACTGTACCAGACACTCACAGTGTCAGTTGTACCACAGACACTCACCCTTAGTTAATGCCTGAGGAAGAACACTACGTGTTCGAAACGCATTGTTTATACCATTAAATTTTCATATGTAGAGACCATTTCCTTAGCTTTTTACCCTTCAATGAGTAAATACCATATAATAACTGATTGCACTACGTTAGATAATATTATTTATAATCATTATAACAATATTAATAATGTGTGTTTATTAATAGTTATTTTGAAGTAGTAATATCAGTCGTAGAGTGAGGAGTAGCTAGGGTCATGTAAGGTCATTTTCTAAGTGCGTCGCCTCTGTTATGTCTGGAGACTTTCTGTCAGGGCACTGGGCCTTGTGCCTCCTCTGCCGCAACCAGAGACTTTACTCTCCTATTCGAGAGATCATTTTCTTCTTGGATGTCCTGAGTCATGAGTTCTTTTATCTCTGTAACCATTGAGTTAGAGGAACCTGTATTGTTTCGATCTTCCTTCCTTCCCAACCGGCGAACACACCTGGAGAGGCGCTCCACTTTGACCTTATATTAACATGTTTTTAGACCTAAGGAAGACATAAATATATGTCAAAACACATCGGCGAAGAAAGCATTTTAAATCCAGGCCTATATCCACAAAAATCTTATAACTTATGAAAACGGAATATTTTTGAAGATTCTGTTAAATGATTTCATCAAGAACTTCATTCAATGATTGCTTAAAAATGACGTTTGTAGTGCTTCTCTAAAGCTTGAACGTCGTATGGGTTGAGAGGTCATGCACGCAAAGAGCAAATTAATTGCATGTTTTCATATTTATAGAGAGAAAGGAACAAATCGAGTTAGAATTAATATTTTATTTAGGGATTCCAAGAATTACATGTTCACATAAAAAAAAAAAAGTTTAATATGAAACTAACAACGCGTTTCAAAAACTTAGTGCTGTACTTCAGGTTAACATCTGCCTTGTTGGGAGTCGATCTACGGCCAGAGCTCTCCAAATTATGGCCCGCCACATACTTTTATCCGGCCCAACAAACAAATCCGTGTGTGGTAAGATTGAAAAAATAATTTTTTTTCATCGCTTAACCATTCAAAGCTTGGGCTGCTGACTGGTGGCGCTAAACCCGAGTCAGTTTCCCTCTCTCGCGATAGTATCACGCACAGATACTGATTTTAATGAAATTTTGAAGTCAAAACGACAGTATCATTCGTCACATTAATTTCATTTTATAAAACTCAAGGCAGGAATCTGTATAGCTTACCCTGATTTCTCCAACAAGATATGTTTTAATTTTTCTATGTTTATACTCTAATATTTGAGGAAATTAAATTACAGGCACTAACTTTTTTTTTTATTTATTCCTTCAGCCCGCGTAAATGTGGGATATAATGTATTAATATATAATGTGGCCCTTACATTGAAAAGTTTGGAGACCCTTGATCTATGTGATTGAGGTGGAAAAGACTGACTCAGTCTTTTGAATTAATTTTTACTTACACAATCCCGTAGACCTACTCTCAACAGAGCAGATATCAACCTGAAGAAGAACACTGAGTGTTCGAAACGCTTAGTTAGATTCATATTAAACTTTCTTTCTGTGAAGACGTAATTCTTGAAATCCCCAAATTTGAGTAAATACCACAGTATAACAGATTGCACAAATAATGAATTAAAGTTTCATCCAAAACTCATTTTAAAAATTAAATATTATTATTTTTAACTTGGAAATAATATAGCTGTTAGCATAATATAACTAAACAACTTCCTATGACAATGTTACATGATTTATTTATCAAATTAAATGTTGGAATAATTAATATTGTTCAACAATAGTTGGAAATCTTCTCATGGCTAATTTAAATCTTTCGGATTATTTGTTTTCTCAACTATTGTTTAGCTGTTATCCTCATTTACAATCTCCGACTGTTGACCAGAGGTGAATCCATTGACCTTGAGGATGGCGATTTGGGTTTTTAACTGGTCTACCATGTAGGTGATTCTCCTAGAGATTAGCATTACAGACTGTCTTTAGATCTTGTTTTAATCTATAATCAACGTAATGAAAATTTATGGCAACTCTTTGGAATCAATTATCTTCTGTTGAAATCAAATATACTTTGTTGCTTATATAAACTTCGTAAACTGTTACATTGTGTATCTATAATTTAGTTTAATGCACGAAGTATTATAATTTAGTTCAAGTTAATAGTAATATTACTGATGCACGTTTGATAATTACATTAAGTGAGTTATGTATAATAATCATTAGAATGTAATATTTATAATTTAAAATAGTAAAATCTATTACAACTCCCTCTTAATTGCACATTGTTTTTTTTTACAAAAATACAGTAATACTAAGTAAAAGTAATTACAAAAAAAATTACGAAAAGTACTTTTATTGCTGTTTTCAACATAACTTTTTAAGATTATAATTTCTTTCATTTTATTTATTCTCATACTCAAATTTTCTGTATGTTTCTGTCATTTGCTACTTGAAATGTATGTAATTTATGCTTCTTTGAATCAATTATCTTCTTTGAAATATATATATACTTTGATATTTAATAAATCGTAACACTAGAACATGGTAATACCACTAGATACTCACGAGTACTATATTTCGATGTCCTCGTCTTCAGGAATATTACTGAGCACGTTGAATCTCCAAAGGCATGATAATCAAGACTGTTACTTCGTTT
The DNA here is from genome assembly GCA_026182355.1 of Hermatobates lingyangjiaoensis. NCBI lineage: Eukaryota > Metazoa > Arthropoda > Insecta > Hemiptera > Hermatobatidae > Hermatobates > Hermatobates lingyangjiaoensis. The sequence goes on from JAPFBL010000601.1 coordinate 52,561, forward strand.
CGAACTTAGAAGCACTCAACCTGTAGCACAATTTTTTTTCGGAGGAAAGGTAGTACTAGGGAAAGAATAAAGAGATAAAACAAGATAAAAATTTAGTGTTCAATAAAGATATAATTTTTCAATTATTTCATACTAAAATTATTTTCATTTCTAATTAAATGAGTACTTGTATAATACTAAACTTAATAAAAAAATATATCTACATGTATATATACTATAAAATCGGAAAGACGATTGAAATTGGACATATACAAGGAAAAGTTCAAAATGGAAGAAAAGTAACCCACAGAGTAAAAAAAACACATCTTTTAACTCAGGGTTATAACCTTTTTGGGCAGCAAAACTTTTGGGTTACCTTTTGTTGCGTCTTCGGCGTGCTTGCCGAAGCCTTTCTCTTTTTTCTCTTGAAGACGGATTTTCCAAAAATTGTAGTTAGTAAGTGTGTTTCATTCGATATGCACCTGGCCCTTGATTTATTCACGCGGGAGGTGAATAAATCTGAGTACGGTGTCCCTCAGAGAGGACGTTAAGCCGTTGGTTGTGAGCCTGTACAATATCACGGTATTCGTTAAAGATCTCTATTCTAAATACACTTGAGATAGGCAGAATTTAGGACTGCCAGTCTAGGATCGATCTTCATTGCTGTGGTATCATAAAGAGCGAAAATTCGACCTCGTAGGTTCTTTTATGAGACTGCCGCTTCAATGATATCCTAAATCAAATCAGCTTTATTGTGTTCAAAACTACGGGACACAGTCTTTATATCACTGTCTTAGAGACCGTTCTGTCTGTCCAACATAATACGATCCAATGTTCTGCATTTACCTACAGGAGTTCAGAATACTGACTTGTGACTTGTCAGGAGGGTTACTATCCGAAAACTACTCCATACTGAGTACTACTCCATATTTTCAAGCTATCCTTTCGGCATACACTTGTTTTCCTTCAACTTGAAAAGTCATCCACGTAAAATTTAAAAGTGGAATTACTTTGTGGGCTATATAAACTAACTACCATATATTGCAGCTTCTTTGTAATTTTGTATCAATCTTTTAAACCAGCTATTCACAAAGGGGTCCATGTAGACCCCTGGAGGTCTATGGGACTTCATAGGGGGGTCCATGATCACCAAGGGGTCTATTGAGAGTCTATGAATGTCTCTTTAGTAAAAAATAAATTTATAAATAAAAAATAAAAATAATAAAAATAAATGAATAAATAAATAAATAAAATTAACATAATAATATTAATAATAATAAATAAAATAATATTTATAAATGAATATTAAGGTATTCGTATTGTAATAAAAATAATAAGTAAATATAAACTAGATTTGGGGAGGAAGTGAGCATGAATAATGAAAAAGTATGTTTTGATAACTTATAAAATAGGTCCAATGTTTTGATATCAGAGTTTAATTCCGAAATTAAAACCCCCCACCATACCACCTACTAGAGTTGGGAATTAGTTGATTGAAATTACTGTAATATTATTTGTTTTATTTATTATTATTATGATTTCCATGGACTTTAATATATAGATATAATTATTGATATTTCAGTTTCTTTCTTCTTTACAGTTGCCCCTCATTTTCCTATTACTATGTGTTTTAAAATGAGTCGTCTGTGGTAGCCATTAAACACACACACACACAATTAGATGTATATACAGTAGAAGTCCATTAGTCCGGCATACAACAGTCCGGAATGCCCGATAATCCGGCATCGCTTCGGAAAATTGTAAAAATTTTGGTTTTCTCCAAAAGTGTGTCTTTAAAGCAAATAAAAACGCTCAAGAGCTATTCAGAAGTTTTCGGGGTAGTTCGGGATCGTTCGGAAGCGCTCGGTATTGTTCAGAATACCGAACTTCAGCACTCCAAAAATGCTGGAGAAAACTTTGGCCAGCTGCAAACCCTGCATCTGAACTAACTCTACTGACTGATGAGGAAGAAAACCATCAAGACACTCTGACCAAAGTTTTGGATGTCGTTAGAAGTGCTGACAATCCCTTGAAAAACCTGCCTGAAGATGAGGTAGAGGAGTGGCTTCTAATCGACGAGAATGAACCTGTTGAACAAGAGGACATTATCAACATTGTAGTAAACCCTAAGCCTACTCAAAACCTTGAATAAAGTGACTCAGATGCCGAAACGGAAGAAAAAGAAAAAAATCAGCTAGGCAGAAGCTGCAGAATCACTAAATAAGTTTATCTCTTTTGCTGAGGCTAGTACTAGCTACAGTGCTTCAGAAATTATTGATTTCTATATTATTAGAAATTTTATACTAAACGCCAAAAATCAAGAAAACAAAAAGACATTCGTAACTTTTTTAAATCTAATGAAATACGTTTTAAAGTACGTGTACATACATCATATGAAATGTAAAATAAACTTTGTTGTATGTATGTGCATATTGTATTTGTAGTTTAATTATTAACTTAATTGTTCTTATAATTACTACCCAATAGACCGGAATTTTCGGTAGTCCGGCACCGAGCCGGATTATCGGACTTCTACTGTATTTATATATATTCCTTAGGTAGGGGGTCTATGAAAAAAATAAAATTCCTACAGGAGGGTCTATGGAAGAAAAAGTTTGAGAACCCCTGTTTCAAACCAAAATCTATACACTCGATCAATATATTAAATACCATAAATCTTTGTATTGTCCTGTTATTATATAATCAAATTAATCTGTGTTCAAAAAAAGAATAATAAATATAATATTCTTCATTTATTATATATTAGTTTCGTCAATAAGATAATATATGTATGGTTTAGTCTAAAGATATTTAACTTTTTTTTTTAAAAAAAAAAGGATAACGTATTTTTTCCCTCATTTGGCATCCTTTTAAAGTAATTAGTTTTCCAACACATCATCTCCAATAACAGTCAATTATATTTAGATAGTTTTTTAACAAAATAAAAACTAGTTTAAACGAAATATATTCAAGTAAATAAAAAATTCCAATGAGAAAAATGTATCGATAATTATCCCTTTTTTCGATATTTTTTTAACTCAATTATTCTTTCCTGAATTTTTATCGTCAGTATTAGTTCGTTAGTAATTTTGGTAGTTTTTGTTTGAATTCATTATTTTTTTGCAATTTAATGCTCATGTCTATAGCATTTACTGCGTGATTTAGCCTTTCTATTTATTTTTCTTATCATTTAATAGATCAGGTAATTATTTATGTTCTTAATATTTTTTGGTAATATTTTGGCAAATTATTTGTTTTAATAATATTTTTTTAAGTTGCTGGGAAAATGTTCTCTTGCATCCCATGTTACTGGCATCCTTCACTGTTTTACTGTCACCGCCATTGTTTTTATGTTATAGTGTGATTCAGCATAAAGCTGACCTCAGTATTTCATGAGGTAGGGTTACGAGGTAGTGGCAGGCTCACAAGAGAACACATATGTGACTAGACATTGGCCCTTTGTGATACCCCACAATGAACATTCTACATTGAGAATAGTCAATTTTGCTTATCTCAAGTATTCTTAGAGTTGGGATCTTTAACAAGTACCTGACATCGGGCAGGCTCGATGTTAAGATTCGATTTAGAGGTTAAACAAAACTTTAATAACATTTATAAGACGACACAAAGAACTCGAAATAGATAATGAAACAAGAAATAAAAGGAAAAAAATATAACAATTAAAGGAATATGCAAAGTAAAAAATTAACTACACAGACAACACTGAGTCCACAATGTAGATGACAAGTGTAGGTAGGTTATAGGAAAATGAAATACACAGTCAGTTAGTTACTCTTGAAGATGGGATCCAGACGGACCCGAAACCGGTCGAGCTTTTCTGAGACTTTACAAGGTATAACGGACAGTATTAATACTAATTCTAATATTACTAACCTCAATGAACTAACCCATTAACTATATCCTCTCAAAGTGTCGACGTATGACATGCTCAGTTTTATTCACCTTCAACGTGAATAAATCGAGAGCCAGAAGTAGGTATTGAACCCCGGACCTACCAATCCAGAGACAAAGACGTTACCACTGAGCTAAACTGGCTTCCAACGTTAACAAAAAAAGAGAAAATAAATCATATAAACAGAACATATTAAATTTGTTTTGTTGATAATAATGTATAGCATGAATTCAAAAAATGCTTGTTCTTAAATTTATATTAGTAAAGTTATTGCTTTTAATTTCACCCATTAAATAAAGTACAAATGAACCACATCTCCCTCATCTAAAAGAGACCTCGCCAACTAAATCTGATCTGTAAACGTTTTAAACACATTATCGTGTGACGCACATAAGCTGGTATCATCCAGCATAGAGTTAGTATCGAGATCAGTTTGTTGGGACATTGCTCCTATGCATCAAAATGTATACAAATACGTTGAAGTATTTTTATATCTATTTATTTCGTCTACAAATTCATCATTAAGATTGAGCTAAACTTTAAATATTAAATAATTATAATTTATTTCGATATATATTTATGACGAGGTAAACGAAGACCGTACGGCTTATCACAAGAGCATTTGTTTTATCGTTTAATATTATAAAGTATTGCAGGTAACTCTGCGGTAACACGATTACCAATATTTTATTTTAGCCGACTGAGTTATACAATTTATGCCAGAACTATGATTCTGTCTTTTTTTTTTTTGTGATGGTTTTCCAGTTTTGTCTCCATTCAAGTAGAAAATCAGCTTTCACTGATTTGTTTGTTTTCTTTATTGTCTACAGCTTTTGTTAAGAACTTGTTCTTAAGTATGTTGTAAATAAAAGTAGTCATTGCTTCATGTACGTACGGTCAGAGCCGTATGATAGGTGATGGAGTAGGAATTATATCACAGAACTGAATATTGAAATGAGGATGATTGGAATAAAGTTGTAAAAATAATAATTTAAGATAAAAATAAAAGGATAATAATCAAAAAATAATAATAGTCAAAGGTAAACTAATCTCTAACCATTCAGAACAGTCCTCCCTACCTTTTTAAATTCAAACCTGGTTTACAATGCGCATTAAGAAACCAGATATGTAATCCTCATCATTATTATTATTTAAGTATCTATTATTTATATTCCTGGATTTTATTTTGTTTCAGCTATTTTCTTCTTATTTTCTTCATTATTATCTTTTAAGTTTTTATTATTTATATTTCCTAGTTTTCTTCATTTTCACTTTCTATTTCTTAGCTTATTCTTAGTTAATTTCTCTTACCTCACTTGAAACGGGCACGCGTGTGACAACACTGTTGGTCTCCAACCGTCGCTTCACAAGTGCACTTGGTGTCTCTTTCTCAACTCTTCTGATGACGGTTCAACCGAAAATTAGAGACAGTAAGTGTGTTTGTTCCTTAGTTCTGTGTTTGTGATTCATCGTGAAACGTATATATATATATATATATATAACACTTAAAATAAACAGTGACACATAGACTGAAACATAACAAAAGACTCACTTTTCAATATTTCGACCGTAATGGCGGTCGTCCTCAGGAGAAGAAGTGAATTGACGGAGGGACGACAGTCACACTACTCAACATGTATATATATATATATATATATATATATAAAAGTACGACTGTGAAATAGAAACAAAATTGAAGTTTATGAGGACTCGGTCAGTTCTTCAAGTTTAAATTAAATTCACATTGCCAAAGTTTCCAACCTTTTTCATAGGCAGAATTATAAAATGTTTGAAACAGAAAAACCAAGTATTACATTAGAGATTATTTTACAAAGAAAAATAGTCTGTGAATTTCAACAACAACTGACTAGTTTGAATAAACACATGGCACAGTGTGGTTACCAGTTTATTCACAAAACTGAAACATTAATTTATATTAATTTTTTTTTAATACGTTTTTAAAGAAAGTTGAATTGTAAGTATAACTTGAAATATTAAATGAATCATTGGGGTTCATATAGAAGATGTCATGTCTAATCCTTGAGAATGTAGAATACATACTCTGCTATTAGCCCACTTTGAGATTTCGTTTATTTCTCATAATAACCTTTAATTTTATTTGTAATTTCCATTATAAATATAATTATGGCAAATGATTTCGTAAAAGATTTAAAAGGTGGCACGTTATAATAAGGTTTAGATAAAATCTTAGACCAGCTAGGTCTTTCCAACAGGAAAATCATAATTTTCCTCACCTTTAATAAAGGACCTATGAATTAATTCTTGAATGAGTTTTAATACCTGATTTAGGTTTCCATTGATAAATGAAGCTTATTATAGACACAAAAGGTTTTAATTTATGTTACTAAATTTTTTTTTTGGACGATGATTTAACGTTTGAAAAGGTTTATTAAGGCAAAGCGAAGACCTTGAGTCGCAGGATGCCCGTGTTCCTTCTACTCAATTATTAACTCCTTTGTTCCGTCCAGTTCACTCCCTCCCCCCTTTCATTTTCTTTCTGCAGTTCCTCAGATCATGGGAGAATAAAAAAAAATTAAAAAAAAAAAAAAACGGCGCCCTTTCAATGAAGCAAAAGTGGTTAATTGTTCAGTAGGTTTGACCCATCCTGTGTACAACATAATAGCATTAATTGCTTGAATAATCCCCATTCAGACTACGGAAACTATTAAAGTTTACCAACGAAACGTTAACACACTTGCATGCAGTTTGTTATACTAAGACACAAGCCGTTTTATTCGTTAAGAAGCATTAGGTTGAGAAATTGAACTAGTTAAATCGAGCCTAAAAACTTTAATAAGTAATAAATTGAATAGATTAATAAATTAATCCATGTTTTATCATTTTTTACAGACATAAGTATCACTTTAGCTTCAATAATTGTCATTTTTTTTTATTTTTAGTTGATAAGTGCATCACCTACCAGTGCATTAGCGCTGTCTGGTTTTGTTCGATTCTCTAGTTCCTCATATTTTGTTGTATAGCATAATTGCCAGTTTTTGAATATTTAAAATAAAAGCTTACTTCTCTTTTACATTTACTAACAAGAAGCCTGATCTAGTTTCTTGTGTATATTGTTTTTTTTTTGTTTTCCAACTCTCACACACGTAAGGCTTTCAGCTTTTAGTGCTGTTCTAGGGGGCAGAAATTGTGGCTCATTTATTATTTGGCACCCATGTTAGTAATGAGAGAGACCATATTACCAGTTGATTCCACAATGGAAGTCTTAATTTTGCCTAACTTAAATGTATTTAGAAAATGGATCTTTAACGAGTATCTGACATCGTAGAGGCTAGGGACCGACGGTTTTAACGTCCTCTTCGAAGGACGATGTTAAACCGTCATTTATTAAAAACTAACTGTACTCAGATTTATTCACTTCCTACGTGAATAAATCAAAGGATTGGTGGGGATCGAAATCCGGACTAACAGTTCAGAGGCGATCACCTCAACGTGAATAAATCGAAGGATAGTTGAACCTAGGACCTACCAGTTCTGAGACGAGTACGTTAACCACTGAGCTAACCTGGCCCTTGCATCTGTTTAATTTAAGACCCATCTTAAGTATGTATATAAAGAGTGGGTAGAAAGTAACTGCTTTTAAAATAGCTGAGTCAGATATCTAAAGAGTAGCATGCCTGCCTTTAGTGCTGCGGGATAACGTTGTTATCTTAGTCATGACCGTCTACCAGAGATAGCAAATGTGCACTCGGTCCCTTGAAGAGGTCGTAAATCTGTCTATCTTGAACTAGTATCTTTATCCAATAAAAAATAGAGTAAGATAAAATTAATGATACTTTAGTACTCTAGTTGTCGATAGCATTCTGTAATGTGGCTCGCTTTTGAATCAAATGGATACCAAATAACAAATGAGCCATACTTCCTACCCAAATCAACACTAAAAGTGACGCCTTACAAGTTTGAATTTGAAAATAACTTGTAAAATATATGTAGTAATTGTTTCTTTCATTTTTTATTATTTTTTATATTGGGGAATTTAAAAAATTACGTTTCCATTCAAAAAAAAGTTTAATCTGAAAATTGATAACACGTTTCGAACACCTAGTGTTCTTCTTCAGGTTTACATTACCAACGAAACATTAACACACTTGCATGAGTTTAGTATAGTAAGACACAGGTCGTTTTACTGGTTAAGAAATTATAGGTTGAGAAATTTAACTAGTCAAGCCGAGCTTAAAAACTTTAATAAATTAATTAATTTTTATTTATAGTTGATGTGTATCGTATATCTAAAGAATAGCGTATCTAGGGAATATCTTTGCACTCTTGAGATATAAACCTGAAGAATAACACTATGTGTTCGAAACACAATGATAGTTTTCATATTAAACTTCTTTGTGTTGAGAAGTAATTCATGAAACCCCTCAATATGAGTAAATACCACACCATAACAGATTGCAAAATAATGAATTATTTTTTCATGTTACGATACATGACTCCTTTTCGTTCACTACCGCAGCTTATTAACTCAATTAACTAACTAACTAAGTCAATTAACGTATTCACTAATTTACGGTTAATTGTGGCATTTGAATAAAAAAACAAGAATAAGGATTGAGAAAATCGAGAAAATTGAGAAAAATTAAACCCTGACTTGGGTTTAATCAGGAAAGAAGGTAAACTACATTTGAGAAGCTACATATCCAATTTTTATCTAGCATGATGAAAAGTTACCTACAATTACAGTTAAAAATTACAGGAAACATGTCTACAAGAAAACGTTTAACTATGAAACAACTCGTTTTTTAAGTATGAATAATAACATAGGAACTAGTGCACGACTATAGAATTACTGACAGTTATTAAATAGGTATTTACCCGCTTATGATATTATCGACAGCCCCTTTAGGACTGTTTTGTAAGAATCACTTTTCTATAGGTAAACTGGTTTCTATTGAAAAATGCTTTGAGGAATATACGTTTTAGTTCTCGGGAACAAACTATCAAAGAATAGGAGCATAACTGATAATTCACCGAATTATAGAAGGTACAGAAAAAGTTGTGCAGTATATCCGAGAGAAAAAAAATTAGGTATGATTAGATGATTAAACCTTAAGAACGATGATGATGACGCCAGAATGATGAGGTGATGATTATGATGATTAATATGATGCCGAGGAGGCGGATGATGATGATGATGATGATGATGATGATGATGATGATGATGATGATGATGATGATGATGATGATGATCTGTGAATAGTTTGCTGAAGAGAAGAGCAAAAGTTGAGGCTGGGATGGCTGTATGAGATGTACATTCATACCTCAATTTAACGGATCTCACTTTAACGAATTTCAAAACCAACAGACTAAATATGTAGCTTTGTTTACAGCTGTGACAGAATCCGTGTTTGGTTAGTGTTTTTTTAACCTTTTTGGTCCTCTTTTGTGACTTGTTCGTGAAATATTCAACTTTTTTTAAAGATAATATTATCAACGTCATACACCGTCTATCGCTAAAAAAAAAAAAAAAACCAGCTATAGACGAGGTATGACGGTTGATAATAATATCTTATTTACTAACCTCTGTGGCACTAACAATATGCAAGTATTTTTTTTTTTTTAAGCGTAGCACCTGTAAACTCTTTAGAAAAGCGGAAAAGAGTCAACTTAACATCATCACAGAAGGTTGAGTTGATTAAAAAGTTGGAATACAGTAGTATCGGAAACTTCGGATGATCAGGAATATCGGACCAGTGCTCCCTCCTTTTAGTCTGTTAAACCGAGGCATGACTGTAAATGATGGTATAATGTGGCTTTTCTATAGTGGCCGTTAAAAACAGAGAGGATTGAAACATAGTGAGACACTTTAAGCTGATTTATAGTTTTCCATAGTACAATATGTTGTGCAGTATATCTGGAGAAGAAAAATTAGGTATGTTTAGATGATAAAACTTTAAGAACGATGATGATGTCGATGATGATGATGATGATGATGATGATGATGATGATGATGATGATGATGATGATGATGATGATGATGATGATGATGATGATGATGATGATGTCAGTGTCTAATTGTTGGGGCTTGATATTTTTGAAATATAATTAATGCTTTAAGTAATAACTTCTGTAGTATGGTAAGTAACCTTTTGCTAGGGGGACAGAAAGACAACATTTTGTTTTACAGAAAAGTTTGATTTTAATAAACACATTGCTAAAACAGTTAAGAAATAATAAGATCTTTAATATTCTGTGTGAAAACTACATGCGTTTTGAACAGCTTACAATCTTGAAGGATATGTTGCAAGTAATAATTCAAAGAGATTAGTATCAAACTCAAGTTCTTACAACGCGTCTTATGAGATGCCTCATAAGCTTGCCTTTTGCATAGTGATCAGGTAAACTTGTTGGATCATTTAAGCTTCCAACCTGTCTTTTAGAATTCCTCGTTTTTCAGCAGGATTTAAGTCACTCAAATAGATCAAAGAAATCAATCCCAAAGGTTTTGCGTCTTATTTACTTAAAAGCATTGAGCACTGTCGTGGAGAAAACACACTTCAGCAGGATCTAACACATTTTCAGAGTCTTTCAAAAACGGGAGATTTAAGTCCCTAAAATAGATCAAAGAAATCAATCCCAAAGGTTTTGAGTCTTATTTACTCAAAAGCAAATAAGTCAATGATATATTGTGACTTATATACAAAAGCAAAAATATTTGAGTCACTGTTGTGGAGAAAACACACTTCAGCAGAATCCAACAAATTTTCAGAGTCTTTCAAAAACGGGAATCACGTTTTCTTCCATTTTTTTTTTTGCGAAAGTAAGCTCCTGTCCAAGTCTATCCTCTTCCTTAATTATCCACATGAGATTCTTCACAGTGAAGCACTAAAAAAATCTCATAATATAAGAACAAAAGTTAGCAAAATATACATGGAAGAAAGTGAATAAAAATATTATAAAATAGAATAAATTATACAAACCATAGTTTTGTCACTTCCTCCCTAGCAAAAGGTTACGTACCACTTAGTATTTCTACTAGAAACCTTTAATGATGGCACTCATAAACTTGAGTATATGTGGCTTTAATAAGACAAAAAGTGCTGCGATTTGTAAACTGGCTTTCATGATTATAAAAACAATCGAATTTCGTGTTTTTACAATCAACGTGAAAGAATTCTGATTCTATTTCTCTGAATCCAGCAGTAATCCGCTTGTTATAGTTTACAGAATAAGTAAATGGAATTGGGTCGAAGATTGGAGTTAAATATGGGAACAGGAGGAACAATTGATCCATTTGTGGATGGTTATAGGGCTAGATTGGTCTGGTTCAAGCTAGAGACTAATGCAGGTGATTCAAAGAGATATCTGGTCCAGTGGGAACCTTGGACCCTAACAACCTTCTGGTCAACACCCAGTGTTGCCACTCTTTGTTCGTTCTAACTATCATACAAACTATTGTTAAACGTTTTCTATGTTTGAACCCTCTAAATATCATAATTGGCATACTCCATTAATAAAGAGTAGAAAAAAAAAATTAAAGAAATAGAAATTTATAAAATGTTTAAATCTTTTTGCGTCAAATCAAGCAATAAAATTCTCAAGAATGACCAACACTGTTACATAGATTAAAGTCAGCAGTCTTTTTAACTTCTGAGTTGGAAAAGATAGGAAAAAAATTGTTAAGTGTGCGATACAAAAATCAACTCAACATAAACAGAAAAGTTTTGAAGCTTTTTTAGATATGTAGCAATGTATACTGTTGATATACTATGGGTTGTGCTACAATAGTATCTATACGATGGGAGGCCAGGTTAGCTTAGTGGTTAATAACGTACTCGCCTCTGGGCTGGTAGGTCCGGGTTCGATCCCCACCTGGCCCTCGATTTATTCACGCGTAAATCAAAATACGTCGTCCCTCGGAGAGAACGTTAAGCCATCGGTACCGAGCCTGTACTATGTCAGGTACTCGTTAAAGATCCTTACTCGAAATGCACTTGAGTTAGGCAAAATTTAGGACTCCCAATATAGAATCTGTAGAATCACCGATCAAACAAAAAGCCGGTAAACGGCTGATGTTATCACCCGCTAGGGGATTGTTTTAAACAATAGAAAAAATGTATACGATTTGAATTACACAATGTTTATTACCCTTTGGCCTCTTTTAAGCTTCTGTAAACCTTTAGGGTTCATGTGAACCACCCTGGAATACCAACATTACTGCCTTGTATAATACGTACCAGTTCATATATACGATAATTAAGTTAAAAACAATAACAACTTTTTCTGAGGTAAAATGGATAAACAAACAAAAGTCTCCACACAAATGAAGTTTTATCCAACAACAACAACGTTGTGGAGACTTTTGTTTGTTTATCCATTTTACTTCAGAATGAGTAAATACCATACAATTACGGATTGCACAACTAATGATATAATGAGATAACAACTTTGACAGCATAAATTATTTTCTGGATGTATTGAATATCTCCATTTATAAACGAGTTTTAATTTGTGAACAAATGGAGATGATTTTTAAACATCATTTTAAAAAACAATTTGTATAGATTGACAGCATATCTGCCTATGTTAAGTTCTTTTTGTATCGCCCCCCTAAAATGATTCCATGCGATGATAATAAAATATTTCTTGAAACTAGAAAGAAACCTGAAACATGCAAACAATTATATGTTTATAATATTAGCACACTCAAGGCGTGGTGTATTAGCGAACAGCTTGTAAAACGACAGGAAGACATTGGCAAAAAAAGTAAACTTTATGTCTTCTTAGCCTGGTTTTTTTTTAGCACACAACTGTCCAACTTACACAGATAAATGAGAGTAGGTCAAGAACGTTTACAAGCTGAAGTCGAAAAGCTATAAAACAGAGTGAACACATTCCGTTCCACACGGATACGCTTTTCGTGCCCATCACTCCTATAAGTGTCCAGCGATACCTCCATATATGAGTTTAGCTTTTTCGACACTCAAGCTGGTATACAGACATACTCATATGACTAATCAATTCTTTATGTTATATAGCTAAAAACCAAATAGTTAAACCCTCCAAAACACCAAATTAACACTAAATACCTGACAAATATTTTCTGAATTAATAAAAAATTACTCCATTTTTGTTAAATCTGGTGTCTTATATATATATATATAAACTAAAATAAGCAGTGACACATAAACTGAAACACAACAAAGACTCACTTTTCAATATTTTGACCGTAATGGCGGTCGTCCTCAGGAGAAGAAGTGAATTACGGAGGGACGACAGTCGTTTTATGTAATATATGTATATATATATATATATATATATATATATATATATATAAACTTAAACAAATATGAAGGAACACAGAAAGTCATTAAACAACTCACTTCACTTCGATATTTCGACATCCATCGTCATCAAGAAGAAGTGCGAAGTAATCGCGTAGTAGAAGTTTGCTTCTCAACGCGAGTGCTTCGCGTTTCTTCCTGGTAACGACGGATGTCGAAATATCGAAGTGAGTTAGTTCTGTAGTGACTTTCTGTGTTCTTTCCTATTTGTTAAAGTTTTTGTTGTACACACGGACCTTTCAATTATATATATATATATATATATATATATATATATATATATATATATATATATATATATGAGTGTGTAGGTGTGTTATCTAATCGAGATTAAGTCAAATTTTCTAGGTTCAAAATTATTGAACCTTTATATATATTTATATATATAATGATAATATATATGATTATAATAAATGTATATAAATATCATATGATATATAATAAGATTTCACATAAACACGTGAAATAACAATTAATCACGTGTAATTAAAAATTAGAAAAAAAAAGTCTAAGATCTTTCAATGTAAGAAGCGGTCTTCATCAGTATTGTATCAGTTGAGTTTTTGACTCTCACGAAGACCACTTGTTGTGATTGAAAGATCTTAGTCTTTTTTTCCCATTTCATATTCTGGTTTGATCATTGATAATATATTATATATATATATAAAATGAAATAATCATAGCCATTTATTCCACAATTACAACTTGTTAATAAAAGAACATAGGTATTTTCTTTCATAAACTTACGAGTTCAAAAAGAAAACAGAGTGTTTCTTTACTCTATGTGTTACTGTTCTTCGATTTTGAACTCATATTGTGTCCAGTTTGGATTATCTTTCCGATTTTTAATTAAATATTCATAAACTTATGTATATATAAAAAAAGCTTCTTTTTTTGTTAGTAATATATAAATGAATATACCAGTAATATAAATTGAGAATAGCGTTTAATTTCCAAATTCTCATGGACTAAAAATCAACCTACACATCTGTTTCAGTCCCTATCCTCCTACCCCTAAAAAGGACCCAAATCTAATATACTTTTATTATTTCTAATAAAAAAAAAATCTGGAGTGGTCTACCCTCAACTTTACTATAAGTTCATGCATTTCTTCATTACTATTCATGCATTTCTAATATTTACTATAAGTAACCATAATATCATACTTCTTGGGTGTATAATATATAATGTTTTATTTAAGTATCATATAAATGTCTAAATGGGAGATGTTCATTATTTATATTATTTATTAATATATCTAACAAAATATATTTCTAATAGACTGTCGTAATTAAATGCATAGATATAAATAAAAGAGTTTTTACTTTTTGTTTCAAAATTATTTAAAGTCACACAAATGCTTATTCTCACTGTCCACCTCGTGTCTACAACATATCATTTGTTTAGTTTAGTTCGAATACCGAGCTACTACTGTGTACTTTATATTAATAGTTTTTGGTTTCTGTAATTTTTGATAAATTAAATAATTTTGGAAAGGAACATATATATATATTGTATATGTATAATGATAATATATATGATTATAATGAATGTATATAAAAATAATATGACAATTAAAAGAAAAAGAATTAAAAGAAAAACGACAATTTAGATTAAAAGAAAAGTTTCCTGCGGGACTCTTCGCTCTTCACACCTCCTGATGACGACGATGGTCGAAATATCGATGTAAGTTATGTCTGCGTCTTTCTGTGTGTTTCCTCCGTTTTGAATTTATTTTTTTTAAATATAATATGATATATAACAAGATTTCTCATAAACACGTGAAATAACAATCATTTATGAAACCACAATATGAAATGGGGAAAAAAAGTCTCAAGATCTTTTACTTAAAAAGTTATTCGATTTTTTCCTAAAATGTAACTTTGTAACGGAGATATAAAATAAAATTTCAGTTCAAAAAAAAAAAAAAACCCAACTTTGAGGAATCATGACTGAAAAACATTTTTTGGTTATCTCACAATTAATGCTGAAGTTAATAAATAAACGAAGAGGTTATTGATTGAAAACAAATGACGTTAATCTGTCTAGATGGTTAAAAAGACAACTTCAAATGGTTAATTTATTAATGTAATAAAGGATTTAGTGTCTTCTTTTCGATTGTACAAGTGAAAGGGAATCACATCGAGCATGCGAATATAATAGCTTCTAAGCAACAAAAAGAAGAAGGAAAAGTGAAATCACCAGCTAGTCCTTTCCTCCGTGCCTATGAAATTAAAAGCTTCCCAGGTTTTTCAGCAGAAAAAGGTTCCCATAGGTGAATGACGATTACTGTTATTACTTAGTCACTCTTCCCACATGTCTGGCTCATCCACAAGA
Organism: Hermatobates lingyangjiaoensis; assembly: GCA_026182355.1. Lineage (NCBI taxonomy): Eukaryota > Metazoa > Arthropoda > Insecta > Hemiptera > Hermatobatidae > Hermatobates > Hermatobates lingyangjiaoensis. The sequence goes on from JAPFBL010000601.1 coordinate 68,116, forward strand.
TAGAAGACTTTGAGAAAATCAATTAAGTAAAATAGAAGAATTACGTTTTGAAATTAAACAAGGTGTAAATGTCACTTGTGTTTTTTAAAAACATACACTTGTTCAATTAGTGGTAATAGTCCGCCCAGGTAATTTAAACACACGTGTGGTTAATTAGTCTTGTTTGGATACCTTCATAACTGGTGTGATGAAAACACGTGAAAATGACACTATTTCTGACATCTATATCCTAAGCTGTGTTCTGAGAAGAATGAGAACTGCTTTTGAGATTATGGCAAACAAAAATGTTTCGGGCAATGAACAAAATAAAATAACTAATACAATAGTTATAATAATTAATATACATAATAGGTTGGCAGGCTTTGACGTCATATATTATATACAAAATCAGAATTTATCGGGAATCGGTAAGTTTTACAGGTTCAATAAAATTTTCTAAACATACTCGTATGTTTAGTTTTTCGTTTAATGAAATTCAAAACATTTCTCAGAGATTTTTTCAGCATATATTTCAAGATCCATATTTTTATACATGTTTTACATATTGTACTGGTATATATATATATATATAAAAAGATTTCACATAAACACGTGAAATAACAATCAATGATCAAACCACAATATGAAATGGGAAAACAAGACTAAGATCTTTCAACCATACAAGCGGTCTTCGTCTTGTTTTCCCATTTCATTTTGTGGTTTGATCATTGATATATATATATATATATATATATATATATATATATATATATATATATTTATATATATGATTCGCGCTCCGTTCTTCGACGTGGGGAGATCTCTCTCACTTCGTCCTCTCTACTAGTCTACTCTCCTGATGACGAACAACAGTTCGAAATATTGAATTCTGTAAGTTTTCTTTGTATTCTCTTTTCTGTGTCGTGCATTGTGTAATTTAAAGTTATATATATATATATATATATATGTTCTATTAAAACCTATGCGTCAAAATTGAAATAGGCATAGGTTTTAATAGAACATGTATCAATGAAGGCCTGCTCCCAAAATATATGAATATATATATTATATATATATATACAATTAAAAGAAACGGTCCAGCGTACTTTTTTAAATAAAATAAATTCAAAACGAAGGAAACACACAGAAAGATACAGACATAACTCACATCGATATTTCGACCATCGTTGTCATCAGGAGGTTGGAGACCTTCTCCAACCGTCTCTGAACCAGTGCGCTTAGTTTCCCTCTCTTATCTCTCCTGAAGACGGTTCAAACCGAAAATTAAAGACTGTAAGTGTGTTCTTTTGATTTCTCTGTGTTTCTATTTCTATATTGAATTATATATTTATATATATATATATATATATATATATGATCAAGTTGACTTGATCCAGTTGACTACTGACTTGTTACTACTAGTAACTAGTCTACTGACTGAGTTGGGTTTTTGACTCTGACGAAGACCGCTTGTTACGGTTGAAAGATCTTAGTCTTGTTTTCCCATTTTCTTATTGTGGTTTGATCATTGATATATATATATATATATATATATATTATATATATATATATATATATAGAGAGAGAGAGAGAGAGAGAGATAGAGAGAGAGAAAATTTACTTTTATAATTAAAGTCCTTGTAAATTTATTTCTAATAAAATAGGTTAAAGTGAATGGTATTTTAAATAGTTAGGCAACACTTCTATTGAAAGAGTAAAATACATAATCAAGTTGAATATAAGTTAATGAGTGTTCAAAGAGCAGGGAAGTAAACTGAACGTAAATTATCTTGCCTCGTCTAATCGGAATAGAAAAGGTCAACCAGCAAAAATGCTTTCAACCGACTTCTTGAAAAAAAAAAAAAAATCAGAACCAACAAAATTCTTCTTGTGCAATCAAGTTGGAAGAGTAGACCACTGAGGGTTATGTATGCGCTGAATCGTGTATAGTCGCCGAGTAAACATGTTGTTTTTGATGACACCGCTTCATTAAGTGCTATTTATATCATCATTCTATTTATATCCAACAGATCTGACCTATCATAATGACTTGATAAATTTGTTGTTAAATATTCAATTTAAAATGTAATCAAACTGTAAAACATGCGTAGATAATTTGTAAAAATCTTGATGGAAAAAATGTATTCTTGATAATGTAGTGAAATATAATGACAACGTAAAAATCATGTTAATGTAATAATGACTAACGACTTAAATAGTCTTCCAGCAATGTAAAATTTTAAAGTTTTTCTTCTTTTTTTAAAAATATTCTTGTTTCTGCAACAATAATTTTAAATATTGATGCAGAAAATATTTTAAATATGTTAAATTCATGCATTTTGTCATGACCACAGAGGTTAGTATCATTTATATTAAAATCATAGTAATCCGTCTTACCTCGTACCCTGCTGCTGAAGTTCTTAGACCGGTTTCGGGCGTCACCCATCTTCAACAAGAACTGATCAACTAAAACTACGGAGTCCTACCTTTCTGTTTATATAACCTACCTACTTTCCCAATGCTGCCTAGATTTTAATATTTAATTATTTTAACTTTACTTTTATTTTTATTTTATTTTACTTTTATTTTAATTATTATTATTTAGTTATATAATATAATGTTTATAGGCTATATAAACAGAAAGGTAGGACTCAGTAGTTTTAGTTGATCAGTTCTTGTTGAAGATGGGTGACGCCCGAAACTGGTCTAAGAACTTCAGCAGCAGGGTACGAGGTAAGACGGATTACTATGATTTTAATATTAATTTAAATATGTGCATCAATATTTTAAATAATTTTAATCTCATGAAGTTGTATTAGAATTAACGTTAAATATAGCTTAGGTTAGGTTGCGTGGAAGTCCCCCACAGGAAACACACATAAGCCGAACGAGTCCTTTGTCATACCACACAAAGAAGATTAATTCTACATTGAGACTCCTAAATTTTGCCTAACTCAAGTGTATTTAGAGTAGGGGATCTTTAACGAGTAGCTGACAACGAACAGGCTTGGTACCGACGGCTTAATGCCCACTCCAAGGGACGACGTGATCAGATTTATTCACCTCCCGCGTGAATAATCGATGGCTAGAGTAGGTATAGAACTCCGGATCTACCAGTTCTGAGACTAGCACGCTGTTACTGAACTAAGCTGGCCCCTAAAAGTTAACATAAAAGAGAAAATGAATCATATAAACAGAACATGCAATTTTTTTGTTGATAAGTAATGTATAACATGAATTTTGAAAATGCTTATTTTTAAGTTTATATTAATAAAGTTATTGCTTTTAATTTCACTCATTTAAAAAAGTACAAATGAACCAAATTTACCCTCATCTAATGATGACCTGACAAACTTAACCTGTTTTATAACAATTTTAAATACATTATCGTCTGAAGCACATATATCTCTTTATTTAAATTATATTAGAAAATAGAAAAACTGTCATACCTTGTAAGATGTTCTTGGTTCTTTGGAGCACTATCAGAGGTTGTCCGAACAAACTAACGTTTGTTGCGAGCGAAGATGGAAAACATCCGAAAGCGTTCTAACGACTCCAAGAACATCTTACGAAATATGTCGGTTTTCCCTATTTCTAATATAAATTCGTACTAACCTCAGCGGTAATAACAGTATCCATGTCATTAATTAATGTTTTATGCTTTTGAAATACTTGAATTTAACAATGGTTTAATATCGAATACATTTATCTGCAACTTTTTCACAAGTGATGATAAAAACAAATGAAAGCATATAATAATTATAGTAACATAGAAAGTTAAGAGAAAACATGGTAATGGAACTTTCAAATAAAGTGTCTCATACTGATATATATATAGATAATTATAAAATTTCATCTCGATTGGTTCAGTGAATGCACTATCTGTACATAAATGCATAGATATAGCTTCATAAAGGTACAGACCGTGGAATGGAATATAATAAAACTGTAATTATAAGGAATAGCATATCTGACTGGTTCCTGATATATATATATATATATATATATATATATTATATATATATTGGTTGTGTTTCCGGCGTGCTTGGTCGCCCATTCTCTCTTTTCTCCTGAAGACGGATCATCCGAAAATTTGAGTTTGTAAGTGTGTCTCTTTCTCTGTGTGCTGCTTTTCTTCGTTTGTGAACTGATATATATATATACATCATGATTTGTTTTCTTGACCCAATATTTATATGATGTAATTTTCTTGAGGTTTGAGGTCCAATGATAAAAACTAGTCCATTTGCCGACGTTTCGACATATATTTATGTCATCTTCAGGGCTACAACATGATTGTTTTACAATTAGCACTACTATTACTACTATTTGGTAATTTATTACATTTTAATATGTTCGGTAACAAAGAGGAATTTTTTGATAAAACAGTTATTACGGCTATGGATTATTTTGTTATACATTAACATAAGGATATTGTTATAATTATTCTATTGCAATAGAATAATTATAACAATATCCTTATGTTAATGTATAACAAAATAATCCATAGCCGTAATAACTGTTTTATCAAAAAAATTCCTCTTTGTTACCGAACATATTAAAATGTAATAAATTACCAAATAGTAGTAATAGTAGTGCTAATTGTAAAACAATCATGTTGTAGCCCTGAAGATGACATAAATATATGTCGAAACGTCGGCAAATGGACTAGTTTTTATCATTGGACCTCAAACCTCAAAAAAATTACATCATATATATATATATATATATATATATATATATATTATATATATATTTAAGATATATAGTTATAGAGACATTAAAAAGGATAAATACGAGTACATCATTTCAACTATCATCCCATTAGTTTTGAATAAGCGAAACATTTATTTATTTAATTAATTGAGGGTGATTATAGTACTGCGTTCTAAGAACTATTGTACTTTCTCCTCCTTTCTGTACTATAGTACTCCAGTTAGCTGAAACGCCTCAAAGAAGCTTAGCACTTTTGCTGGATCCAACGGCAAAAGCTCTTCTATGGTTTTATTGAGTGTCCCGAAGCACCTGCCTCTGTGTAGCACAGTGGCTTGGCAATCAGCCAGCAGATGCAACGGTGTTTCTTCCTTCACCTTGCAGAATCTGCACAAACCATCATTGATAATGGCCATTCTTTGCATATGCTCATTAAGTTTGCAGTGTCTTGTTAGAAAACCGGTTAAAATCCTTACATTATTCCTGCTCCTATCCATACAATACAAGATTCGCCTATTCTCAAACTTATTGAGAAGTATCATTGATTGTCTGTGTCCTTGAAGAGAATCCCAGTATTACTTCCTGTTTTCTTTAAACCGAAAAATCTTCAAACCCCGCTTTACTAATCTAATCATTAAGAAAATGACTGATAACTGTTTATTAAGTTTTCAACTCTAGATAGAGTCTGGTTCAAGGGTGCTCACACATTGTCTGCATGCGAGTTACTTATGAAATGATAAGTCACAGTGACCTACCCACTGTATTTATTTAGAAGTATATTAACGATTCTTCCTATCTATTATGAGGGATTTAATATTTCATCAACTCAAAACCTTCTCTTCCCATATCATATGAAAGTTGTATATTTTTTCCTTCTTACCACATCCAGTCTCCAAACTCATTTTTATACAATTTTTTTTAATTTTAAGAGAAAAACTCAAAAGTAAAGAGTATGAAGCAACTTAATGACTAGTTAATTAGTTTTACTGAACTTAGAACTACTTTTGCCGTTGCAGAGTGACCTAAGGATAAAAAAAAATCATAGTTTATTTGACTGGCCAACCTGTATTTTAATCAGGGACAGGATGAAATATGGCTGATGTTATTTTTTTTTTAAACAATGCGATCTTCAAATGATAGCTGGGCGATCAACTGGTCATCGCGATTGACTGGTTCACCGCGACCTACTGGTCATCGTGATCGACTGGTTCATCGCGATCGACTGGTTCATCGCGATCGACTGGTTCATTGTGATCGACTGGTTCATCGTGATCGACTGGTCATCATGATCGACTGGTCATCGTGTTCGACTGGTTCACTGTGATCGACTGGTCATCGTGTTCGACTGGTTCACCGTGATCGACTGGTCATCGTAATCGACTGGTCATCATGATCGACTGGTCATCGTGATCGACTGGTCATCGTGATCGACTGGTCATCGTGATCGACTGGTCATCGTGATCAACTGGTCATCGCGATCGACCTATAGATCGCGATCAACGTACTGAGCACCCCTGGTTTAGTTCCTATAAATTTTATTGCAGAAGAAGAACAAGATGTAAACACAGTTTGTAATACCGATTTACCGATGAGTCATACGCTCGTTGGACCAGTTAAAAAGCTAATTTGCTACCTTCAAAGACAATGGATTTAACTATAATTAGTAATCTGAGATTATAAACAATGACATGAAGAAAACAATAGTTGGAAAGCAAAAGACATGAGGTGATTTAATTAAAGATGACAAGAGTTTTTAAACTTGCGCCAAATATTATTCATTAGTTGATCATTTAATTTTCTAAAACATTAATGATGTTAAATCATTTTAGGAATTAATTGAGGAATACTATTCTAACAGCATTATGAATAAAAAATGGAACTTTTAATTTTTAGTGTGATTTTTTAGTTTGTTTAACTTTGAGAATCGATGAAACGTTAGAAATTAGATTTAAAAAAAATATTTGAATTAACTTAATCTATTTAAATCAGACGGAAATTTGGTTTAATCTATATTTAAATCAATATATATATATATATATATATATATGATGAAACCACAATACCACTTACTTTTTGACTCTGACGAAGAACGCTTGTTACGGTTGAAAGATCTTAGTCTTGTTTTCCCATTTTCTTATTGTGGTTTGATCATTGATTTTTATTTCACGTGTTTATGTGAAATTTATATATATATATATATAGACGGTAAAATAATCTATATTTTTAGATTATATTCATCAAAATAGGAAAATTTCACCTAACCTATAAATATTATTTCGTTAGTATTACTATTTAATTATACTACTAGTATCATTAATACTAAGTAGTATTTAGTATAATTTAATGATACTACTAGTCAATGATTACTATTATAAGTAGTATAAGTTCATTATACGTAAAATGATGTATTTTTTAATTGAATTCCATCTTTACTTGATTGTTTATTTGATATTTATTTTCTTAAGTATTAATTGGAATTACTTAGTTACTTTTGTTCGGATTGTTTCCTGATAACTGTAATATATCGAGTGAGTGAACATAAAATAATATATCAGTGTGAAGATCGTAACTGCCGTGACTGTAGCAAACTTTGATGAAATATGTTTCAAACAAGATTTGCTACCTACTTATCTCTGATATAACAAACTCGCGCCGTTTCTCTCTTTGTTTGCTTCTCTTTTATCAGATTCTTTATAGGGTTTTACAAATACATTCCTACAATCATCATCTAAACTACAAGAAGAAATCAGTAAAATGACTAATCTTTTTCATGACCAATTCTAGTCGTTTTCTCTCTTTCTTTTTGTTGTTTAGAAGTTGATTTTTTGTTTCATGTGTTTATTGTTAAATCTTATTATCTATAATCAAAGTTATTATAAAACTATTATTAGAAACAGTTCAAAGGAACGTAAACAGTTCTTTTGGAAGATGGGTAATGAGAAAAGAGAGAAGGAGACGGATTTTCTGAAAATTTGAGTCAGTCAGTGTGTTTCTTTGTTTTTTGTGTTAATTTTCTTCGATTTTGAACTTATGTATGTCGAGTTTGAATCATTTTTCCGACTTTGTAAGATATATATATATATATATATATATATTATATATATATAAATGTTATTCCTGCCTGTTCTAACTTTTAATCTATTTATTCTGTTTTATTTTATCCCTTAGCTCAGACCTTTTCCATATTTTAATAGCTTCCTGTGTTTCTTCTATTCCTCTTTACTACTTTTATTGTTTTATTTTACTCCTTTTATATATTGTCTTGGTCTCCCATTCTCTTTTCTCCTGAAGACGGATTATCCGAAAATTTGAGTCTGTAAGTGTGTTTCCCTACTTTGTGTGTTGCTCTTTGTTAATCTCGAACTCGTATATATATATATATATATATATATATATATATATATAACAGATTCAATAATATATCAACCGTTTGATAGAATAGGTGTGTTCTCTAATCGGGGTTCAGTCAATTTTCCAGGATAAAAAATCAAACTCTCGTTTGCCACGTTGCCAAACAAAGGATAAGAAATCACATAAGAAATCACAAAGGATAAGAAAAATAAGAAATCACATATCAACATCAAACATATACACAATATGAAAATGGATTGTTACAACTTATGAATATTACAAGCAGAAATATTTCAGAGATACATAAAATAATATTACTTACAGAAGTAAGAATTTTTTAACTAAGAAAATGAAATTTTCTTAATGTAATGTAATGTAATGAATAATATAAATTTCATTTTCTTAGTTAAAAAAAAAAATAAAAATAAAAAATTCTTACTTCTGTAAGTAATATTATTTTATGTATCTCAGAAATATTTCTGCTTGTAATATTCATAAGTTGTAACAATCCATTTTCATATTGTTAATATGTTTGATGTTGATACGTGATTTTTTATTATCCTTTGTTTGTAGGCCTATGAAAAAGGTTTTAAATAAAACCGAATCGTTGGCAACGAGAGTTTGATTTTTTATCCTCGAAAATTGACCGAACCCCGACTAGAGAACACACCTATATAATATATACATTTGATAAACAGAAAGACGATCCAAACTGGACACAGTCAAAATCGAGTTCAAAATGGAAAAAGAGTAACCCGCAGATTAATGAAAGACACTTACAAAACTCAAATTTTCAGGCAAGGATTACTTGCCGTTACCTCTACAACTTTCTTGATGTCATTTTCTGTTTTCTCCTGAGCACGGACTGCCCGAAAATTTGAGTTTTATAAGTGTCTTTCATTAATCTGTATGTTACTCTTCTTCGATTTTGAACCCGTGTATATATATTTATATATATATATATATCAATGTTCCACAATAAGAAATAGAAAAAAAAATCTAAGATCTTTCAACCGTAACAAGTGGTCTTTGTCAGAGTAAAAAACCCACGTGTTTATTGCGAAATAACAACAATGAACATCCAAACTACAACAAGAAAAAAGAAAAGACTACGATCTTTCAACCTTAACAAGCGGACTTCGTCAGAGTCAAATACCAACTGGAATTTGGTTTTTTCTCAATCAGTATTTGACTCTGACGGAAAAATTTTACCTTGTTACAGTTGAAAAATTTTAATCTTTTTTATTTTTCCTTATTGTGGTTTGAACGTTCATATATATCTTAATAAACGATTTTATACTTCATTATTTAAGCTAATTCTGTTAGTAGGGTAAAAATCTAATGAAATGGTCTCCACATATAAAAATTTTAATTATATAAACAACGCGTTTCGAACGCGTAGTGTTCTTCCTCAGGCATTAACTAAAAAATAAAATGACACCAGAGTGCCATTTACTTAATGCCTGAGGAAGAACACTACGTGTTCGAAACGCGTTGTTTATATCATTAAAATTTTTATATGTGGAGACCATTTCATTAGATTTTTACCCTACAATGAGTAAATACCATATAATAACTGATTGCACTACATTAGAATTAATTCCGTTAGGATATGGGTTGTTAAAGGTTATTATTTTTTTGTTTTTTGGTTTCGTGTGTGAACTAAGATGGTGTTAGTAAACTTTCTTTAAGCATTGTCTTATTGTTTAGTCATTTCAAAGCATAACTGTCAAGCATGACAGCTTCCGATTCTGCCGTTTAAATTCAACATTAGGAAACGCCTCCTGAAGTGTACTTCGCCAACGTTCTGACAGCACTAGCATTGCTTCACAGCTATTGTCATTTACTTAAGAAAACAATAGGATTATTATCTATTCATATGAGCTAAATGAATTAACTTTTATCTTCTATCTTCAAGGTTAACCCCTTTTTTTTCTTTTTTTTTTTTTTAAAATGACTTCAGGGTTATATCGAAGTTCTTTGTTCTTTAGATATCTCTTAATTAACTTTAATAAAGAAAAGAAAAAAAAATAATTATAGGAATTTCGTGACAAGTTTTGAAGTGTCTTTGTTATTGTTTAAGTTATCTTAAGATTTCATGGAGGAAAATCTCAGGGTACTAATTATAAGAAAATTAAGAATCTTTTCTTAATCAGTTAGTTTGGGGTCAGAGATTTGTTCAGAGAAATCCAACTTGAATAATTAGATATTCATTATTTTTAAAGATATTACTCTTCATTAAACAGACCGATAAATGCGTTTTGCATATTTGAAATAAAAAAATCCTAAGGTATACACTCAACTTTACTATACGTAAATGTATTGTGAGACCCGAGGTTAATCAACTTGATTAATTAGTTTATGCTAATTTGACTAACGCTATTTTCTCAATTGCATTGGGAATGCAATTATAGATGTATATTTTAAAATAATGTTTAGAATTTATGACTAGAGGCCTTCGTCCTTCCTGCTTGTCCCTACTATAAGCACGAGAGTAATGATACTGTGTATCAAGGTTGCTGGTAAATTGCATATCTCTCCTGGCTGTATAGCAGTACAAGTTACGCCGTAGTTTATCACAATCAGAACAGTTATGACTTTTTCTGTAGGTTACTTTACCTTCCTTGTTTGTTCTTGCTCCAATAAAATAAAACCTTTGGCTATGAGTTAAATTACATGTTTTGGTATCTTCATTAATAAAGCTGAAAGATTTATTCTAATAATGATAATCTTAACCGATGAGGCTATATTGGGTATTTACAGTGAAAGGCCAAATAAGTCTTGTGAATATAGAATAGAATTTAATTCTATTTAATCAGGAAAGGAAATTCTTATTGTCCAACAAAATATCTGATCACGTCGTAATAAAAATATTAGAACATTGTAAGTTTACCAAAGTTCCTCTCAAACATAATATGAATATTATCTTCACTGTTATCAAAGGTTGACACAGCAGAAATGAAAGGTTTAGAGGAAGACAGTGGCCGTTGCATGACAAAACTCACATATATTAAAGTTGGTCCTTTGTGATACCATAAAAGTGAGGCTGTTCTCATTCTTTACTAATCTATTTTGAACTTATCCCAAGAGAACAATAAGTTTTGTTAGGTCTCTGATTTCAAGAAGATACTGACTTTTCAAAGTTGTCAAATAAGTACACCGGTAGCGTGATTTTTCTTCTTTGAGACAAAGCAAGGCATTCAAAATTCATTTCTGGTAGCAAACCCAATCTGGTAGCATGTTTGAAACTGATAACAACTGTTCGAAACACGTTGTTAGTTTTGATATTAAGTTCCCTTTGTGTTTGTATATATATATATACATATATTGATATAAATATAAATATATATATATATCATATGTATATATATACATACATATATATATATATATATATAGTTAGCTTCAGCTTCCCAAAGGGACTACTTCTGCCCGATGACGACGACTGTCGAAATATCGTTGTGAGTCTTTTGTGTGTGTCTTTATTTGTTTTTTCTCTTTCCTGTGTGAACTATATATATATATATATATATATATATATATATATATATATATATATATATATATTGGTATAAATAGGCAGCAGATCCTCTTTTAAACAGGTATCATTAAAATTAACCGCAGTCTCGGCATTCACGATTTTAAGACTGAGAGATTCGATCCTACGAACTAACCTCCTGCTAACGGGGTTCAACTGGAAAAGGAGTTAGCCAAGTGACATGTTAAATTAAAATCGATGACTCATGCTTAGTCATTGCTATTAATAGATTAAAAGGATAGTACAGGTTAATATAAAGAGAAGGTCAACGGTCAATAATGAACAAGAAACAAGCCGTTAGAATATATATATATAAAGATTTCACACAAACACGTGAAATAACAATCAATGATCAAACCACAATAAGAAATGGGAAAACAAGACTAAGATCTTTCAACCGTAACAAGTGGTCTTCGTCAGAGTCAAAAACCCAACTGACTCTGTTTTTTGACTCTGACGAAGATCGCTTGTTACGGTTGAAAGATCTTAGTCTTGTTTTCCCATTTCTTATTATGGTTTGATCATTTATATATATATATATATATATATGTGTGTGTGTGTGTGTGTGTGCGTGTTTGTGTGTGTGGAGACATGATTTCTGAAATTCCACAATATGAGTAACAGATTGCACAAGTAATGAATTTTAACAATATCATAAAAATTCCTAAAAGTCCTTGAAAGAAGAGTAATTTTGGCAAAAGGAGTGAATTACCAGTGAATGGAATGTTTACGGGACGTTAGAGTGGACTGAGTTTGTGATTAAAGGAGGTCCCCCCCCCCCCCCCCCCAGGCATTGGTGTTTTCATGGGTTCGATTCAACGACAGGAGACGAATCAATCAGAATGATTTCACGCCTTGGACCGAAGCATCGCTTTCTTCCTCCTTCTTTCATCTAGCCTCGTGACAGAAATGGACCACTATCTACTTGTTTCGCTCATTTATCTGTGAAACTTAAATTGTTATAGTTAAAAACATTTAGAAGGGAATTTCAATTTTAAAATTGGTTATAATATGTGGTAGTTATTTTACGATGGATTACAAGAAACCATGCAAGGGTGAATGAATTCCTTTATTGTTCATATCGATTAGGTAATTCTACTCTAATTTCTCACTAGTTATATCTAACATTATCTATCATTAAGTAAGATAAACTAGGAGATATTGTTGGATGATGCTCGGAATTTCTCATGACTACAGAAAAATCTTAATCTCCTTCTAGATAATACTTGAATTCCGCCTTTTTCAGTTAGAATATTCATTCTTCATTCATTCCTAAATCCTTGAATTCCGCCTTTTTCAGTTAGAATATTCATTCTTCATTCATTCCTAAACCCTTGAATTCGGCCTTTTTCAGTTAGAATATTCATTCTTCATTCATTCCTAAATCCTTGAATTCGCCTTTTTCAGTTAGAATATTCATTCTTCATTCATTCCTAAACCCTTGAATTCCGCCTTTTTCAGTTAGAATATTCATTCTTCATTCATTCCTAAACCCTTGATTCCGCCTTTTTCAGTTAGAATATTCATTCTTCATTCATTCCTAAACCCTTGAATTCCGCCTTTTTCAGTTAGAATATTCATTCTTCATTCATTCCTAAATCATTGAATTCCGTTAGTTTCAGTTAGAATATTCACTCTTCATTCATTCCTTAAATTTCCAGTATTCGATAATTCTATAAAAGACCAAAAATGTAAAACAATTCAGAATTGAAATATTTCGTTTGAAGAATAATAAATGTAATTATCGTATATCTTTAATTATTAATCATCTTAAAACGACATTTTTTCTTCGATGTTTTTCAGAGAAAATAAGAGTATTTTCCTGTTTTAAATTTAAAAATTTGGCTTAAATATTCAATATAGAAGGAGGTGAAGTAAACGATGCAAGAAATCCACTGGCTACTTGAACAAAAGCCATGTTCTCTTGCAGGATATTATTTCGTATCAAGAAATTTTTTACTTTGGCTGTTCAAAAAAATGTTATTACTGCTGCTGTTAGTATTATGTTATACTAATGAGATTATTTGCATCAGTGGTGTGAAATGCAAAATAAGCTTATATATTGATAAGTCGATCAATCACTACTATCTGACTACCTCAGGAATGAAATACTAATAAACATCTCCCATTTAAATGTTTGCATTATGCTTAAATGAGGCATTATATATTATATACCCAAGAAGATATGTATTAAGTTTACTTATAGTAAAGTTGAGTGTAGGCCAATCCAGATTTTTTTTCTTTCTCTTTGTTTTTTCTACGTAGTTATTCGTAATCTGATTTTGTGCGCCCTCAGCGAAGTTACCGTTTAACTCCTCTCAACTGTAACTTCTTATCAAAGAGATTTCTAAGAAACTGAATTATATTCATTAATTCTTTAATTGTTGTTTGAAATTTCGTAACTGTTATTCAAAAGCTTTGAACTAACTTAATTTAAACATGTCTGTTCTATACACCACTGGACACGTCATACTGGGCTAGACATCAATGTAAGGAGATCACCTTCTATGATACCTATATTACTGCGAACTTACAGTATTCTGTAATACACTCGTGACTAAGACACTATGGTGTTTGTCATTCCTGTCTATTCTTTTAATCCTGGACCTAGTACACTAAACTTAACAATGAAAACAAGAAAACCAAAGTGGTTTGCAATACGTGCACTATGGATTCATTTGTATAAAGAAACATGATGAATGCCTGCTTCAGCAATTCATTAATTTCAATGAGAATCCTTGATAAAGTTCATGAAGTAATTAAGCAAACAATAGGTGATACAGTTTTCGGCTGTTCTTACCATTGGTTAGTTTATTTTCTAATTTTTAATATTAAATTGATTTTAATGCTATTTCTTTTAGTTGATTAATATACATTTAGTCTATAAACTAAATCAGTTTACGTTTACTGAAGTAAACGTAATTGCATAAATCGTAAATTAGCACAAGTTTTTACGTAAAACTTGTACATACGAGTTTTAAACGTAATTAAATCAGTTTGCGTAAATTATTCTAAAAAAATCATCCTATTTAATAACAATGCCCAATGTAAAAAGATCATCCTAATTAAATTTTAATAACAATGCCCAAAATGTAGTAGACACATTAAAATAAATCAAGTAGTTAAATTGTTTTTAGTATTTTGAATACTTATGCCACTTCAGATTTATGAATGTATATTCAGATTTGACATAAATTTTAAATAAATTAAAAGCAAAGTCACTCAAAATGCCAATAATAAAACTCACTGTGACATTTTGAAATCCTAAATCAGTTGTACCATAGACACTCACCCTTAGTTAATGCCTGAAGAAGAACAATACGTGTTCGAAACGCGTTGTTTATACGATTAAATTTTTTTATGTGGACACCATTTCATTAGCTTTTTACCCTACAATTTTCAAATACGTTTTCATCTAATATTTGTACTACATACTGTACTAATTTCAAACATATATCCTCGTCAGTTTGTTATAATTTTGCAGTGATTAAAATGCTCTACAACAATTTTTTTATGTTATAATTTGTTTTAGTTGTTTAACTATGTTATAATTTAACTGTTCAGTGTACAGTTCAGTGAACAGTTCAGTGTCACGTGTTCATTTAGACTACAGTTGTTGTTAAAATCCACATACTATTTTTCTTTGTAAAATAATTTGTAATGTAATACAAATTAAATACAAATACAAATACAAAGTTTTTCTGTTTCAAAATTTATACTTCTGCCTATGAAAAAGGTTTTAAATAAAGACCGAAACGTTGGCAATGATAGTTTAATTTGAACTTGAAGACCTGACCGAGTCCCGATAAACTTTAGTTTTGTATAAATTTATAGTTATAGTTACAATTTATATAAGGATACTTTACAAAATGTTAATAAAGAAATATTTTGTTACTGTTTTAAATTTTTTTTTGTATTTTTACGTATTACATCGCGTTGTAAATGTAATGAAATTATTTAATGGTTACACTCTTTATTTGCCTAAAAACAAATATTATTTTGTTATAATAAAACAAAAATGTGTTTTATAACTGATTAAATGGATATAACAATAACAATGCGATTTTGCTATGCTATCTATGTACGAGACTCTCGTACATATGGAATCATTAACTTTATGATCTATGAGTTTGATAATATTTCACCAGGGAGTTTCATGTTACATCTACACGATAAAGACATTGAAATAGAACATAAACTTAATCGTCAATGAGATTGATATTATGTTTACTTCTTGTAAAGTGAGTGTAGGCCACTCCATATTTTTTATTAAATTTTAATTTCGTTTTAAATGAAATTTATATTGATTTAATAATAACTTATTATATAAAAAGAATTTTCAAAAATTTAAAAGATACGTTTGTTGTGAAGATGAACAGCAGGTCAGGTATTCTAATTCAAATGATACATAGATTAATAGTAAGTTCTATTAGGTATGTTAGATTACCATAGAATGAATGAATCGCTGATAAGCAGAGCAGATCGAGTGCTTGCAGTTGAAGGTGGGGGAGTAGGAACGTCCGGTAAGATCCGGAGGTACTTCATGAATTAAACATACACTCTCCCGTCTAAAGAACAATAACCAAGACATGTGTTTCCTGCATTCCTACTTATTAACTTTTACTTCAGCCTCTTAATGTAGTGGCCTTCTAGATTGGCTCCCGAGGGAATATTTCTATTAGCTCAGTATATTTATGGCTCTTAACTAACATCATCAGTCTCATGAAGTTAAAAGAAATATTGACTCAAAACTTATCCTCATTAAATAGAGTTCGTACTTTTCAAAATATCAGTGATGAGCCATTTTGAAACACTAAAACCAAATCGCACTTCATTCAGTGACGCAGCAATGACGGTGGGGGGGTCCCCGGGTGGCACGTGCCAAGAGGCGGCTTTTTGACCGTGTAAAAATAGAAACAAAAATTTTAAAAAAGCTAAGAAAAAGTCTGAAATTTTATACCAAAATGATTTTTTAAGGTCGTAATTGTTTTTATGTTTTATATATATAATACTGTTTTTTAAAAGGATTTTTCAACCTTAATAATTGTAAATTAAAAATAAATGTAAAGACTAACTTGGAATCCTCATACCCGACTGAAAAGACTTGACTTAAAACGACGATTCTTACTACTGTACAGACTTTTAGGGAAACACTCGAAATTGACGCTACATAACAAAGTACTACTATACAAAACATTACTGCGACCGACCTGGACTTACGGACTTGAACTATGGGGTTGTGCAAAAACCATCCAATATTCATAGAATACAATCATTGCAATCTAAAATCCTCCGCACTATCACAAATGCTCCGTATTACGTCAAAAACTACACCCTTCATAAAGACCTAAAAATTCCATTCATCCAAAACCTTGCCTCTGATCGTTATAAGTCATTTCACAACAACCTTTCCTCTCACCCAAATCCATTTGTACGAATCCTTGTTTCCTCCTCACCTTCCCAGAATCCCGCCAAGACGACTCAAGAGAAAATGGCCCAGGGATCTACTATTACAATAATATACTTTCAAAAAGAAAAAAAAAACCAAAGTGAGAAGTTGAACCAGTGGGTTTCATTGTTTGCTCATGTGCATCGATGTCATTATGTAATCTATTACTACTTATGCCTGTTACGCATAATATGCGTAGTTGTATATTTGTAAATAAAGATGATAAAAAAAAAATAAATGTATTTAAATTTTTCAAAACTATTTTTTAAAGCTGTTGTCATTGCATAGTTTCGGCTTTTTATAGCTACTACATACTAAAATTCACTGCTGCTAATAATAGGTAGATTTGACTTAATTATGAATACGAATTTTTTTCATGAAACATGTTTTGAATAATTTCTCCTTAATTTGAATAAACAAATACTATTAAAAAAAATTCTCAAATAGAGCCTAGTAAAATAAAACATCTGTAAAACGGTATTCTTTCCTTCTTGATTGTTACCAGGTACCGTTATAATGGTGTTATGTGAATGAGGGACAGATTTGTCATATGCTTGGAGAAAAACACTATGTTTAAAAGTAACAGATGTTTATTCTGTAGATTCCAACCCTCAATAAAAAAAGTGTCTACTTTGTTGTGTTGAGAGCAGTTAGAGAAGTCATGTGGATGTGGAAGCAGCTGTAGAGTGGAACAGCCGTCATCAGTGAGAAAGGATCTTCAAATTGTATTAGATCTGGAATGAGCGTGAAGGAGCTAGACAAGCTATCAGCCGCGCGTTACGGATCTAGCGGTATTCCAACAGCTTGAGAGAGGCAACCGTTAGCCAGTCCGACAAACTGCTTCCAGATGAAACGTCCTCTTCAATTATGAAATGGTGCAAAGAACCGGTAAGTTTCCGCCTTATGAGCTCTACAGTCATCTAACAATCAGCGAGATTAAAGCACAATCAATGCCCAGCCATATCTTCATAATGAATCTTCAGCACTTCGCACCTTATGAACTATACAGTGATCTGACAATCAGCGAGATTAAAGCACAATCAATGCCCAGCCATATCTTCATAATGAATCTTTAGCACCTCGCACGTTATTAACTATACAGTGATCTGACAATCAGCGAGATTAAAGCACAATCAATGCCCAGCCATATCTTCATAATGAATCTTCAGCACTTCGCACCTTGTGAACTATACAGTCATCTGACAATCAGCGAGATTAAAGCACAATCAATGCCCAGCCATATCTTCATAATGAATCATCAGCACCTCGCACCTTATGAACTATACAGTGATCTGACAATCAGCGAGATTAAAGCACAATCAATGCCCAGCCATATCTTCATAATGAATCTTCAGCACTTCGCACCTTATGAACTATACAGTGATCTGACAATCAGCGAGATTAAAGCACAATCAATGCCCAGCCATATCTTCATAATGAATCTTCAGTACCTCGCATTTTATGAACTATACAGTGATCTGACAATCAGCGAGGTTAAAGCACAATCAATGCCTAGCCATATCTTCATAATGAATCTTCAGCACTTCGCACCTTATGAACTATACAGTGATCTGACAATCAGCGAGATTAAAGCACAATCAATGCCTAGCCATATCTTCATAATGAATCTTCAGCACTTCGCACCTTGTGAACTATACAGTGATCTGACAATCAGCGAGATTAAAGCACAATCAATACCCAGCCATATCTTCATAATGAATCTTCAGTACCATAGCATTTTATGAACTATACAGTGATCTGACAATCAGCGAGGTTAAAGCACAATCAATGCCTAGCCATATCTTCATAATGAATCTTCAGCACTTCGCACCTTGTGAACTATACAGTGATCTGACAATCAGCGAGATTAAAGCACAATCAATGCCTAGCCATATCTTCATAATGAATCTTCAGTACCTCGCACCGGCTAAATAATTACTCTTTTACTATAACAATGTTAAGACTACTTAATATTTCGAGTATACAGAATAAATCTGAACACGTTGTTCTTCGAAGAGGAGTTAAGCCGTCGGTCCGGAGCCCCGTACAATGTCAAATACTCGTTAAGATCCCTACTCTAAATATACTTAAGTTACGCAAAATTTTAGACTGCTAATATTGTTGAAATCTTTATTGTGTTCAGCTTATGTGTGTTCCGTGTGAGACTGCTACTGCAACCTAACCTAACGTGTTGCCTAACTTTGTATTTTTTTTTTTTTAGCTTGATTAATAAAAAAATATAGAATAGAGTTTTTTTTCATAGTAAAATTAATATCTTTATGTTTCATTTTGAAGATGGTTTGTTGTGATGCATGAAGTGTGTTTAGGGAATGGCTGGTGGAGGTCAGGGTCGTGTAGATTACTGCATGCATGACATGTCCATGACATGTCCATGACTGATTAATACACCAGTCGATGGAGACGTGTCGAAACACAGGACAAGCGAAAAGACATTGGGCGTGACTCGCTCTGTGACCCTCTTGCCCAAAGCCTCCCCTGATCTCTTTAACCTTTCAACTTGTCCCATTTTATCTTTCATTTCAAAACTTAATTCAATAAATCATTATCTTTTTTTTTTTTTTTTTTTTAGAACTGACTCATTTGTTTTTATGAATCCAGTTTGTTGAAACAGTTTTGTTTCCTTCTATTAGAATTGCATATTATCGTATGTTTAATAATAAGTTTCAGCTGAAAATAGTTTTAAATGCTAAGTTCATTTTTTCTATTCTCCCTATGACTGCATACTAAACAATGGTTAAATGATTTCTCATACGCTAACCGATTGGTTTTGTAGGTCACCGCGGATAAAAGCCCATTTATCAGATTTACTGAAAGTGCAACCGTAATCTATATGTAATTTTTCGATCAAATGATGCAGTCAGAATATAATATTCTAAGAAGGTCTTCTATCTAGGAGTAATTTCTTCAAGTTAACTTTTAGAGTAAATCTCTTAAATAATTCAATAAACTTCGTACTTTAATATAAGTCACTTTTGTGATGAATGATACTCCTCAAGTTGACAATAAATTGCTTACCTTGCTATAGGTCATTTTTGTGATGAAGGATACCCCTCAAATTATCAATGAACTTCGTACTTTGCTACAAGCCGCTTTTGTGATGAAGGATACTCCTGAAGTTGTTAATAAACTGCGTACCTTGCTACAAGCCGCTTTTGTGATGAAGGATACTCCTGAAGTTGTTAATAAACTGCGTACTTTGCTATAAGCCACTTTTGTGATGAAGGATACTCCTGAAGTTGTTAATAAACTGCGTACTTTGCTATAAGCCACTTTTGTGATGAAGGATACTCCTGAAGTTGTTAATAAACTGCGTACTTTGCTATAAGCCACTTTTGTGATGAAGGATACTCCTGAAGTTGTCAATAAACTGCGTACTTTGCTATAAGCCACTTTTGTGATGAAGGATACTCTTGAAGTTGTCAATAAACTGCGTACCTTGCTACAAGCCGCTTTTGTGATGAAGGATACTCCTGAAGTTGTTAATAAACTGCGTACTTTGCTATAAGCCACTTTTGTGATGAAGGATACTCCTGAAGTTGTCAATAAACTGCACACTTTGCTATAAGTCACTTTTGTGATGAAGGATACTCGTACTCTTGAAGTTGTCAATAAACTGCGTACTTTGCTATAAGTCACTTTTGTGATGAAGGATGCTCCTTAAGTTATCAATAAACTGCGTAGTTTTCTATAAGTCACTTTTGTGATGAAGGATATTCTGGAAGTTGTCAATAAACTGCGTACCTTGCTACTAAGCCGCTTTTGTGATGAATGATACTCCTCAAGTTGTCTATAAGGTGGCCGAGAGAACTACCATGCCTTACATATGGGCACTCAGTCAGATAGGCTTTGTAACACTTTATGAGACCTCTCTCCAGACGATTAAGACAAAAATGTTCTCACCTTATTTATGCCGAACTTTTTTTTTTTTATAAATCAAATATCTATATTCAAGATGATTTGAAAATGAAGTCAATCAAAAAACACATCAGAAAGTGACAATAAAGATCAGCATTCTTTAATACACCCTGACCTGATAAAATCATTTCCAACCAAAAATCCCTGAAACCAATATTTATCATATGAACCATAATACCGTTTTACGTGGTTGATTAGTCTGTTAAACATAGAACCATAAAGATACATATCTTAAACAGGACAAATACCGGCTAACGTTAGCGTCCTTTACAGTTAGAGTAACACTAATTGACAAGCAGGTAAGCTAGCAAGGAACTGCGTGACTCCAGCCTCCAGTATAGCACTGATAACCGGTTGTTTGTTGCAATCGTCTAAAGTAGCGTACTTGCCGATAGTATTTAAGATTCATGCTTTGGTCATTACCTAGTTTTTTTTTTTTGTAGAAGATGGGCGACGACAAATTTTACAATAAGGAAGACATAAAGCCATTGATACTAAGACCATGCGATGCATTGTAATAATCAAAAATGCCTACTCTAATATTCTTGACTCAGTCCAGTCATTTGGCTTAACTATAACAAACATCGGTGTTAGACCATCAAACGTAGTACTATCATAAGACTCAACCACAAACAACCAAAGATACTTATCAATAAGTTTGGGTGCCAGGCTAACTCAGTGGTTACGTACTCGCCTGTGAACTGATAGGACCGGGGTTCGATCCTCACCTGGCCCTTGATTTATTCACGCTGGAGGTGAATAAATCTGAACACGTCGTCCCTCGGAGAAGGACCGTCGGTCCCGAGCCTGTACGATGTCAGGTACTCGTTAAAGATCCCTACTCTTAAATACATTTGAGTTAGGCAAAATTTAGGACTCGCACTGTTGAATCAATCTTCATTGTGTGGTATCACAAAGGGCCAATGCTCGGCCTACGTGTGTTCCCTTGTGGAACTGCCACTGGCAACCTAACCTAACCTATCAATAAGTTTGAGAATAGGCAAATCTTATATTGTATGAAAAGGAGCAGGAATAATCTAAGGATTTAACTGGATTTATAACGACTCACTGCAAACTTAATAGCCATCTGTGAAGAATGGGCATTATCAATGGTGGTTTGTTCAGATTCAGGTAGAGGAAGAAACACCGTTGCACCTGCTGGCTGATTGTCAAGCCACTGTGCTATACAGAGCCAGGTCCTACTCCAGGAGCACTCAATAAAACTATAGAAGAACTTTTAATGTTGGACCCAGCAAAAGTGCTGATCTTCTTGGAGGCGTTGAAGCTAACTGAGGGACTATAGTTCAGAAGGATGGAATATACAATAGTTCTTAGGACGCAGTACTATAATCACCCTCAATAAAAAAAATAAATATATAAATAATAAAACTCAACCAGAACCTATTAAACAGAGACATTGTGGCTGCTTTTCAAAAAAGTACCTTAAGTAACATTTCAAAAGACTGGGATGTTTCAATGCCGTTTTGAAATATTTTCTATGAAATTTGTTTCCTAATTACTCTAGCTTCTTATGTAACCCGCAATTGAATTTTGAGGAACTTAGGATGGGTATATCTTAAAATGGTTAAATTAAGAATCTTACTAAAATATAAGAGTTGACAGGGTTTAATGTCAGTTAAAAATCAGATTGCACAAGCACCTGACTGCTAATGTAATTATATAATATTGTGAATTATTACGTTACACAAGAATAATACTAGGGATTCCGTCAAAACTCTTTTACGCTTACAATTCTTTCCCCTATGAAGAAAACCTCATAAAATATTTATAGGAATATAGTATTAAAGTAATTTTGAGAATATTTAACCCTTTATGATTGACAGTTGATTGA
Organism: Hermatobates lingyangjiaoensis; assembly: GCA_026182355.1. NCBI lineage: Eukaryota > Metazoa > Arthropoda > Insecta > Hemiptera > Hermatobatidae > Hermatobates > Hermatobates lingyangjiaoensis. The sequence continues at coordinate 90,934 of JAPFBL010000601.1, forward strand.
AATTAAATCATTTTTTTAATTGAACTAGAGTGTGAAAAGTATTCTTTTGCAAGTTTGTATAAGTACACAAACTCTACAACAGTGTTTCCCAAAGTGGGTAGGGGGGCGGTAATGCAAAAAGGAGCGGGGATTCTATTTCCATAAATTGAAAATGTTTATGCAATATAATTTCTAAATTTAAGTGAAAACATGACATGTAAACTTCTAGGAAACGATTTCTTAAAATTACTTGTTTTGATATTTCATTTTTATGTTAAAAGTATATTCTCACCTAAGTTTCTTTTATTGTGTATTAATTCTTTTGCATAAATATGCTATGAAACAATACATCTATTAGATTCTACATAATTATTCGATTAGTAATTATTTTAATTTAATTATTAAAATAATACTCATTTGGTTATTTAGTCTAGGAATCTGATTAATATTCAAGGGTGTTGAGCTATAGGTTTATGGACCCAAAGGGGCGGTCAGTCGAAAAAGTTTGGGAGTATGTATGAAACGATGGACATACACACACACGCACACACATTCCTGTATTCACCAAGGAATGTCATGGCATGTAAAAGATCTCCGTTTTCTAGCCAATGACCCCTAATACAATATCTTTGTTAAGTTTTTAGGAAATATTGACTTTAATGAACTTTAAACATAATCCTATAAATCTAATAATTATTATTAACCTTTTTTTTGTTTTTTTTTCCTTATTATCATTCTTTTTTTTCATTTCATTTCCATCTTTATTTCTCTCTTATTTTTGTTTTCTTTTGTTTTCCCTGTTTTTTTTCTTTTGTCTTTTATTTCTTATTCTTAAGTTTGTTAAATATATTATATACGTATATTGTAATATATAAGAAAATCTGTTTAAGAAATACATGTAATATAATAATGGAGCATGTATCAATAAATTCCCTGGTGTAAGGGTGTACTTTCACCAGGAAAAACACACACACACACACACACTCACACACACACACACACACACACTCCATGATAAATTTTAACATACTTCTTTAAACATAAAAATCCTTTTAAAAACTGCAATTATTTTTTTTCATTATACTATATATTAATAAGCTAGTAACTACCTACCTATATGTGTCACACTCGAGTGTGACCGATGTTACCCGAGTAACACAAGAGTGGTTGAAATTTAACCGAGTGGGGCCGAAGTACGAATAAATTAACAATAGTGAAATAAAATTGCTATTTAGAAAGTTATTAAAAAAATAGTATTACTCTAATGAGTTAATATGATATGCTAGAAGAATAAAAAAGTTAACCCCAATTAAACATATATATTCTGGTGCAGTCTATGATGTGGTGGATGGTTATGGAACAAAGTGTTTGACTAATCCAAAAAAAACATCACTTGGTTGTTAACAAGTTTGATGTTGTGTTTACTTATAATACAGTTGTTGAGTGTAGGCCACTCCAGATTTTTTATTTTAATTTTTATTCCTGTTTAAATTAAATATATTATAGGTAAGGGAGTACAGCGTCTGTAAGGATGACTCTTATGTTACTAATTAAATTAGTAAATTAAGTTTAGCTAAAGATAAAACGATATTCATTGATTGCTATACGATGCGAAGTTTACCAGGTCAGCTAGTTATTGTTATTGGCTTATAGTTAACCAAAAAAAAAAAAAAGAGGTATTATTTCGTGAAAAGGAATAGGGTGCTTTGTTCAAGACAGTTAACTTCGTGGACTAGACTGAACTTTCGTCACGAACAAAGGAACATTCGTGTGATGAGGGCCGTATTTTTGACACGTTTAATTGCTGAGGCTGTTAAACAGTCTCTAATAGAATGTCCGGATCCGTTTTGAGTAATATATATCTATTCTCTTCCGCTCTAACGACCATTGTTTCTTACTTCCCAAACTTTCCTTATTCAACTTTCTCTTTCATCAGTCTAAAAGCCGAAGTGCAATTCATTTTTTTTTAGCATAATTTAAGTATGTTTATAAGCCAATTAACTATAATGATTAACGAATTTTGACATCAAGTGCTAAATCTTACCCTATTTAAAATTGTTAGAGTCAAATACACTACTATTAAATTTGATACTCATATTAAGTTTAAATTGTCAATATTTTATCAAACATCATATTCTCTTATGTATGGTGTCTAAAATTTGCTAAAATCTAAATACTACTTCTTTTTTTAAAAAAAAATCATAAATTTCGTTGAGATATTGATTGAGATATTAAAAAAAATTAGTTTGGCTACAAATGTGAAAATTTTATTAAAGTTTTTCTTAAAAAAAAATATCTCGAATTCTAACGTAGTGCAATCACTTATTATGTCGTATTTACTCATTGTGGGGTAAAAGTTAATGAAATGGTCTCCACTTAAGAAAATTTTAATGGTATAAACAACGCGTTTCGAACACGTAGTGCCTGAGGAACAACGCTACGTGTTCGAAATGCGTTGTTTATACTATTAAAATTTTTATATGTGGAGACCATTTCATTAACTTTTTACCCTACAATGAATATCTCAAATGTTAAGGAAGTAGATGTAGATATACAGTATTTGTAAAACGTAACAGTTACGTAGACTTTAATGTTTTGTAAGATATGTTAATGGCAATGTGCTCATAAGAGTAAACATAGGTTTAGTCGGTAATGTATGCCCAAGAACAATGACACCCACAAACAAACAATGCAGGAAGCCGAGCCGATCGAGTTTCAGCTTGAATAATCTTCAAGTCTGTTTATTTAGCATTTATTTCACTTGAAAGTGGAAATTACTAGCTGATTTGCAAATCTAGATAGTGAATTTCTAATATGAATTTGAAATGTATCGTGTATCGATCACCTGTAAGTAAACAGTTATCATATAATCATATGTAAACATCGTGAAATGAAAATCTGATTACAATAATCTCGAGTGTTTATCTTTGTTTGTTATAAATAGATACGTTGAATAGTTTAGAGGTTTATCATCTATTGACATATTAGTTTCAGGTCTAAATGTATGTGGATATATATTGAGAGAGGGAGAGAGAGAGAGAGTTGGATAAGAAAGTGAAAGTGGAAAATAAAAGGTTTTTATAAAAGCCTCCTTTTTAAGGTTCAGTTGTAGTAACAAAAGATTGGTTGAAAGAAGAAGGGAGGGCAGTAAAAAAAAAAAAAGTAAAAGGGCCTTTTCCACAAAGAACCCTTTTAACCAAACTTTCCTAATTAAGAATTTGTAGGAAATGGAGAGGGGGAAAAGAAAATTTTAAGAAAATTTATGGCCCAATAAACGGGCCTTTGGTATTAAGGACCTCCAGTAAAGGTACAGGCCAAGGTAGAAAAAAAGAAAGGAAATAAAAAAAAAATTAATTTTGAAATAAAATAAAAACAATTTTGGTTTTTTTATTTGGCCTTGAAATACAGACGTTTTTATTAAGTTAAAAGAAATTTTGTTTTTTAAAATTAAAAAAAAGAAAAAAAGAAAAAACAAAATGTAAAAAAATGAAAAGGAAAACAAAAAAACCCTTTTTTTTTAATTTTTTGTTTACGAAAATTTGACGTAAATGTCTGGTTATTTCACTTTTAGGAATGTAACTGGACTTAGCTCAATAGTTCAGCTACTTACTTATTAACCTACAGAGGCTTTGTAGTTCTGCACTTTCCAAGCGGACACCACTACCCTGTATAGTTGTAAAGGAAAGCAAACAATTTGAGTTTCTCAAGTGTTCCTACGTGGTTTCTACCACAAAACATGTGCTCCTTTCATTTCCATACTTTCAAGGTTCATTCGATCCTTTGTTGTTTGTTTCTTGTTTAATAGTTCTAGAGATTTTTTTCATAGCTGCAGTTTCTGAAGTTAGTAAAAATAATAGTTCAACACTTGAAATAAAAAAAAGTTAATTCATCTATGAATTTTAAATGATTATTATTATTGTTGCAAAACATCCACTGAACAGGAAATAAAGTTTAAAAAGTATTATTTTGCAATTAGACATTACAATTTTCTTATAACTAATTTTAATAGCCTAAAACCTTACGAATATTATTTTTTTTTTGTTGATAAGTGTGATAATGTCTACTAGGACATTAGCACTATCTGTTTTTTACGAATATCAATTTAAACAAACTTGTACAACATCATCAAGACAAAAAAAGAAGCCGTTTGTTCTAAATGATTAACAATCAAGATGGAAATGATATACGTATAAATACACTTTGCCAGATGGAGAGAAAGGGAGAGAGATGAAGAGAGGGCAGTCGAAGGGGGGGGGGGGGGAGGCTTGAGAGGGAAAATGAAAGAAAGTCTGTGATAGTAAAGAAAAGTAGACAGTATTTATCAAATATGTCTCTTGTAAACACTGTATACTTTAGCAAGAATACAGAAATAATTAGAAATGAAAGAGATCATTACAGGTTAAAAATTTGGAAATCCTCTTTAGAAAAAAATAAAAAAAATATAAATATTCATGCCAAAAGGATCAAGACAATAACATAATAAACAGTCCAAGGACCAAACAAGACTTTTTTTGTGTTCTTTATTTTTTTTCTCTTTCCTGTGTGAACTTTTTTTTTTTTTTTATATAATATATATATATCTTATACAATCAAAAACTCAATTGGGTTTTTGACTCTGACCAAGACCGCTTATTACGGTTGAAAGACCTTATTCTTGATTATTGATAAATTATATATGTATTTTTTATATAGATCATATTTTTAAAGAAATATAGTAGTTTATTTGTTCTCAAAATATAAAGAACAAAAATTAACTTTTAAGCCACTCTCAGCACCTAAAAATAATTGTAATTAAATCTTATGAGTAGTTATTAATTATCACCAACACATTGAAAACATAAAGGTTAGAGTAGATAGAACGACAGTAAATAAGACTGAAGACTGCTTGGGGCTTGAAGATAATGGGTGTGTTTTGTTTCAGGTGTTGGATGACCCGGTGGTCGTGCTGGTCCAAGGGAACATGACAAGATGTGGAGAACTGACCTCGTTTTGGCCTCCCTTCTCACCATCGTAGCCTCTGCTGCTTTTAACAAAGGTAAGCTCAACCAGTCCATTTAGTAAGCGAACTTTATAAAGAGCTAAAACTGAAATCTAAGTAAATTATCTACTGGAAATATCGGAAAATTTATCCAATTCTGAATTCCTCGAAACAATGACTTCTAGAACTTCTTTTTTTTTTTTTTTTTTTTTTAACATCTTTATTAGCAAATATACAACTACGCATATTCTGTGTAACAGGCATATGTAGTAATAGATTACACAATAACATCGATGCAAATGAGCAAAGAATGGAACCTACTGGTTCAACTTTTCACTTTGTACTAGAACTACTTGTAGATATATATATAACAGTCCTAAAATTACCTTTCTCAATTCAAATATATTGTCTAATCGGCAACTTTACAACCTCTGCGGCGAATATTAGACATGATTTTATCACGATTAATATATTATCATGACCCAGGATATCCTGAAAGATATCCTTAATGGAGAACTGTAAACAACAGGACTGAGATCTTTGGTGTAAACGAATAATCTATAACACTGGTCAACACATTTTTTACTACCCCAGCTGATTTATATTAATTTAGGGGTGCTGATTTCAAAAATCATACTATTTTTTTCTCATCAGGTCAAGTTATTGAGATATTCGCAATTTAATAACTTTTTTACCTTAAATTTAGGCGTATTTCAAGATATATACTTGCGCCTTAATTAAAATTGTAGGTTGTAATTGTGATCACTAGCCTTAATGCTTTTACTTGCGTTGCAAATTTTTATATTAAAAATTAAACACAGCTATATCCTCTCCTAGGTGACGTTGCTTAAACAAACCAAAAGTGTTTTACTATATTTGCGGAGAATATACGTTGAAATCCAAATATATATTGCATACATACTGTAATATTTTGGTGTGATTCATGAATATGTGAGGTAAAATGGATAAACCAACAAAAGTCTCCACACAAATGAAGTTTTATTCAACGCGTTTCGAACACTTTGTGTTCATCATCAGGAAGACACTATAATACAAATTAAATCTAATTAGTTACAACAATTAGAGTGAAATAATAAAAATAAAAGTTCAATTAAGAGAATTCAAGACATACCCAAGGAAGTGGTACTGACGGGTTGGTCAAGTGAAAACAACTAGTAGGAAACTGATCCCTTGCGAAAGAGTGGGGATAGGCATTTAGGAGATAAGGTGACAAAGGCTTCGGGTATGCTTGAAAACCGTTAACTGAAATAGAGAAGGCCAGAACCAATAATTTAGAGGAAAGAAACCTCTTTTTTTTTTTTTTTAATTTATTTTTTAATTTATTCTTTGTGATTCTAGGAACAGCTTAAGAAATTTCGGACACCCTGGAATTTGATCATTAAGGCATAGAGAGACAGAAGGATTATTAATGACGGCCTTGTTTATTTGAAAAGCTTCCAAATAATTTAATTTGTATTATAGTGTCTTCCTGATGATGAACACAAAGTGTTCGAAACGCGTTGAATAAAACTTCATTTGTGTGGAGACTTTTGTTGGTTTATCCATTTTACCTCAGAATGAGTAAATACCACACAATTACGGATTGCACAACTAATGATTCATGAATATGTATGTTAAAATTAAATATGAATATTGTTTCTTCGATTTGGCTGTCTTTATTGTAGCTATTGCCTTCCAAGAGAGAAGGGGTATACCATAGCAGAAAAACTACATCTGATAGAGAAAAAAGACAGCATTTCTGGAATCACTGCACTTAAATTAGGTAAAAACAGTTAAAACATCTTAGACATCATGACAAAAATTTTTTTTTTGTTGGCCAGTAAAATTGAAGTCACGACAAGCCCTTATGACTTGCAGCATTTCTGGAATCCGCTCCTTTAAATTAGGTAAAAACTGTTAAAACATCTTACGCATCGTGACAAACATTTTTTTTTTGTTGGTCACTGAAATTTAATTCTGGACAAGCCCTTATGACTTTCAAAATGTATAGTAGCTATAAAATCAGTTACTGTAATATTAACTCATATTGAGAAAATAACGAAAAAAGTTTCCACATTAAAAAAAAAAACCGCGTTTGCAACATATAATTCATTTCTAGACTTCACTCCTACTTCACAGCAGCTGATGTAACCTTTAGAATGACTGCATGTTTGAAATGCATTGTTTTATATCTTTCAAAATGTACTTGCATTCTATAAAACTTTCCTTTTAGTTCCCACTGTAATGCTTAACATCATATTGAGAACAATAACCAGATAAAAAGTTTCACATTAGAAGTCACAAGAAAACCGTCAATTTGAAACTATATACAACTTTTTCTATGACTAAATCTTGATTCTTACTACTTCATCTAGTTTCAGCTAGATGTAACCTTAACAAAGACTGCTTAGTTTGAAATGCATTGCTTACTGCTTAGTTTTTAACCACCACATGACTTGCATTCTGTGAAAACTTTTTCCCTTTTTTTCCCCTTTGCTTACACATCTTTAAAGCAATACCAGATAAAGTTGCAGAGAGAGTCGTCACTAGAGAAAAGTCAATATTGAAACTATATACACACGCTTTGTTTTATTGAGCTAAATCTTTGGTTTTATAGTTATCTTATTTCGCTGAGATGTTTATTAGACAAAGATGCTTAGTTGGTATGCTTCCTTATTGCTTAGTTGGTATGCTTGCTTACTGCTTAGTTCGTATACCCACCACAAGAGTTATAGCAAAGTGCATAAATTTTATATTTTCTCAAATAAATACTATTGTTTAACTAAATAATAAATAACGAAATAATAAACCATTCAAATCCACATATCATGTCATCTCTCAGCTCTTTAAAACCTAATTTTCAGTTATTACAACTTTTTAAAAAATACAATAATTTTTTTATAATTATTATGAAACAGTAAACAATACATGTTCTCATTCTGAGGTAAAATGGATAAGCCAACAAAAGTCTCCACACAAATGAAGTTTTATTCAACGCGTTTTATTTACCTCAGAATGAGTTGATATATATAATCAACGTCCAAATTACAGTAAGAAATCAGGAAAATGACTAAGATCAATCGTCAGAGGTGGTTGAAAGATGTTAGCTATTTTTCTGAGTACTTATTGTGGTTTAGACAGTTTTTATTTCACATCTTTATTGTGAAATCTTCTTATAGTATTAATTAAATTTACAACTAGAAAAAAAAAGCGACTAACATTCACGGTTTTAAATCATTGCGGCTGTCTTGCCGTCTTGATGTCAAGGAGAAAAAGGAAAAGAAGAAGGAACACCGAGTGGAGACGTGAGTGCGTCCACCGACCGATACAAAGTCATCTTGTTGTAGTATATACGAGTATAAAATTATACGATAGCAATTAGAGTAATTTAATGACTGTATAGCAAGTTCTAAATTCAACCCTTCGCAGCGTTATTGAAATTGGCATCATTAATTTTTCTTTTTTTTATGAATTGCTAATTTTGTGTTCCATTTTTGGACAAATTTTCATGAGTTTTTAATGAGCCGTTTAGCGTCAAAAAAAAAATTTGCTGAAAAAAAGAAATCGTACTTTAACGCACCTTTGGCGACTGCAATTTTGTAAAAAAAATATCTCAACTCATTCTTCACATTATGTTCCATTTTCAGCCATAGTTTCATTTTGATCCTGTCATAGCAAGTATGGCTAAATTCAGCCTCTCGCAAGCGTTATTGAAGATTGGCATCATAAGTCAAAATTTTTACTTTTTTTTATGAAATAAAATATTTCCCATGTGTTCCATTAATTCTGGACATATATTTTCATGAGTTTGATTAAAATGAGCGTTTTCCCCGTGCCTGAAAAAAACATGCTGGAGCCAAGATAGAAATCGTACGTTCAAACGGTAGGTTCATGATCGATCCAGAATTTTGTTTAAATAATAAATGCAATTAACGTACATTTTAATTATGTATCACATTAAATTCACACATTTCTTCATGTTCATGATCGTTTTTCAAGAAAGGCTTTTGTCTCCTTTTTAAGATTTAGAGAATTTATTTAATATTAAGTCAGAAGATTTTGTACATTTCATGAAAAAAAATCGATTTAACGCCATTTGGTCGTTTATGAATTCTGAAACATTTTAATTCGCATCTAAATGGCTTTTTAACTACCCGGCATTTAACGCCATCTCTGACTTTTCGATGACTAACACGGCGATTCTAAAGGCTATTGGTTTTCATGAACTAACGGCATAACATTTTGGTCTTTCATGAATTATAAAGGCAATTATACGCCATCTTTGAATCTATATATAACACGCGATTAAAACGCATTTTGCTTTCGACTAGCTTCAACGCCATCCTGATCTTTTCAGAAATAAACGGTATTCTAACGCCTTTTGTGTTTAATGAAATTAATGCGATTTAACCCATCTTGGTCTTTTACATAAAATTAACGTGATTCTAACGCCATCTCTTGGTCTTTTCATGAAATTACACGGCGATTCTAACGCCATCTCTTGGTGTTTCAATGAAACTAACACTGCGATTCTAACGCCATCTCTTGGTCTTTTCATGAACTAACACGGCGATTCTAACGCCATCTCTTGGTCTTTTCATGAACTAACACGGCGATTCTAACGCCATCTATTGGTCTTTTCATGAACTAACACGGCGATTCTAACGCCATCTCTTGGTCATTTCATGAACTAACACGGCGATTCTAACGCCATCTCTTGGTCTTTTCATGAAATTAACCGGCGATTCTAACGCCATCTCTTGGTCTTTTCATGAACTAACACGGCGATTCTAACGCCATCTCTTGGTCTTTTCATGAACTAACACTGCGATTCTAACGCCATCTCTTGATCTTTTCATGAAATTACACGGCGATTCTAACGCCATCTCTTGGTGTTTTCATGAACTAACACGGCGATTCTAACGCCATCTATTGGTCTTTTCATGAACTAAACCGGCGATTCTAACGCCATCTCTTGATCTTTTCATGAAATTACACGGCGATTCTAACGCCATCTCTTGGTGTTTTCATGAAATTACACTGCGATTCTAACGCCATCTCTTGGTCTTTTCATGAAATTATACGTTGATTCTAACGCCATCTCTTGGTCTTTTCATGAACTAACACGGCGATTCTAACGCCATCTCTTGGTCGTTTCATGAACTAACACGGCGATTCTAACGCCATCTCTTGGTCGTTTCATGAAACTACACGTCGATTCTAACGCCATCTCTTGGTTTTCGAATTCGTTCACTTGATTTTAAAATTACACTGCGATTCTAACGCCATCTCTTGGTCTTTTCATGAAATTATACGGTGATTCTAACGCCATCTCTTGGTCTTTTCATGAAGTATCGTGCCGTCAGTCGTGGCGGGCGAGACTTGTCCCGGGTATGGCGATATCCTGGACCTTCGGGGATATTGAGAGCATCCCCTGCTGGAAACGTTTTCTCAATTTATTTGAGAGTGAGCGCAATAGCGCGTTGAGCACCTTTTAGTGCGTTGTCATCTTGAGCTTTTTACTTTTGGACATTGTGAGAAGTTTTTAATCCTCACTTATTGAATTTTCAGCGGTTTCGGAGTTTTTCCCAATTTACTCCCCCCCCCCCCCCCCATTTTTTTATACCTGGCCCATACCCAATTTTATTTTCTTACCCCCCCCTGACAGTTTCCCATCATCTCCGGCCCTCTGAGCCAATCCCCTAACCCAGAAAATTTCTGGATTGAACTTTGAACCTACCTTTAAACGCGTTTATCTGGGCTCCAGGTGGAGCTACAGGCACGGGGGAAACGCCATTTTAATCAGGACTGCAAGGAGTATCCGGTGGCATGAGTGGGAAGTCACCAAAGGCCGCATAGAAATCGACCTCCTCCAGGAGCGAGGTCCAGATGAGAAAATCTCCTAGGGCAAGTTTAACGGGATTATAAGATGGGAAGCCTCTTATCTTAGTTTTTTTAAAAACATTTATTTCTCCTAAACTGATAACCCTAGAGTTTTGAAATTTTGACATTATCTTTGAGGCTACAAATGGAACAAACGAAAAATATATTCAGAATTTTAAAACAACGGAAAATATCCTTTTTTTATTAAAATGTAAAAATGTTTACTTATAATTCAATCTCATAGCTTGTGAGAGCGATACAAGTCATACCGTTAGATAGATCAAAATGAAAGTTTAGGCATACTAGATATAGAACATTATATCTATAATAGAACATTATGTAGAGGAGGAGATGAAATAATTTTTTTCAAAATTACATTCGCCGAAGGGGTGTTACAGTACGATTTCTCTTTTCAGAAAATGTTTTTTGACGCTAAACGGCTCATTAAAAAATCTTGAAAATTTGACCAAAAATGGAAGAAAAAATTAGCAATCCATAAAAAAATGATCAAATTTCAATTACGGCAAAGAGCAATAAAACTATAAAAACTGTTTGTTCATCCTAGACTAAGGGATTACCTGCTATACTTGTCAAATTTTTGATATTTTTTTACATTATTTACATTGACTTAGATTTTTTTTTTAGTGAATTCACCGAACTAATATAATGTTTAAAGGTATAATGAAAATGTTTAAACGATTTAAGGACTTGTATGTGATGTATGAAGAATAAAATTCTTACATGTAAAAAATCAACAACAGTAGAGCATATGCACATATAATTTCTGATCCTTTTTAAAGTATGATTGGTTTGTCTAACAAAATGTTCTAATCAATCTATATGTTGCACCATTCTACAAAGGTTAATATCAGATGCTGATTTTTTTACGTTTATGAATAACATTATTATTGGGTAATATTGAAGTTTTTGGAATGCACTTTTCGTCCTATAAGGGCTTCTATGTTTTTTTCTAATTTCCAGTTTTTTCACTATTCTAATCTAATAGTTTATACCATTATTTCTAAAAATTTCAAGCTTCTAGCTTTTAAATTTAAAATTATACAGAGAAGTTGGCTTTGAACCAGATTTAAGAACGAAAAAGTGGCTAATTACCAATATATTTTTTCTCAATATACATTTATAGCAAACTTATAACAGAGTACAGCACGTGGGGAAAAAACAACATTCGCTGAGACTAAATTGGTTTTTATGATTTTTGACTAAGGGAAAGAAAAGTGAGTTTAAAAACCCTAGCCATAAAATTTCCAGTATAATAATTTTATAGAAGACCAAAAATATAGAACATTATTCAGAAATAAAAAAAAATCTTTTTAAAAATGATTATTTTTAAATCATTTAAAAATAATAAATGAAATAATCCTACATCTTAAATTAAAAATTATCTGAAAGCGACAATTTTTCTTACATGTTTATGACATTTCAGACAAAAACTTTGTAATGTTTTTAAAATACTTAAAATAGTTTCAAGTTCTAAATGGGAAAATTTGACTTAATTTTTAAATGTAGAAGGAGGTCAGATAAACTATGTAAGAGGTCCACTGGCTATTGGAGCAAAAGCCATGCTCTCTTGTAGGAAATTATTTCGTACAAGCAAATTTTCACTTTGACTTTTCACAATGTTATTACTGCTGTAGTTATACTAATGATTGTATACCCATTAATTGTGTGACATGCAAAAAAGGCTTATCTATTGATAAGTGGATCAATAGCTATCTGTACTACCTCAGGAATGAAAGACTAACAAACAACTATCATTTAGACGATTATATTATGCTTAAATGAGGCATTATATATTATATACCCAAGAAGTTTGATATTAAGTTTACTTATAGTAAAGTTGAGTGTAGGCTACTCCAGATTTTTTTTTTTTTGTGTTTTATAAATATACCATTGCAAAAACATTAGTGTTTTCGTTTCGTATTTATCATTTAATATTTAAATAAAATTTATTTAATTATAGTTACAACTAGAGAACACAGAAAACACAAAAAAGAGGACTAATACTCACAATTTTTGATCATTTCGGCTGTCTTGACGTCTTCAGGAGAGAAGAAAAAGAAACAGGGGAAGGAACGAAGGAGCGGAGAAGTGAATGGTTCCGCTGACCGATATAAACACCGATACAGATCTGGGACTTTAAAGAAAATTTATTTAGACTCATAAGAGTGTACATTTCTTTCAACACAACTGTTAGTCAAGAATGATGTCCAATATACTGCTTTCTACTATATCCCCGAGTTAAGCAAAATTGAGAGTGTTCAGATCTTGGATGGAAGACGACCCCGTGACCCCCTTACAACATTTTAATTTTCCATGTGTACAATTATTGTGGAATCAATAAATGAATTACACTTTGACTTCTTGGAAATCACTTATTAATCTTAAAAACCATCTCGTAACTTTTTTTTTACGCTGTATTTATAATATTCATATATATATATATATATATATATATATACTCGTATATATATGCTCTTGGCCTATATACAGTTTTAACTCATCCCTATTAGTATTAGTTTCCTATATACTAAGTCACCTAATTTGATGATCCATTACTAATACACAATCTGTTTAGAAAAATAAAGCTTGCAGGTATAATGGATTTATTGTTTCTACTATACATACAAATTATAGACCGTAGCCTGAAAAAATATATTCTCTGTGCAAAAATAACTATTAATGCATAAAAAAGTGTTTAACGTTTATGCTTAAAGTTTCTGTTTTCTTGTCAAAGACAAAAAAATCTTTTAAAAGTTAAAAGACAATGGTTTTTATTTCTGAATCTTCTACAACAAAACTTTATTATTTTCTAAGAAGTTGATCATTATTGTCAAAACTCAGATTAATGGTTTAATTAGAAAAATTTTATTGAGGACTAAATGAAATGTTTTTTGCTCCTTCGAACAGGAGTGGTTCTTTAGTTTGTAGGAAGTGAAATCTTTAATAACTGATGTTTTAATTAAAAAGGAAAAATGAAAGTTATCTTTAGAATGATAACTGTGTAATTGAAGATGAAATGAGATGTAAAATAAAGAACATGAAAGAATAATTCTAATTAGTTATCATTTTGTGGGGAGTTTTCTACAGGAAAATTCATTTTAAAGTGATTTCTTGAGGCTTTGCGAGATAACTGTGGTGAGTTACAGTGAAGAAAGGGGCCAGGGTAGCTCAGTGGTTAAGGTACTCGACTCTCGGCTGGTTAGTCCGGGGTTCAATCCCCACCTGAATAAATCTGAGTGCGTCCTCTCTAGGAGAGGACGTTAAGCCGTCGTTTCCAAGCCTGTACGATGTCAGGTACTCGTTAAAGATCCCTACAAAAAAAATGTACTTGAGTTGGGCAAAATTTAGGACTCCCAATGTAGAACCTGTAGAATGACCGATCAAACAACAAGCTGGTAAGCAGCTGACGTTATCACCCGCTAGGGGATCGGCTTAAACAGTAATGAGAAGAAACTGCGTTCAGAATGACGCACTCACACTAGAACAGCTCCGTCCAACCCAGAATTGAGGAAACTCAAATGTATAACAAGGAAATGATTTCGGATAGCTTTCATTAGGACATAGACCATGCATTGTTTGCGAAATGAAATACAATAGAACCTCGCAGAACGTGTTTAGTTCGTTCATAGACCGAGCTCGTATGCGATTTTATCGTATTAAGTAATTTTTCGAATTGAAATTAATATGAAAATAAATTAGATATTCCATTCGCAAAATGCCTGTTTTTAAGTTTATTTTTTAAAAAGGAAAGGTGTAATTAGAAAGAACAGCACTAAAAGGTGGAAGCCCTTTTATAACTATTTATACTATATATATATACATGATAAACGAAAAACGGTCCGGCAGGACAAATAACAATTAAAATAAGCAGTGACACATAAACAGAAACACAATAAGCAGTGACACATAAACAGAAACACCCTCCGTCAATTCACTTCTACTCCTGAGGACGAACGCCATTACGGTCGAAATATTGAAAAGTGAGTCTTTGTTGTGTTTCTGTTTATGTGTCACTGCTTATTTTAATTGTATATATATGGTACTGTTTTCTTGACCACTAAATATTAACAAACACTTTTTCTTCTTCTCGGAGTTTGGTCAGGGTAAATATATGGAATCACCTTTTTGCCAACATTTCGTCTTTATTTTAAGACATCCTCAGGGCTATAAATCAAGGCTGGTTTCTGTTACATTACACCTTGTAATGTAACAGTAACCAGCCTTGATTACGAGCCTTGAGTTGACTGTCGTCCCTCCGTCAATTCACTTCTTCTCCTGAGGACGACCGCCATTACGGTCGAAATATTGAAAAGTGAGTCTTTGTTGTGTTTCTGTTTATGTGTCACTGCTTATTTTAATTGTATATATATTATATATATATATATATATATATATATATATATATATATATATATATATATATATAATAAGGTATTGTTTTCTTCACCACAAATTAATTGTAATAAAAAACAGTGTTTTCAATAAATGTCGCTGGGTTGCAGCACATGCAATGACAGATAACGGTTTTGTTGATTCGGTAATAGAATCTAGCCTTGAGTAAGTTTTTTGATTTGTTATGATGATTGTAAAGTAGAAATGACAGTGTCCATTGTTTTTTGTTAGTTTATAGCCCTTAGTTAAGATATCTTAAAATATAAACGAAACGTTAGCAAAATAGTGATTCCGTATATTAACCCTGACCAAATTCCGAGAAGAAGAAAAAGTATATATATATATATATATATATATATATCCACTTAAAAATCGAAAAAACGATCCAAACTGGACACAAATCAGTTCACAAACGAAGAAAAGCAACACACAGAGAAAGAGACACACTTACAAACTCAAATTTTCGGATGATCCGTCTTCAGGAGAAAAGAGAGAAAGGGCGACCAAGCACGCCGGAAACACAACGGCAGGAAACCGTCCCGGCAACCGACCGTGCTCACGGTCGGTTAGCACGGTCGGTTGCCGGGACGGTTTCCTGCCGTTGTGTTTCCGGCGTGCTTGGTCGCCCTTTCTCTCTTTTCTCCTGAAGACGGATCATCCGAAAATTTGAGTTTGCAAGTGTGTCTCTTTCTCTGTGTGTTGCTTTTCTTCGTTTGTGAACTGATATATATATATATATATATATATATATATATATATATATATAAACAGGAAAACTATACAAGAGGACAACAAAAGTTTCACGGTGAATCACAGACACAGAACTGAGGAACAAACACACCTACTGTCTCCAATTTTCGGTTGAACCGTCATCAGGAGAGTTGAGATAGGGACACCAAGCGCACTTGTGAACGACGGTTGGAGACCGTATATATATATATATATATATGTATGTATAGTATATATATAAACAGTATATATTATGTATACATACGATATATAATATATATTAATTAATTAATTAACAAACGTTCTCTTCGAACTACGCCCTTTTCACAATTCGCAACCTCTCATGAGTTTGATTTGTTTTTAAGACAAACTACCTATAAATATGATATCCACTCTTTCCAATCGGTTATTGATGCTGAGAAAAATGTTAAAATCTCAATTTCAGTACACTAGAAATTCAAAGTATCAATGATTTTGATACTGATTTCACTTGATTTCCAGAGTTTACTTGAAGACTCTGCCAAAGAAAACTTGACCAAAGTTAGTTCAATCGACTGATTAGAGAATGACTGAGAAAGGGTGTGGTCGACTGGACTGCGGGGTCCAAAGAGAAATGCATTCCTGCTGAGGGATGCACTGGTCGTGACGTCAAGTGAAGGTCCCAGAGCACGAGATACCCTCAGGCTCGGAAAGTCGCTCTACCGACTGACTACCTTAGGTCCCCCTTCAACTCTGTCCACTGTCACGTAGCACCTCATTTACGTCTCTATTACGACTCCTTACCTAAATTACCTCAAAAATTTCCCTCCTTTAATAATACCATAATTCTCATTTCTCATTTTACAGTTAGATTAAATTTTAGTAACACTCAAAAGATTATTTCCCCTATTATTCAGAACAACTCTATTACGTTTAGATTTCAACGTTTTGTCACCGTTGTCCTAAATGGCGTACTTCCTAATCGAAATTCAACGAGTTCAAAAGAATTTCAAAAATTGCCTCAATTGTGGTAATTGATATGGAAATAATATGGAGTTATACACTATCAACTTTCCTGTCGAAAACATTTATCATTTTTTAACTAACCTCCACTCTTAAAGGCTTTTCGGCTTTTCTGTTATAAAATGTTCCTCATTTATGATTAGATATCTCTACATCTTTATGTCACCACGGGCATAGCAACTATTTTTGCTGCCCGAACTGGCAATAAGATCTTAGTCTTTTTTCGCATTTCATACTGTGCTTTCACCATTGATATATTTATATATATTATTATATATATATATATATATATATATATATATACATAAATATATATAAACTAGAATTTAAAAAAGAACACATAGAACGAAAACCACTGAACTCACTACTATATTTCGATGTCCTCGTCTTCAGGAAAAGAAGTGAATCGCTCCAAAGGTTGATAACGACTGACTTGGCGTTCGAACTGAAGCATAAATATATATATATAGTTCAGTATAGACAAAGAAACATAGAGCAATCAAAAGAACACACTTACAGTCTCTAATTTTCGGTTTGAACCGTCTTAAGGAGAGATAAGAGAGGGAAACCAAGCGCACTGGTTCAGAGACGGTTGGGGACCCAACCCCTCCAACGGTTGGGTCTCCAACTGTCTCTGAACCAGTGCGCTTGGTTTCCCTCTCTTATCTCTCCTGAAGACGGTTCAAACCGAAAATTAGAGACTGTAAGTGTGTTTTTTTGATTTCTCTATGTTTCTTTGTCTATATTGAACTATTTTTGTCCGTTTTGGATCGTATTTTCAACGGATATATATATATATATATCAATCAATGATATATAATTCAATATATAATAAAATATATATATATATATATATATATATGGATATATATATATATCAATGATATACATTGATATATAACATCTTAGTCTTGTTTTCCCATTTCATTTGTGGATTGATCATTGATTGTTATTTCACGTGTTTATGTGAAATCTATATATATACAGTTCAATGTCCATAAAGAAACGTAGAGAAATTAAAAACACACACTTAATTTCTCTACGTTTCTTTATGTACATTGAAATGTATTCGTCCGTTTCGGATCGTATTTTCATCAAAAAAGTGTATATATATATATTGATAAAAGTATCGACCGTGGAATAGAAAAAAACTATAGTTTTATATACATATATATATAACAGACTCAATAATATGTCAACTGGTTGATAGAATAGGTATATTATGTAATAGGGTTCGGTCTTTTTTTTTCTTTTTGATTAATCCAGATTACATAATACACCTATATATGTATGTATACTTGTAATTACTTTAATAAGTGAGTGCTTAAAACCTTGTACCTGTACTTTATTAAAACATGATGTTACATAGAGACATTACGAACTATTTTTTTCTATATGTTTCTTGGGTAACTCATTTGAGGTTTCAGAGAATTGATAACTCTGTTTCCATATATGAGAAAGTGAAATTCAATTTCTATTAGAATTAGAATTTCGTTGAAAACTAATTTTAGTTAGTCGTTAAAAAACGGCTTGAAAGTCGACCTTGATGAAATGATTAAGTGCTTGCAAGTGGCGAAAAAGTCCCATACGGGGGAATAATTGATGGTAGCCAGGTTAATGAAAGACCGCTTTTGACTAATCCCTAATTGTTGGAGGGGCGTATGAAATGGTTTACAACCTTTTGTTAGTTCATTTCCTTTCTTATCTTTGATACCTCGTCATTAGCAAAGGTGCTTCTTTGCCTTTCCTTCATGCACTTTGTACTAAAAAACAACTCAAACTCCTTCAAAACACAACCAGCACAACGTATAATCAACCCTTTATGATTGCCGCTTAATGAGCTCAATTGGTCATTGACCTTCCTATATCATTTTTTTTTATCTTTTACTAAACACTGCAGAACTTTTAAAGATTTCAGACTACAACTGGTAAATAGATTAGAATCAGAACCATACTTTGTGCAGACAACATACGTTTAGTTACTTTCCGAACGACCAACATAAGTCAGAAATGAACGTAAGTTGTCTAGTAATGTATACCATTCATCTGAACTATACATCCATACTCAATTACCATATCTTTTAAAACACCATTAATCATATATTATAAATATGACATTTTAAAATAATAAACAATTACTAATAAATACTTTTCTTCTTCTCGAAATTTGGTCAAGATTAATTATTTGAAATCACCTCTTTGCCAACGTTTCATCTTTATTTTAAGACATTCTCAGGGCTAGAACTTGTTAGTTCAGTGTTAGAAGTAGCACTTATTCAGCCTTGAATAAGTAAGATTTTTGAAATTTTATGATGAATGTGATGTCCATTGTTTTTGGATTCTTGCCTTGAGGATGTCTTAAAATAAAGACGAAATGTTGGCAAAAAGGTGATTTCAAATAATTAACCCTGACCAAAGTCCGAGAAGAAGAAAAGTATTTATTTTTAAAATAATAACATATTTGAAATACGTAAATTAAATTCATGCAAAATACATCTTTTGACGCATAAATAAGACGCATTGCAAATGTTGCGTTGGCTTACAGATTGAAAAAGGAATAAATTCTTAATGAAATTGTATCATAAGTATATTATTTTCAGCCAACGTCTATGCTGGCAGGGTTGTTAGATTCGACTTTCTATGCCTAAAATGCTCAACTTTGGCCTTTTTCTTATAATTGGTCTTTTCTAACGTTTTATTGGTATTAACATCAATAAAAATGTTTTAGCCACCTTATTTAACCTCAAATAACTTTATTGCCTTCATAAAGCCGTTTTGAACTGAAAATCCTACACGTTTTATTCCTGTTAAAGCAAGTATAAAACAAGTACTGTTTGAAATTGGTTATGTTATTCAATTTATGGCTTAAAAAACTGAAAATAGAACAAGTATTAGAAAACAGAAGACAATTATAAGAAAGCTGAATTAGGATTAGCTTGTCTGTAGCTCGTCATTGTTCCATAATGGCTAATGATCGTATTGGAGAACTAATCAAAGAGGAAGGGAAATATAGCAATCTCAGTGGAATCAAATTAGTTTTCTCAATTAATAAAAAATGTTTTTTTCAAAACTACAAAATTATTTAAAGAGAATCATAGAGTTAGCAAAATTTGTACTTTTGATGGACAAATCAACAGTAATTTCAATTAACAGCGTATGTGTGTTGTCGTAAGATATTTTAATGAATCCGCTGATAATTCTAAAATAGAAACTGCCTTTTTTTCCGCTGCCTCATCGGCATCTGCGCAATGACTAATGATGTTTTGGTAGAAGCATTGTGTAAATACGAATTGGATTTGGAAAAATTGCATCGATTTTGCAAGCGATGGAGAATCTCCATTGGTTGAGAAGATCAATTCAACTTGGGCTGGAATTCTAAAAGTTTCTCCCAATTGCGTACACATGAAATGAAATACATTTGTTTCATATTGGCATTATGTGTACAACATTTTATGAACTATATATCTGTATATATTTAACTTTAAATTACACAAAGCACGACACAGAAAAAGAATAAAGAGAACACTTACAGAATTCAGTATTTCGAACTGTTGTTCGTCATCAGGAGAGTAGACTAGAAGAGAAGACGATTGAGAGAGATCTCCCCACGTCGAGGAACGGAGTGCGAATGTATATATTTATTTTTTATATATTTATGTATATATTTATTTTGGCCTTTTTTTTTAAAAAAAAATAAAATTTGGCCATATCCTCTGTCAAGCATCTGGTATTCTTACATAGGTGTAGCTGGATGTTCCCCGTAGTTGTGATACCTTATACCATATGGAATATCCACCATAATATACCAACCACTGAATCACAGACATTAGACGTTTGTTTGGGGGGGGGGGGGGGGGAAGGTAAGATCAGTCGTTAACGTACTCACCTCTGAACTGGTAAGTCCAGGGTTCGATACCCGCATGCCCTCGATTTATTCACGTGGGAGGTGAATAAATCAGAGCACGTTATCCTTCGGAGAAGTCGTTACACCGTCGGTCCCGAGCCTGTACGATGTCATATACTCGTTAAACAACCCTACTGTAAATACTCTTGAGTTAGGCAAAATTTAGGACTTTCAATGAACAATCAATCTTCATAGTGTGGTATCACAAAGAGCTCAATGTTTGGCCTATGTCTGTTCCCTTGTGGGACAGCCTGTGCAACTTACAGTGTTGCCTACTACCTAGATGTTTGTTTGTAACTTTGTTTATTCTTTGTAACTCTTAAATATGTCATGGGTTATTACATTTCATGTAATGTTTTAAACTATAAGCAATATACCTGTATATTAATTAGTCTGTTAATTAAGAATTAAGTATTAGCTCGTACGTACATATGTTAAACATAAGAAACTAAACGCCTTTAATAATTATCCAAAAGTTAGACCAATATTTGGCTTTTAGCTTTTAATTTATGAAAATCAACAAGAATTGATAAAAAGCTGCGGTTGGCGTTGGTTGAAAGTGGAAGTATGTTTTTATTCAGATTTTAAATTAATCTTGATAAAATTAAGGATATGGGATTCAAGCTGGTTTGTATTACTGGAGTGGTTTCATCAGAAAAATGACCGCAGACTCTTAGGAAATTGGTTATTATGTTCCAGACACTATTCCAAATTGAATTCAGCTCTAACACTTTCATGGTCTTTGCAATTTAAAAGAGAAAGAAAAAAAAATGGATTTTTACGATTGATTTTGAATTCTTACAAAAGTTTACGTAAAAATAGGATTGGCGTTAAATGAATATGCGTAGGATATGTAGTAAAGTTTACCCTCTATATTTGTATCTTATGCTTGATTAAAAATCAACCGGGTATTTTATTAAACATAAATGTGATGAAATCTTTAAGGGAGTGGTTTGTAGATCATACTGTTGTAACTCCCTAAATCTTAAATAGCTTAGATAATAGTTTTTAACTGAATCTTTAGATTAATGTTTTATTTGGGCAATACTTTATAGAGATGATGGTATAGCAGCGCAGCACCGCAAGCTCAGCGAAAGCTGTTATATCCCTGCAGAGTTACCCAACTTAATCTATCCGTTACACACTTTTCACGATCATTTAAAACTCATCTTACAAGCCATCTTACTATTAAAAGCAATGTTCAATTACTTCATGACTGTCATCTTGAATTCTTTGCAAGTAAACTACATGTTTTGCAATATCTGTATATCACCTTGAAAAGTCATGATCCAAAAATATTTTGCGCTGTTGACTGATCTATTATAAAACAATAATTTCATATAAAACTTTATTTATAGTATAAAAAATGAAAAGAGTGCGTAAATCAAAATCCAAAAATCCCAATAAATTATAACTATTTCCTTTCCCTCTTAGGAAACCGTAAAATCGAGAGGTAAGACAATGCACTGGAAGTGAGTTGGTTATCTCCATTATACTTCATAACCTGATTTCAATCGCACTGTAAGATTGTACGTTAGATATTGAACGCCTATTTAATAATATTGGTGCAATCGGACCATAAAGGGGATACCATACCTTACTTCCATCTGTTTTTTACTCATACTAAAATTGTATTCGGCCTTCTTCTTCATTTATGTTGAAGGTTTGTTAGTTAATGACCTTTGTTTTAGTATGGTCCTGGTTTTTTTTAAAAGTTTCGTTTTTTTGGCCATCTGTTTAATGTTTCAGACGGCTATTAAAGACTCCTCTTCTCCTCGTCCTCTCGTTTTGTTCCTTTGGTCGATCACATTTCATCTTCTGATGACAGCAGTTTCCAAAATGTTGAAGAAAAATTACATCTGTTCTTTCTGTGTGTTACTTTGAGTGTAATTATATATATATATATATATATATATATAATTACACTATATACAAAAATATATATACAAAAATTAATAATCAATAGTAACTCTTGATATAATATATGAATTAAATACCACAATAAACAATATATATTAATTAAAATGCTCTAAGGCCTTTCGTTACAATATCATCAGAGAACTAAATGACACAACCAAAAAATATAATAACATATATATAATATAATATATAAATATATATTTATATATGATCAAACCACAATAAGAAATGGGAAAACAAGACTAAGATCTTTCAACCGTAACAAGCGGTCTTCGTCAGAGTCAAAAACCCAACTGTTGGGTTTTTGACTCTGACGAAGACCGCTTGTTACGGTTGAAAGATCTTTGTCTTGTTTTCCCATTTCTTATTGTGGTTTGATCATTGATTATTATTTCACGTGTTTATGTGAAAGCTTTTTATATTTATATATAAATATAATATAAAATATAATCAACCAGGTTAACTTGTTATTATATTTTTTGGTTGTGTCATTCAGCTCTCTGATGATGTTGTAACAAAAGGCCTTAGAGCATTTTAATTAATATATATTGTTTATTGTGTATTTAATTCATATATATATATAAACTACATTAATGTAGTTTATTTAGTTCGTGGAATCGTTTCATTTAATTGGTTATATAATATATATATATATGGATTAATTTATCACAATGAAAACAATTTTTGAAACAATGCTCTAAAGCCTTTCGTTATCACATCGTCAGAGAGCAAGTGAACTAAAAAAAAACAATAAATACTTGTTAACTTGGCTGATTGAAATTTCCAGAATTGTTGGCAACCCTGAATGTGTTTAATGATGAAGTCTTCTTCTTTTTAATTATCCCGCTAGTCAAAACTTCATCTAATTTATAGAGTCCTAGCCTATTGTTCATATATATATATATATATATTTATATATACATGAGTATATATACATGAGTATATACATGAGTTGACTGTCGTCCCTCCGTCAATTCACTTCTTCTCCTGAGGACGACCGCCATTACGGTCGAAATATTGAAAAGTGAGTCTTTGTTGTGTTTCTGTTTATGTGTCACTGCTTATTTTAATTGTTATTTGTCCTGTCGGACCGTTTTTCGTTTATCATGGTATATATATATATATATATATATATATTGTTAAAAATTATGCCAATTTTTATTCTTGTCCTTTTGCGAGTGAATTTTTCAAACTTTCTGAATATGGTTTTCCACCTTTCTGGTAAGATATTAAGCAATTCATCAAATCTTTTATTCTTC
>JAPFBL010000601.1:120000-156117 GCA_026182355.1 Hermatobates lingyangjiaoensis
GAATCACGTAACCTTCCCTCGGGTTGTGGCACTCTCCATTATGCCTCCTCTTACTGCCTGCCTGCCTGCCGCGTGACGAGAAATCTTTCCAAACCACACACCAGCGTGCAACTTATAAATTGAATCTTGTACCCAACTGACCGAACAACGACCTGATTCACGTTTTTTTCTCTCTCTCTTCTCTTGTACCTTGCACCTTTTTTTTTTTTTGTTACTTATAAAAATGTCGAAACATAAAACAGGCTCCGTTAAGCCGTTTCGACTTACTGAGAACCAATCGTCCATGTAGGCAATTTATTATGCAAACTTCCTCGAACCGTATCATAAGATATTGTTATTTTTATAAAATATCATTTGGATTACAGCATTCATTGCTAAGAAAGATCAATATTTTCCAAAACTAAAAAAAAAAATATGTATAAGTTCCAAAAGTATAAATATGACATTACGACTTTTTGACCAACTATCATTCTCAGAGTTGCAAGTTGAAATACATGTATTAAAAATTATACAGATCAGAATAAAACGCTAATTACAAATTATTTTTTGATAAACAGTTAATCATGAAGATATAATCACAAGAACATCTGATCATTGCTACTGATGAGGAACAATTGTTCCAAATATCTATCATTTAAAGGGAATTTTCCTGCTTTATGTAGTTTTGAATACAGTATTACTTTACTATAAGTAAAGTGTAGTGATCATGAAAAAATTCGAGATTTTGACAGAATTGTATGTTTTGATGTTTCCAAAGTCGTTTTATGACATTTTTTCGATGATGTATGTGTGTATGGGTGGGTGGGTGTTTGTATATCCAAAGGTATGTGTAGACTCTACGGTCCAGAATCTTTGATGGATCAAATTGATATTTTATACAAAAAAAGCGTCTCATAAAGTAGATGAGCCCTATTTTTTGGAAGCATTATATGAGAAATGAGATATGACATAAGTTTTTCAAAACTATTTTTAATAAAAGGACGTTAGCGACAATTTTATGTTTTCAGAAAATTGATGCTATTTTTCAGAAAAATTTTCAGAATTTTTTTGACGCTAAATGGCTCATTGTGGATGAATGAAATTTTTCCTCAATATTGAACGAAAAACTATCAATTAATAAAAAAAATCCGTGAAATTTCAATTACCGCAAAGGGAAAAAAACTATAATAACTGAATATTCATTCCTGGATTAATGAATCACCTGCTATACTTGTCAGAATTGTTTACATTTATTTACATTGTTTATGTTGACTTAGAAATTTTTTAAGTAAATCGACTAAAATAAAATTGATATTTAGAGCTTTAATGAAAAAATTTGAAACCATTTAACGTCATAAAACGCATCAGTTGTTAACGAGTTTGATAATATGTTTACTTATAGTAAAGTTGAGTGTAGGCCACTCCAGATGTTTTTTAAAAATATATTAATAAATATTACAAATTACAATAATCGTATATTACTATGAAGTGATGATTGTTTTCTGTATTTTTATTGCATTTTTTTTTTCTTTCAAATAATAATAAGGTCGTATAGAAATTTTGAAATAGCGTTGTGCTTTGTTTTTATGATTTGATGGAGTTTCGACATCTGATGGATTATCGCTATCAGAAGTAAGGCATGATAATCCAAACAGAGAAAGGTTCAAGGATTGCAGATCAGGACTGTGTCGATGAAACAAGCAAACTTACTTTAGAAGGCAAACTGGGAGGTTTCGATAATTATCGGTTTGGGTGTCTTGACCTTTTGAAACTCCCCTCCTGTGCGTCGTTTATGGCTGGCTTTATCTTTATCTATAGCACTGATTGGCCTTCACGCTCCATATCAAGGCACCACTATGCAATAAGCTATAGCAATCTTTTTCTATTACCTACTCCCAGGGACGTTAGACCTCTTTATTCTAAAACAATTACTGAATACGTTTATACGAATGTGCCAATCCATAAGCATTCATACATGCAAATGTTAAATATTGTATATCGTTTAATGGCATAGAATATATACTTCTGCATAAGGTATCTGTGTAAAATTAATATTATAAAAAAAAAAATGTAAAAATTATGATGCAATAAATTCCTAAAAAAATAGAATCTATATAAATAAAAGAAAAGTTTTGTCTGTACATTGCTTAGAATTGACTCATTTCAAGTTATCTTTATGTTTCATACATTAGAGAAACCGAATACATCTTTAGAAAAATATCTGTCTGTCGGTTTGTCCGCAAAATTTTGCCATAAGTAAATTCAGCCACCATAAGACATATATAGCAAGCTGAAATTTTGACAGTAGATCTGTTTATGTCTAACTTAAAATCTAAGATTTAAATGGATTGGAAATTCAAAATAGAAGTGAAGTTATGGACTTTTAAGCTGCTTTTGGCTAACTTCACAATATGTTTATTTTGAAAATATACAGGTTTAGCACTTGTAAAGCGACGGTTACCCGTATAATATATATATTATTATATATATATAATAAATTACCAAAATCAACAAGCAATATGTATATGCATATATGTATATATACGAGTTCGAGATTAACAAAGAGCAACACACAAAGTAGGGAAACACACTTACAGACTCAAATTTTCGGGTAATCCGTCTTCAGGAGAAAAGAGAATGGGAGACCAAGCACGTTGTAGACGCAACGGCAAGTAACCCGTTGGGTTTTTGACTCTGACGAAGACCGCTTGTTACGGTTGAAAGATCTTAGTCTTGTTTTCCCATTTCTTATTGTGGTTTGATCATTGATTGTTATTTCACGTGTTTATGTGAAAGCTTTATATATATATATATATATATATATATATTATATATGTATCTATATACTATATGTATATGTATATGTATATATGTATACATATATATGTATATGTATCTATATGTACATATATACATATGTATATGTCATCGCCCTGCCTTCCTGCGGGACTCTTCGCTCTTCACACCTCCTGATGACGACGATAGTCGAAATATCGATGTGAGTTATGTCTGTGTATTTCTGTGTGTTTCCTTCGTTTTAAATTTATTTTATTTATATATATATATATATATAAATATATATGGAATTGCCAATTGTGTTTATTTGTTATTTCTCCTGATAATATAAAACAATGTGTTTTCTGTTTCAGGTTAGTCAGTTTGCTAGCAGTTGAAGA
Organism: Hermatobates lingyangjiaoensis; assembly: GCA_026182355.1. NCBI lineage: Eukaryota > Metazoa > Arthropoda > Insecta > Hemiptera > Hermatobatidae > Hermatobates > Hermatobates lingyangjiaoensis. Next base: position 123,156 of record JAPFBL010000601.1, read on the forward strand.
TCTGCCTCATTTAAGTTGACCTTTTGAGTTCCGGTAAGAGTTCTTCTTTGTGTGTAATATTTTATAGTAGCATTCGCTTTCTTTTGTCCTAACATCTCTTGCTTTGCACCAAGGTTTTTTTTTAAAAACAGTTCTCTAGTTAAAACTAGATTTTAGTTGATATGAATTTCATTTGCTTTTAAGCTCCCAGCAAGATATAATTGACAAGGTGTTTCCCAAAGTTCAAGATCTGCCATCTATTCAGAATAACTAGCTTTGTGAGTGAGTGATTCTAACTCTCACAAATGAGCAGGCAGGAAAAATCAATAAACAAGTTCTTGCACTATATCAAGCTGAGAAAAGAACTTAAAAGTCAGTAAACAGAGCGATTAGTGATGAGGAAACAGTTCATTATCCAATTGAATTTCTAGACTCCGTGACTGTTCCTGGACTGCCTCCTCATGAGTAAAAACTTAAACTAGGGACACTAATCATGCTGCGATTTAGTAGCAGTAACAAATTTCATGTTACGAAACTTGAGTGCAACGATACACAACTCTGAGTTGCTGCTCTGCACAGACACGCCCTATAGGCGGGCAACATGACTGGGTGTGGTACGGGGGAATCTGTGTGTATACATACTACGCATACTATTGTATTATAAACGTAATTTTATAATATTCATTTTAAAATATCATTGAAATTTCTACAAAATTTGGTCTCTTGATTGGAGGTTTGATGAATACAAAAGTTGTTCAAACCCTACAGTATAGGCAGTAATTCTGTGTGAATCACCGTGTTCTTATACGTGATTATTTTTTACTAGAACTTTAAGTGACTTGGTCAGGCTGCTGACCGCTAATTAAACATTAGCATTTCTCTTCAAGAACGCTTAACTTAAATCAGTATACACATTGATGCATTAATTAACGCAAAAAAAATTAACTCGATCTAAATGAAAATACACAAGCACAAGTGTAATTTAAAAATAAATAGTTCTCTTTTTTTTCTTCTCCTCTTGAGGAATTGAGTAGAACAATAGGTGGGCAGAGATTTTCATATCTTGTTCGCAAATTAAACGTTAATTGGCGTTTGAGCGTTTGGAAGACTGGCGTTACGTGATGGCTTAACTTTCCTTGTAGGAGTCGACTTAATCATTAACTTTGCCTCCCTGACTTGAACAGGTATGCTTTAACAACGCATTTAAAAATGTCATGTGAAAACACTATTCAAACAGATCCCTACTTACGTCACTGTACTCGTACTTGCTTAAATAACATTACATTCATCATATGCTATTACTGTTATTTATATCATGATTTCATGCTATATGTGCCACTACTTTGGGAAGTTCAGCCTTATTAAGTTAATTGACTGGTCCGTATCTACAATAGTGTGACAACCATTATACTTATTATTCAAAGATAGGTTTCTTGAGGATTTTGGTCTAAAGAAATTACAATCCTGTATATATGACGACGTTTCACCAAAAAGTGTTTGGCATTTTCACGGCTTGTTTTTAAGGAAGAAACTATTTGCAGTTCATTCCTCTATCTATCAGCATTACATCAGAATATAGTTTCTCCCTCAAAAAACAAGAATTGAAAGTGCCAAACAATTTTTGGTGAAACATCAGCATATAAAGAGGAGTGTAATTTCTTTAAACAAAAACCCTCAAGAAAACCATCTTTGAACTTTAAAAATCATTGCTCGAGAGAAGCTTATATCATCATTATACTTATTGTAATTTTTTTTTTTAATTTAAATTTATATAACTTCGAGTGTACTTTTATATTACTAATTCAGTCAAGTATGAAATGAATTTAACGAAGAGTTTATTGTATAACAATAGATTTACGCAAAAAAAACTTTGAAATAAACGAGTTTTTATCATTACGTAAAAATACTATGATTTATTGATACTATTGTGGTTGGTAATATTATTTATGTTAGCAAGTAACCTGATTGAGTTGAAATGCAGTAATGGCGCTTGCCTGGAGCATGGAGTTTGATCAGTAAGGGGTCATGAATCATATATCAGAGGAGTAGCCTCTCCTATTAGTTCTGGAATGTCTTTACGCGAGTTGCAGGCGGTAAGCAACCAGCTCTAAAACAGCTTACATCATGTTACAATTGAATATATGCCTTACATACAACCATTCATTGTTACTTTCATACTGGTGTCTAAATATACTTATTACAGTATACCAGTTGAGATATTTATGCATAAATTATATATATATTACTGAAGAGAAACTCGAGTATTCCGTATTGCTATAAATCTTATTTATATTTCTTGTAACTGAAGTTGAATAAGAAGAGAAATCAAAGCCCTTCGTCATCATTTCTGTACCATTTTTCAAATCACCTTTATTTTGTCAATTTACTTACTTTTTTTCTAATTTCACGGCGTCAGGAAGATTAGTCTCCTTACAAATCTTGTATCTGTATTAATACCAGTCTTACTTTACCACTATATTTCTGTTAGGAACCACTATTAATAATACATATATATATATGGAATTAAAGTATGCAGCAGCTTCTGCATTGACGACCTTTTTGCTGATGGCCTCGATTTTCAACCCAGTGTTTTTGTGTTTCATTAAAATTGTTTGATATTGGTTTTCTCAATGTCTCTGGCCCAGCATATATGGAAGTTGCCTCAGCATCACCGAATGATAGTGAGAAAAATCGAGGCCATCAGCAAAAAGGTCGTCAATGCAGAAGCTGCTGCATACTTTAATTCCATTTGTCTTCAAGAAGATTTGCTGCCCACTTATACTAATATATATATATATATATAAATTCACACAAGGAGTTCTTGATGATTTTGGTCATAAAACATACAACTGCTGATTATAAGCCGACGTTTCGCCAAAAGTTGTTTGGCATTTTGACGGTTAAAAAACAATTTATTAACGATATAAGTAAAGCAAGATAAATACATCACCGGACACCACCCAACAGAAAACGAACAGAAACAAAAAAAAATACTAAATTTTTTCATTTTTCATTGTTTCGTTTGTGTTGTGTGATTTTCTGTTGGGTTGTGTCCGGTGATGTATTTATCTTGCTTTACTTATGTCGTTAATAAATTGTTTTTTAGCCTTGAATATGCCAAATAATTTTTGGCGAAACGTCGGCTTATAATCAGGAGTTGTATGTTTTCGTCAGGTCTTCGTCAGAGTCAAAAACCCATCTGGGTTTTTCAGTTGGGTTTTTGACTCTGACGAAGACCGGTTGTTATGGTAAAAGATCATAGCATTTTTTCCCATTTCTTATTGTGGTTCAATGATTGTTATATATTTATATATATATAAAGAATTCACATAAACACGTCAAATAACAATCAATGATCAAACAAAAATATGTGGTTTGATCATTGATATATATATATATATATATATATAAATAAAGTAAAATACCACTAAAAGTAGAGAAAGAAGTGGAAACGTTGTAAGCGTTAACCAGTTGTTATAGAACTGTTCAAGCAATTATTCAATTGGGGTAGCACTCGAAAACGCTTAGGACTTTTTTCCCAAGTCCTAAAGAATAGAGTATACAAGTATAAATAAATAAATATTTTGGTTTGAAACAAGATAAATAAATAATGTTTGTAACAAGTATTTAAATTAAAATCTTTTACGAATTACATAAAGAACAGTTTTCTGTGTAAGTAACAAGTTTTGTTTGAAGTTTTAAAAGATCAGGTATGTTTTGTAACAAAGACATAAAATTAGAATTGCACTATTTCGCATTAACGATTGTTTGGTAAGAGTAAAAAAAAAAAATTGAGACGAGGTAAGAATAAATTAACATGAATGAATTGCTAAGCATAATGGAATGGGGCGAGGTGTTGTAAATGAATGTCATAAGTCGTTCTGATAATCTAGAAAGCAATGACTTTAAAATGGCTTTAACTAGGTTTAAACTCAGTGTTGCCGATTTAGCCCGATACCGGCTAAATATAGCCTCTTTCAATCTTTTTTAGCCCTCAAAATTTTGTATTCAGCTCTGAAGGTTTTTTTCTTTCTAATTTATCTCGGTTTTTATCACATTATGTTTTCTTTCATAAAATTTAGTATTAAAGATACCTATCTATTATTTATAAAAAAAATATATGCAAAAACTTAATATCTAGCTTATTGTGAGCATTTTATACACCTTTGTTGATTTTATGCATAGTATGTACTGAAAATTACCCAATTTCATGGCAAACATCTGGTGTGAATCAAGTTCATTGCTCGTTAAAAACTTGTTCTTTATATATATATATATAAAGATTTCACATAAACACGTGAAATAACAATCAATGGTCAAAGCACAATATAAAATGGGAAAACAAGACTAAGATCTTTCAACTGTAAAAGGCAGTTTTTTGAACTCCATAACTGTAGTTGGGTTTTTGAATCTGACGAAGACCGCTTGTTACGGTTGAAAGATCTCAGTCTTGTTTTCCCATTTCATATTGTGGTTTGATCATATATATAGATATGGTAATAGGTATAGTAATAGTAATAGTTATATGTACTATAGTTTAACTATATTAGTATTATAATTATATACACTATAGTTTACCTATATTGTTACTATAGTTATATACACTATAGTTTACCTATATTTTTACTATAGTTAGTTAGTTAGTAGTAAGGTGGGTAGATGTAAGATCTGGCAAGTAGGCCAGCCAAGTGGGCCCTTTTTGCCTTCCCCATGTATCCCGGATCCTACTCCTAGGAGAATCTTCCTGATCTTTCTATGTAGATCAGAAGGTTTCTCCATTCCATTTCCCTTAACTTATCTATATTTATGGTACTTGAACCTAATATATATAGTCTAAGGAGACTATATACAGGGCATTCAGCCACATAGTGGACGGAGGTTTCATCTTCTTCCCCACATTTTTGGCAGGTCGCGCTGTTTGCTATACCCAAGATATTTAGATGTCTTCTCAGTCTACAGTGACCGGTGAGAATTCCAATAAGATTTCTCAACCTTGTTCGACCTAGACTAAGGAGAAACTTCTTACACTTTATACTAGGACCCGAAATATACAGCTTGGCCTGTCTGTTGCCCGGACAGTTCGGCCAGCTTTTCTTCAAATTCTCCTGCAGCCAGGCATTTATAAGATGTCTGACTCCAGCAGATTTTTACTATAGTTATATACACTATAGTTTAACTAGATGTCTACTATAGTTATATATACTATAGTCTAACTATATTATTACTATTGATGAATGTTTCTATCCTCAATGATGAAGTTCTGCTTTATTGAAATGTTCCGTCAGGGTTGTACTGTCATCTTCTTCTAGTAGCATTTAAAATAGAAACATCCTTTTATAATAATTCTTTTTTGCAATAACATCCCAAAGGAGGGACAATTTGATTTCTAAGTAAGAATCTATTTTATCTTTTTTCCAGAGCTTAGTCTCTTCTAATTATATCATGTTTCTTTAACAATTATCCAATCAATTCGTTTAGTTTTATTTTTGCTTAATATTACTGCTTCTTTATTTTAAATCACTGGTTGAGGCCTTTTAATTTAATTATTCAAAACGAAACGCAATCAAGTGACCAAGACATGCCTCGTAGTTGGTGTTATTATTACAATCATAAACATAATTTAAGTTATTAAACTAATTGTTCTTAATTACTTGATTGGTCATCTCCTCATGTATGTTTCTCCTTTCTTCAAAAACCCTCATAATTATCTTGAGTTTAATTAAAAAAAAAAAAAAAAAAAAAAACTGAAAATAAATTAGCTTATGAAAGTTGTATTGCGATTGAAACATCTTCTCGAAGGCATATTTAGTAAGCTTTTAAAAACATTGCGTTGATTTGCAAAGCATTATGGAACTTTTCCTTGATTTCAATCTACTCCATGATTCGTTGAAGTTTGTTGGGTTTTGCGGGGTATAACCATTTCCAGTTGGTAACAATGTTGTCTATACGTTCAATCGAAAATTATGACCCTAAGCTAACACCCATTGTTTGAACAGTTCACCAAAAGCACTGGTAATGGCAGGGGTTTGTCAACACTGCCACTCCACATTGTAAACTGTTGCACAGATTACATCATTACTGTACAGACTAACTTAATATCCGACATGAATTACTGACATTCCAAGTTATGTTCTCAAACTTTTTCTTCTATAGACCCCCTACCTAAGGAATATATATAAATATACACATCTAATTCTGGGTGTGTGTTGTGTGTGTGTGTGTGTGTGTGTGTGTGTATGTGTGTGTGTGTGTGTGTGTGTGTGTGTGTGTGTGTGTGTGTGTGTGTGTGTGTGTGTGTGTGTGTGTGTGTACAATGGCTACCACAGACGACTCATTTTAAAACACATAGTAATAGGAAAATTGTAAAGTAGAAAAAAAAATGAAATATCAATAATTATATCTATATTTTAAAGTCCATGGAAACCATAATAATAATAATAATAAATAAATAATAATAATTACCGTAAAAATAGCTGTATATTAATGAATAACAAAACTATCAATCATTTTTATTTTTTTTATTGTATACAATATTCATTTATAAATGTATTGTTTTATTTATTATTATTGATATTATGTTCATTTTATTTATTTATTTATTTCATTTATTTTTATTTTTTATTTATAAATTTATTTTTTACTAAAGATACATCTATAGACCCCTTGGTGATCATAGACCCCCCATGAAGTCCCATAGACCCCCAGGGGGGTCCACATGGACCCCTTTGAGAATAGCTGGTTTAAAGGTTCTTTTTTTTGGGGGGGGGGAAAGAGATTTTGTTTGGTTGGCGTGTGGCGAGGGGAATCGGTTTTTTTTTTTTACTTTCTGAGATAACGCTCAAGGATGACGCAAGCCGGCTGACCTATGGACGTCTCCTGTAAGATTCCCGTCGTGACTAGACTCGCGACACCACCGCCCTCCATTAGCGCCTCCAAATTGACCCCCCCCCCCCCCCCAACCATCACCATCTCCCTCCCTCTAATGGACAACACCGCAGTCCTCCAAACCCATTTCTTCTATGACCATAACTCAATTACCTTCTCAACACCCACTCCAAGAAACCGCCCTGGGGAAGTCAATGTGATCTTGAAGTTATGAACTATATAAGAACCTATTGAAACTATTAATATGACTAATGGGTTAGTTCCACTGAGGTTAGTATTATTACTACCATAATTCTAATATTAATATGACGTAGAAGAGAGTTAATTTGAATTATTGATTAACAAATTCGTCATGCCTTGAGCGATGTACTGCGTTTTATCTTTATTTCATATAGTTGGATTTAGCTTGGATTTAATTCAATTCTGTTGGTTAGCTTAGAAATTAGTCATATGCAACGAACATATTATTGAACAAACTAAATCCCAAATTTGAGCATAGCAAATCAGAGTCGAGAGATTTTGAGCACCCACGAAGCAATGGGAATTGAGATATATGGAACCTCAGCTGTTTTTAATACAATATCATTAAGTGTCCTGTTAAGGCTCTTTTAAATTAAATAATACACCTATTCTATCAAACGGTCAATATATATTATTGAATTGTTTATATATACGTTTCACGATGAATCACAAACACAGAACTAAGGAACAAACACACTTACTGTCTCTAATTTTCGGTTGAACCGTCATCAGGAGAGTTGAGAAAGGGACACCAAGCGCACTTGTGAAGCGACGGTTGGAGACCCAACCGTTGGAATAAACACCAATTAGGAATTTAGAGTAATAATATCCATCATACCTCGTACATTCACTGGAGAGCTCGACCTGTTTCGGGTCTTTCTGGTTCCCATCTTTAAGAGGAACTGATTCAACAAGACAATCAGTTGCTCTTGAAGTTGAGAACCAGAACGATTCGAAAACTGTCGAGCACTCCACAGATTATACGAAGTATGACGGATATTACTATTAATTCTAATATTAATACAATATCATTAAGTGTCCCGATATTAGATATCTACATACCTCGTAGAATTTGTAAAATTCGTTAGAACCTGTAGAATTCGTTAATTATACATACCTCAGTAGAATTAACCCATTAACTATATTTATCTAACAAATGTTCTAGTGACTATCTAGACGCCTCAAAGTGTCGCCACTTTCTTTAAGTAGATGAAGGTCTGTTTTTTCAACAGGTTGATATACTTGATGATATCAATTAGTGATACTATTATTGATGGTATAGTGTTCGAAATATTGATTTTTTTTTCACAAAAAGTCATGATTGATGGTCTAAAAATGATTCAAAAGATTACGGATAAACTAAGTTGTTTTGTAATTGCTTAATCATTTCTATTATTCAGTATTGTTGAGTTAAAAGACTTTAAGTATCTATAAAGTTCAATATTACAAAATTGAACTTGTGACATTTAAAGTGATTTGCCGCACATATCTGGAAGAGACTTGTGGAAGGGTTGCGAAGTAATTATAAGTTGAAAAGTAGATCGACTGCTATTAGGAGGGGGCGGTTGCAAAACAAAGATAAGATCTAGAAATGCGATGTGTCCGTCGGTTGCGCAGACGGAACTGAACCGTGCCGGCTGTTACGGGCTCAGTTCTCTCTCCTCCCAGATAAGGCAAACTTCTTCACTGTAAACATTCAAACACCCATATTGCGTATATTCGTATTGCAATATTTTCTTATATATACATATATATTGTTAAGTATGTTCCTTCTATTGTTAAATGTTTACGAGTCTATTTAATTGTCGCTCTGTTAAGCAAAGATAATGATTGTAATATGAAATAAACTTAATGTTTCGTTATAAAATATTAAAGCCAAATAAGTAACCGATAGGCAATGACATAACAAACGAGGGTGGCATTTTGAAGGGGGGGTGAAAATAGAAAATAGAAAAAATTAATATAATAAAAAGCTCTGAAATTTTATACCAAAATGAGTTTTTAATGTAATTGTTTTTATGTTTCACGAGTCCTACTACTGTTTTTAAACGAATTATTCATCCATAATATTTTAAATTGAAATAAATGCAATTTAAATTTTTCAAAACTAGTATTTTAAAGGGGTTGAGAGTTTATTATATTTGTTTGCCCAAATCAGAGTTGGGCCAAATCTAAATAAGTGGTGATTCCGAAAATCATACAAATTTTTTTTCTTCAGGTTAAGGTATTGAGATGTTTGCTATTTAATACCTTTTTTTGCTTTAGAAATAAGAGTATTTCTAAATACATTCTAGCGTCATAATTACAATTGTAGGTTGTTATTATAATCTATGTTAAATAATTATGATATCACAAACCTTAAAGCGTTGGAGATTTTTGGAGTAAAAAATTAAGCATGGCTACATCTTCTCATAGGCGACATTTCTTAAACAAACCCAATGTGTTTTGCTATATTTGCAGGGGAACATACGTTGAAATCCAAATGTATTTGTATACGTATTGCAAATATTTTGGTCTGATTAATGAATATTTGTCTTAAAGTTAAATAACAATATTGTTTCTTCGATTTGCTTGTCTTTATTGTAGCTATCGCCTTCCTAGAGAGAGGGAATGCCATAGCATAAAAACTAGACCTGATAGAGAAAAAGCAATAGCAATTCTGGAATCAGGGTCCTTAAATTAAGTAAAAACTGTTAAAACATCTTAGACACCATGACAAAAAATTTTTTTTTTTTTTTTGGGATTGTAATCGCTAACACAGGTGCCTTTCGATGGTAACGAGGAAACTACTGTTTTGTAGAAGAATCTTTTTAATTAACTTGTGTAAAATCAGAAATAATCTTACTAAAAGACCAAAATAGAAATAATGTTTCCTTAACAGTTATACCATACATGTGATTAAAGTTGTTTTAGGAAAGCGGTCTGTCATGCCAACTTAGATACCGTCATAGGATTCCAAACAGAGGTAGTTCTTGCTTGGTAGTATGAGCTATTTTTCAGTTTTGGGTTAAATTTGTCTCAAAATTAGTTCATAAATGGAGTTTTTCATAAACTTAGAAACAACTTTACATGAGATTTTCTGAAATCGGACCATTCAGAGTTAAAAAGCTGTATATCATGGTTTATAGCTCATTTGGGGATTGAGGGAAATGAAGTGGCAGATGAGGTTATCAAAGAAGCAGCCATGTACGACACCTTCAAGATAAAATACAGGATGGTCCCATTAAGTTATATCTGGGTAAGTACTACAAAGAAAAGTTTGAAACTTACACTAATTAAAGTTTTTCTAGAACAGGATCCAAACGAAAAAATTCTTTCCCACTGTACAACTAAATCTCAAATCTGATGTGATGATGTCACAGGATGACACGGATACTCAAGACTGAATTGTTTACTGTGGTTCCGAACAGAAGGAAAATCTTATTTTATTTTTAAAATTTTCAGTTTTGAGCAATTTTTTCTTCCTCAATTTCCAATTGATAAACATCTGAATTAAGCTACTCAGAGAACAGCCGAAAACATGGATATTCATTTAAAGAAAATATTATTTCTCCTGATTTTATGAACTAACTCTACAAGTGTAACGATTTTTGTAATATTGATGGGCAAACCAACAACAGCTGGTACTAATGCGCCTATTAATATCGAAAATTGTATTCTTCTTTAGTCAACAGAATCGTTTTGATTGATTTCCTGCTTAAACCACTGTTTTGAAATTCAATCTTAGAAAAATTTCAGAGCCAAGAAAATTAGCATAAGTAAACAAATTTAAACTGTTATATTTAATTAGTTAAAAATATATAATTAATAATCCGTCATTAATTATGTCCACATCTGATCAAAAGCTCTAGCATAACCAACGAATTCCGTACAACACTCACAGGTTAAAGTAAGGGTTGCTAACCTTTGTTTGCTTGGGGATCCCCAGAGCATTGTTACATCAACTATGAACCTTCTATTGGCTCTGAAAAGCTAACTATAAAACATGCAAATGTTTTTTGTTAAAGCATGTTTTTAGGTAAATAAATAATCTATCAATGCAACGGTATAAACAATTCTGTTATATTTATAACATGAATTCTAAATAGTAACATTTTAATCTTATGAGTATGTTGTTAATTCAATTGTATGCAGCTAGATTGTACAAAAAAAAAACTTATTTGAAAATTCGTTGTCATGATTTGGGCTTTCCAAACTGAATTTTTTACGCTTGCGAACTCTTCTTCCGCTCCAGAGGTTCATGGGGACATCGTTCGTAAATCCTCGGTTAAAGATTCGAGAACAAAGTTTTTTTAGAGTCAAATTTTTTTTCAAGATTTCATTAAAATACTGTTTTTTTCTTTGAGGGATAGATAATTTATCCTGATTCCTCCTTATTTGATAGTAATTTTCTTTATTTCTCTTGGAATTGAGATTGATTAGGTTGGATTAATTCCTACTACTATAGTTTTAACTATGGGAAAAGTAGAAAAAAAAATCGACATTCTAACCCAATGTCGTCATGATCATTAAGCAAGCTATTAAGGTTAAGCGGCTGTTCTGTGTTCCTCGATCAGATCTACTGATTACTTGATCCGCCGGTCAATCTAGCAAAGTCATTTAATCGCTTTTGTTTTACAGCTGTTTGATTTCCCTCTTTATTTGACATTACATAATAAGAGAGTTTCCTGGGGAGTCATATTTCAGTAAAGAGTATGTATGTCTGTATGTGGCCTCATGGTGAATCACACGTGTAACCTCTGAAGCAGGTGCGGGTAACTAGAGCGAAACTCCCGTCATTGCTAACAACCTAATTCTTAATCACAACCAGATCAAAGAAGATATAATTGTTAAAAGTATAAATCAATACTATTTCTTTTTCTTTTAAAAGAAGATAACAGCAACCCTTTGTAACCTTTACCTTAATGTTAGCATTGTTTCTACATTGCTGATCAACAAACAAAAAATTATAAAAATAACTAAAATTTTGTTTACTCATTCAGTTATAAATTGCTAAATTGTTTCATAAAATATTTCATCAAAGATATAAAATTTTAAAACTTTTATCGTAAAATGTTCTCAGAATTATAAGAAATAGATTTTTTGATTCTTTTTTCAAGAAATATTGACTTGTTGATGTTTGAATATGACTCAAAGTTTCATTTCCTTAGCAGTTTCTTATCTGATATAACAACTACCCCAATTACGAGGTGAGGCATCATCATTCAAGGCTGTATTATACAGTTTTTGATTTTAATTTCCTCCAGATGACTCAAGTGTATATCTTTCAAATATAATAGAGCCACTATTATTAGAGAAGAACTCTTTCAACAGTTTAAAGTAAAAGATAGTGTCCTTTAAGTTGTGATAAAATAATTTTGACAGATTAAAACTTACTAATATCGTAGCTTATACATATAAAGTAAAGAATTCTATGGATTCCCGCACTTCGTTATTTTCAAGTTAACTTTCAATAGACTTTCAATAAAAAATCTTGTATTAGAAATTATATACCAGTTGTACAATATCAAATGAAGCAAAATTACAACATATGTAATGTTACACATTTAAATATATATATATATATATATTTGTAAAATTTGGGAGCAGTCCTTCATTCAAACATATTTCATTGTATAACTGACCGTATTTCACAACGTTTGGATGAAGGAAAGAAGAAGGTATTCAGAAACCTTGAAAAACTGGTGAAGAAAATGACATCAGTGAAATACAGTCAGTTATTCAATGATATATAATATAATAATATATATAACGATGTTTACTACACGTTTACCGTAATATAACTTGTATTTACTATGTATCGACATACAGTCATATACAGTTAAAGAAATACTTGTAATCTTATACAATTTTCTTTCAAAAAAAATGTTTAATTCAAATCTTATAAATAAAACAAATCGTATAAATTAAATTAACTAGTTACGACAATAAATGTATAATAAACATATATACATAAAAACCAACTTTAAAAAAAATAGTTATTCAAAATTTAAATAAATTTATAAATTAACTATTTTACACAAAAATATAATAATACTTAACCATAAATCCAACAAAAGTCTCCACACAATTATGAAGTAATTGTTGTTCTATTTCAAATTTATACAATCTCACCAAATGAGTGTTGATTATCAGAATGAGTAAATACCACACAATTACGGATTGCACAACTAATGATTTAAAAAAATCCATTTAAAAAAACAGTATTACATACATAAAACGTAAAAACAATTACGACCTTAAAAACTCATTTTGGTATAAAATTTCGAATTTTTCTTATTTTAATTTTTTTTATTTCCTATTTTTTAACTGATCAAATTGCGCTACCTGGCACATGCCGCCTATGGTGGACACGCCACTGAACACTACCAGAAAATGAGGCAGACATTTTAATTCGTTCGTTGTATATATCAGTGTGGATTCTTCAACTAATTTTTATTGCATTGTTTTATCTCATTGTACCTGAAATATTTAACTTGTTCTTCGCATACAGTTTTATATATTTTCCCTACAATCAATCTGATCAGTGAGAGTGACACAGCACTTTCAATTTTTAAATATTCCTTCTGGAAACGCAATGCATATTGTTTCACCAAAACCATTTTTTAATTCATAATAGCTGTTATATATTTGCAATACCTCACAGTTTGATAAAGAGTCCACCAGAAATCGATGTTGGTAGCTAATAAGCAAAACCAATGTGTGGATGACTTTTTTTTCAATATATTTGTAACAACCAAGTATATCTCATGTGAAAATACAGATGTAATACATTGTTTTAATTGAACAATGCCATTATATAGCTTGTACTCGTATGACGATATATAAACCTTTTTAAAGATATGTTTTCTCATGCGAAACTTGTTGAGAACCTGTTAGGTAATACCAAGTGTCTAACTAGATCAATCATGATAACCAAAAAACTCATAAAAAGTAGAAAAACAAGTTACCTGGAGCAATATAACATATATAAGTAGACAATGTATTCATCTAAGCAATGTTCAAACTCTTTATGATATTTGTGAACTGCAGGTTAAAATAAAATTGACTAAAATTGATAGTTAGATAACTGAATTATTTTACCAATAGTAAACATATATTTGTATAATATTTAATAACACCAAGATTGGATATGAAATTGTACCAGGTAGAGATACCTTGATCTGACCGCAGAGAGAAGTTGATTTTTACCTAGTGCAATGGGTTCCTTGCCATTGCGTTTACAATGTACTTCGTCCCCCTTTCTCTTTTCTCCTGAAGACGGATTATCTGAAAATTTGAGTTTGTAATTGTGTTTCTTTATTCTGTGTGTTATTCTTCTTGAATTTTGAACTCATATATGTATATACAAAACTAAAGTGTTATCTAATCGGGATTCAAAGGTTCAATAATCAAGCGGTTGAAAGATCTTAGTCTTGTTTTCCCATTTCATATCGTAGTTTATATATATCCACTACAGATAATATTTATGTAATTTATTCTTTTTGTTTCAATATTTGGGCCTTACAACTGTTTGTATATTAATGCAAATTTCGTTTTCGCGTATAATTATTTAATAGATCCAAAAACGATGAATTTAAAGATTTCAGTATTCATATTGTACTTCTATTTTTTTTTTAAAGTAAAATAAAAGCAAAGTCCTTAGTTATTTTGAAATCAACTTTCAAACTCGGTAAGCGGCGGTGTCAAATTGTTTTGTTTTACATAGAAATCCAATATTTCTTGACACATGTAGAAAGTGTATCATTCAAGAAACATAATGGACCGATTCTACGCCTCACTTTCAATCTTTCTAAAGGTCACACCTCTAAATGATTCCATTCCACCATATTTCACTCCTCTCTGAAACATTAAATTATGCAACAAATTATTAATAATCTTTTCATATTAATCTATATCATTTTATTATTAAAATTCCTTTTTAATTTTTACATTTTTTTAAAAACTAATCAATTAATTAAATATCTATTAAATATATCTTTATTTTATATCTGAAGCATTTTTTATAGGTTGTTAATTTATACACTTCAATGAATTTAAATAATAATCCTGTAAATAATATTATTAAATTCAACATGAATGTAGAAATATTGAATTTGGATGAAGTGAAAATGCATTAAAAAAATGTGAAATGGGAAAGAAGTAATAACACGATCTATGATATATTGATGGTCTATGAAGGTTAGATGCTATACCTGAGTCGTCACCTATCTTCCTAATGACGAAGAAGTAAGTTTATTTTCTGATTTCTTTTATGTGTGGTCTTTTTGTGAATCTAGTTTTATATATATATATATATATATTATATATATATATATAAAAGGATTTCACATAAACACGTGAAATAACAATCAATGATCAAACCACAATAAGAAATGGGAAAACAAGACTAAGATCTTTCAACCGTAACAAGCGGTCTTCGTCAGAGTTGGGTTTTTGACTCTGACGAAGACCACTTGTTACGGTTGAAAGATCTTAGTCTTTTTTTCTCCCATTTCATATTATGGTTTGATCATTCATATATGTTTATATCTATGAAAAATTAATCATCAGCAATTACTTTTGATATAAAATATGAATTAAATAGCTACAATGAAAAATTATATATTGGATACAATGCTCAAAGGCCTTTCGTTTCGTTTCAAGCATTGTATCCAATATATATTTTTTCATTGTGGTTATTTAATATATATATATATATATATATATATAATTCACAGAAGGGGTTCTTGAAGATTTTGGTCATAAACATACAACTCCTGATTATTACCAAAATGACCAACCTTATGACCAAAATCCTCAAGAACCCTTCTGTGAATTTGAAATATCAGTGGTCGAGAAGCTGTATCAATATATAAATATATATATATATATATTAAAGATTTCACATAAACACGTGAAATAACAATCAATGATAAAACCACAAAATGAAAATGGGAAAACAAGACTAAGATCTTTCAACCGTAACAAGCGGTCTTCGTCAGAGTCAAAAACCCAAGTCAGTTGGGTTTTTGACTCTGAGGAAGACCGCTTGTTACGATTGAAAGATCTTAGTCTTGTTTTCCCATTTCTTATTGTGGTTTGATCCTTTACATATATATATATAACAAACACTTTTTCTTCTTCTTGGAATTTGGTCAGGGTTAATATACAGAATCACCTTTTTGCCAAAAAGGTGACCAAATTCCAAGAAGAAGAAAAAGTGTTTGTTAGTAATTTGTGGTCAAGAAAACAGTACCGTATTATATATATATAAAAGCTGTATGTATCAAAATGCCACAGAAATAACCGTGCGGCCCGTGGACATTTAGAAATTATATATTGCGGCCCCCAGTTGACAAAAGGTTTCCAATGTCTGAATAAAACCAAAGAATATACACAATTAACAATCAGCCCTAGAGATTGTTTAAGCAAGCACAAGAGAAGAACTTTACTTTATCTATTTGTGATGTATTGAAAGAAAAGTGAAATGTTACGGTCAAGAAGAGAAAGATGTCTATAGTTAGTGAAACCAAAAATAGTTGGGATGAAAGAGAGAGAGAGAGAAAAAAGGCCTCTTTTGAAAACTATAATATTTCATCAGGTATGATCTGGAGCAGTAGTGTTTATAGTCGTTATCGATTTGTGAAAGCTAATGGTTGAGGTAATTGCACAGGACTCTGCTTCGACTGCTCAAGACGTTTGAGGGAAAGTCCAAACTGTCCTTTCCAATAAGAATCCTTATTTTATTTTTACTCACGCCATCTTTCTAAACATTTCTTCTCTTCACAACTGACAGTTTTTTATTTTTTTTTTCTTTGTCGAGATATGTTTTTACAATTTCCAATATTTTATGAAAGAAAATCAAAATATACTTATTCCATCGAAAACATTAGTGTTATTCTAAAATTCCTATCATATGTTAAGGAAAAAAAAGAAAAAGTATAATTCAAAACTTCTAGTTTTAGTGCAAATACTATTTCAAAATCCCCCCCAGTTGTTGGGAATAACCCAAATACAGACGGGACATAAAATAAATCAACATGTCATATAATTCGTATTTCTTTAAAGAGTCGTAGAAACATACTCAAAGCCTCCATAAAGCAGTCATTAATTACTTTAGTTAACACAAACAAAATAGTAGTCATATACAATGTATTTTTAAAGTAGTTTTTAGAACAAAGTAATTAATTAAGTTAGCAATAAGACAGCTGTGTACACAGAGAGATTCTCTGGAACAACAGAAAAAATTAACGAGGTTTACGAAACTTGTGTTTAGCTTCTAAGATATCATGGATATTGATTTCTGTCTACTCCAGTGAATTACCCATTCAAATAGCCATAACACAGCTTTGTTCAGTTTGTTGACTTTGCATAATTTAGTTTTTTTTTTGAAAATGTTTTGTCCAATAACATAAAGTTGTTCAAATGTTGATGGCCACTGATGGTGAACCTTTTTATCTTTGATTGCCCAATCATCGGGTCTTTCGCAACTTATAATGAAAACGTAATTGATTACCAACGAGTTTGATTTTATGTTTACTTAACGTTGAATGTATTATTATGAATGTATAATTATGAATGTATCTTCAGATTTTTATTTATTTAAAGTTCATTATATATATATATATATATAGTTCGCACAGGAAAGAGAAAAACAAATAAAGACAAACACAAAAGACTCACAACGATATTTCGACAGTCGTTGTCATCAGGCAGAAGTAGTCCCTTTGAGTAGCTGAAGCTAACTCATTTAATATTATGAAATTCAAGAGGTAGATCTTAAGAATGTACATATGTAGTAAGAGAAGGTTGGTGTTATTTGTTATGCTATTTGATAATATAATATCAAAATTCAATATTTCTAGTAACATATTTATTTTTACACTTTTTTGACTATTTATAATAAATTAAAAGGAAACCTCTTAATACAGAGTTTACCAAATTAAATAATGCCGGTAAAACAAAGTTACTTTTAGTTGTTATAATAATATGAAATTCAATACCTGTAGTAACTTCTTTATATTTGACATTATTATCATCACTTGTAATAAAAAAAAAAAGAAATCTTATAATATGGAGTTTATATCTTCAATAAAGGTAGTAAAACAAAGTTATTTTATCAAAGTTAAAACGGATTAGAAATGATTTTTAAAACGTTGAATGGAATTAAATTCAGGTTCATAGATCTCTAGTTAGTGTATAAATAATTATTATCCGGCCAGAATATGAATAGTCAGTCCCTTCATTTCCCGCCAACGTTACACATAATGCGCATGTCTTTTCTATCGTATGATCATTTCAACCAATCATAGCTCTCATTTTTTTCCAAGTCCTTTTCATATTTTTCATAATAGCGTCACTTTTGTTTGTAATAGTTTTAAACGAATTCAAATGTGTTCTGATTGAAAAATTTATTTCAATATATCTGTTTTCAATTAGTTTTTACGTTGATTGAACGACAATGCAAGAATACAGAAGATATTCATCATAGTTACGGTCAGTGGAAACATGATATTAATTTTCTTTTCTATATTACGAGTTGGATTGATAATTCTTCAGACTTTTCACTTTTATGTATAGTAATATATTATTAGTAATAGTATATTTTGATCACCATTACACCTCACCAGGAAAATAGAATATTTAATATGATTACCACCATATATACCATACAAAAAATCACGTTGTAGTCATTTGCAAGGCTCAGGGAACTTATCAACTGAGTCAAAATAGTTTCTTCTATAAAAATATTGAAAAAGCTTCTTTAATATCATTGTAAACAGTTCTTTAGTGTATTAGTTGTACCTATTTTCCAAATTTCAATTAGTAATTTTGGATCTTGAACAATGTTTTTCTCTTATGCTGTATTGTTACATTAAAATTTATTATTTTCTAAAAAATTATTTTTAGATAAATACTTTGCCTAATCTATACTTTATTAAAAAATCCTTCTAACAGTGTTTCAATTGTTCTACTATATTGTTTTACTATATTTGCACTATTATACTATTTTTATTGTACTATTGCAGATTCTGCTATTTTATTTGTTCATAGTATTATTTGTGTTTTATACCATGCTCTTAGTGTGAATGGATTTTAGTCAGTGAATATCAATAAACATATAACACAACAAATACCTCATTGAATAATTGGTGAATGTCAATTGCTTAATTAGATGTATTAACATTATATTTTATGTACCAACTACAACTTAATTCAAATTAATCCAAGTTTCATTTTAAATAAAGGGGTCAGATTTGTCCAGAGTCAACATGTTTGCCTAGGGACTGTTAGATCCGAAGTTCAATGCCCACTCTGGTCCACGATTTATTTACGTGGAATATGAAAAAAAATCTGATACATCGTCCTTGGGAGTGGGCGTTAAGTGGTTGGAGAATCATTGTGTAGTATCTCAAAGGGCCAAAGTTCGACCTATATCTGTTCTCTTGTGAGACTGCCACTGCAACATAACCTAATTTAAAATAATCCTAGTTTAATTTAAAATATTCCAAGTCTAAATTAAAATAATTCATTTCACTGTTGTTCAAATTTATTTATATTATATATTATATTTATATTATAATTTATATATTTATATTTATAGTTTGTCAGCATATATGAAAATATGAAAATACATATACACTATGTTGAAGTTTAAATAAAACATTGGTTATTTTAAATTAACCCGAAAAACTAGTATATTAAGGCAAAAAATATATTCCTGGTGGTTAATATTACTCCAATCGTATATACATTAAGTTTATTGTGAATTGTAGGAAATGTTTCCACATAAAGTTGACTTGTAAACGACAATAAAACTTGTTACTTTACTGTAGTATAGTGATCATGAAAACATTCCATCTCGAGATTTTGACCGATTTACATGTTTTAAGGTCCCAAAGTTATTTATGACGGTTTTCCAATGATGTCTGTGCGTGTGCGTGCGTATCTAAAGTTTGTGTAGACGTTACAGTCCATAATCTTTCATAGATGAGGTTAATATTTTCCATAAAAATGGTCTTCAAAGTGTACATAGTGTTTATTACATTTGATTGCCGAATATAAATAGAAATGCATTAAACCATTTGATTTTGTTAATTAATGTCAAATTAATTAAAGTCATTTGTTAAAGAATAAAATGCAATGATTTGGAACACCACTACATTGGATAAACAGATAGGACTTTAAGACAGTATTATAAAGTATAGATTCATGATTTAATCAGAAAAAGATAAGGGATTTCAAAATTTTTAAAACAACAAGAAAGTTTTTTTTTTTAACACATATTGAAATTTTGACTTATGATTGAATGATTGAATGTGAAAGCTATTGAGAAAACAAACATTTTTATGTTGTTAACCGGTTGATACTTTTTTACTTATAGTAAAGTTGAGTGTAGGCCACTCCAGATTTTTGTTTCATGTATTCATGGAGGACAAACATATTAATTATACTGACAATATTGATAATACTCCCTGTTGTAATGAGACTGTGGACAACTGGAAAAGTTAACAACTTGAAAAAAAAAAGAAAAACCAGTTTTTAAAAAGTGCTTATCACCAAAGAAAGTAAAACAATCAATCAGAACTTCATTGATAGTGAACAAGGTGATAATGAGATAGATTTCACTTTGGTTTATGTTCCTTGTCAATATGACTAATAACGCTCAAAGAGACTCCCTTCAGCCAACCACCTTCTTTCGTGACAAGTCCCCCTTTCTTAGACATCTAGTAATTGATTTCTTATTCGTGACTTTAAAAGAATTAAAGTTCTAAATTTGGTTCGTGTTGTGTAAAAAGCTTTGTTTAAGTCTTTGAACTTGTCCGTCAAAGTAGTCCCTGATGCAAAGCACGGCCATGTCCAGGCTAATTACAAGTCACGGTCCCTCAATGACTTTACTCAAATGTTTATCTGTACTGTTTTTTTTTTAACATCTTTATTATTAAATATACAACTACGCATCTTCTGCGTAACAGGCATATGTTGTAATAGATTACTCAAAAACATTGATACTCATGAACAAAGAATAGAACCCTCTGGTTCAACTTTTCACTTGTTTTTTTTTTATTATTAGTAGTATATTATTGTAATAATAGATCTCTGGGCCATTTTCTCTTGAGACTTCTTTGGGGACTCTGGGAAGGTGAGGAGGAAGTAAGGATTCGTACTATGGATTTGGGTGAGAGGAAAGGTTGTTGTGAAAGGACTTGTAACGATCAGAGGCTAGGTTTTGGATGAATGGAATTTTTAGGTCTTTATGAAGGGTGTAGTTTTTTACGTAATAAGGAGCATTTGTGATAGTACGGAGGATTTTTGATTGCAATGATTGTATTTTATACATGTTGGAAGGTCTGTACTGTTAAAATATAAAAAGATAGTTTTTAAAAATATATTTTAAATTAACAACTAAATCATTATTCATTAATAATATTGATTACTTTTTTTTAAAACTCTTCTCTCACATCCACACATTTCACTGCGTTTTCAGATTTTTTCTAACAGATAATTAGTTGTTTGTTTTTTAATCTAATTATTATACCTCTATTATATTTTTTAATACTTATTACATTTACAGATTTAGAAGTAAGTACGATTATTTCTTAAAAGTATGCTGCATATTGTATACTAAGATAACAAGATTTCACATAAACACGTGAAATAAATCAATGATCAAACCACAATATCAATATTGTGATATATCAGCTAACTATAATATCAACAAACCACAATATCAATATTGTGATATATCAACTAACTATAATATCAACAAACCACAATCAATATTGTGGTTTGATCATTGATAGTATACTATATTCTCTATCGAATCTTATTTAACATTAAAAGTACAGATTAATATTACATTAAACATTAAAATACAACTTATAAAAGTTTTTTCAAATCTATGAGGTCTACGATTTTTTTTTCAACTTTTGAAAGAGTTCACTGTTTTGTACTGTGGTTCTACTATCTGGTGGCCAGTCATATCTAGTTGTTATTATCAATGCTATAAAACTTTGTCTCTCTTAGTGGAGAATTGGCAGCTGAACAGTATTTGGTCCCAACTCTGTGGTGATACACCATCACAAGAACACCTACCATAGTCAATGATATGGTTTTGGAGTCAATTTAGGTCAATCAATTGTATTGATTAAGAGAATTCAGTATTTACTGTCATTATATATAAGCTACTACTTTTAACTTATAAAATACCTTGATATTTGATCTCACATGCGGACTGTGCTCTCACCTAATATAATCTAACCGCTATTTTACGGAGGATTAACAGTAGATTACGATATTATCAATCTTCTCTTCGTTTAAAACTTAAAACTGCTCCATTAGTCAGTATATTTTTTTTTATTGTTTAAACCGATCAATGTCAACCGGTTACGTCCGGTAACGTCAACCGTTTACCGGATTTTTGTTTGATCGGTAATTCTACAGCTTCTACATTGGGAGGTCCTAAATTTTGCCCAATCTCAAGTGCATTTCGAGTAGAGATCTTTAACAAGTATCTGACGGGTTAATGTCCTGTTCCAGGGACGACGTACTCAGATTTATTCACCTCCCGCGTGAATAAATCGAGGGCCAGGTAGAGATCGAACCCCGGACCTTCCAGCCCAGAGGAGAGCACGTTAAACACTGAGCTAACGTGGCCCCTTAATCAGTATAAGTAGTTAGAAATGGGCAGTGGTTATTCTTTAATTATGTTTTGAAAAAGCTGTATTTTTTGTTAACTTGTGAATAATTCCAATAAATGTATCCGTAGAAAGTATTTATTATTTACGGTAGATACCATAATGGGTGATGGATAGCATACTGTAGTAGAAAATCGTAGGTAGGTAGCATACTATAGTAACACCACATCTGGTGCGAACTTCTGAAACCCTAGAGGAAGTTGCATAACAAACTTTTGTCAACTTAAGTATATTTGATTTGTTAAAATACGTATCCTTTGATCAGTCGAAGCATAAAGAAACCTAAACTGTTTTCAAGTTAAAATCAACTTTCTAACATTGCTAAAAATGTCCTTCAAAACTAATTAATCCTTCCCAAAAAACACTACAAGAGGAAAATAGAAACTGAGATCCAGTAATTTTGCCCAGACGTGACCAAACTAAAGTCAACAAAACTACTTCCTAGTCTTTTTACTTTTGTTTCACTTTAATTACAACTGTACGAAACAAACAAAAAAAAACAGAAAAAAAATTGTCAATTTAAAAAAAAAAAATAAATAAAAGGAAAAGAAAATACGTGTAGTTGGTCGCGTAACAATTCGTGCTTAAGCTAGGACTGGGCGGACGCTGAAAGCGACAAGAATTAACCAACTAGAAAGTCCTCTTCATTTGCTTTATTAGAAGCCAACGAACTGTTTTGCAACGTCACACTTGCCCAAAATACACGTGACTTGTGTTTTAAAAAATCTTTTATTTACAATCAATGATAATTTTATCTGATAAAACTTTTTTTTTTTTGGTAAAAAAATATTGAGTTTTAATGTGTTGTTTTTCTCACTTAATTGTATATTTATACCAGTATGAATAGAATAAATTAAGTATTCATCTATTGTAATGTTGAAAGGTCAGGTTTGTATTGATGGTTAATCTATTCTATTGCGACTTGCATCGATCCTTTGGTGTTAGTATATAGGAAATGTAAGCCTCAATTTGTCAAGTTATTATCCTTACTTATAGCCAGTACGCCATCAGGTATCCCTTGACCGAGTGATTCTCAACCTTTTCTTCGTCACGGCACACTTTTAATAATCTTAAAACTTGACGACACACTAACAATTAGATAAATGAAAATAAAAAAATCATAGTTAATTAACGTTTATGCCTATAATATGTACGACATCAGATATCCCTATGTTTGTAATATCCCTTGACCGAGTCATTCTCAACCTTTTGTTCGTCACGGCACACTTTTAATAATTTCATACTCGTAACTTGACGGCACACTAACAAGTAGATAAATTAAAAAAAACCATAGTTAATTAACTGTTATACCTATAATACGAAATATTTTGTAAAAATAATAGACGATAATAATTTTCAATGGATTATAAAGTAAAACAGCATTTCAAAGTAAATAAGATGTTAATTTAATGATAAATTACAAACTACATTTAATAAGAAATTTGAGGTAGGTGTTTTTTGACTTGATTTATATTTGGGCTTAAAAACAATAACTGTACTGTAATTTTATGATTTAGATTTAAAAGTGTGGATCTTTTTTCGTTCTTATGTTGGTCAAAGCGGAACATCCGAACTCGCACAACGTGAACGTAAGACTACGCTTCAACATGGCTACGCTCTTAAGTAAAACCAGTAAGTCATCCACAGTCGCGGGAAAGTATTTATAACGTGTAAATGTGTACAGAAAATGAATCCAACAAAAATATTTACGTGAATAACATATCAGGTACATACTCATGCTCGTACTCAATAACATTGTTTGTACTCCTGCTCGTACATTGAAAACACGCGTTCGGGGCCGGCTGGGATGCGCGTCCAAAGATTTTTTTACGTTTCGAGACCAATACTTAGGATAAAGCATACCCTTATGATAAGACTACGCCCCAATAGCACTTATATCAAGTCTGAATTAGTTTTAGATATCGAAATCCTTTAAATATAGACAAGCTTTATCTTAAGTTTTGCTATCTATATTTCTTCTCGATGCATTCCCATGCAGTAAAATGCATTCTACAAAAGTCTCCTCCGCTATTTTACTGCATGCATCCTGTTTTGATTTCTTCCCATAAACCATTCAGCCTTTCGACCATTATATGGAACAAAGCAGAGCAGGTCGATGTTTTTTTACGTGGCGCCCTTTAGCCACGCCAAGATACTCAAACAATATTCGCAAATGAAATTTGCGATCTTGCATTCTACGGCGCGCCCAAGGTGGACCTCGCGGAGGCGGGCGTCCACGACAGACATCACACAAAAGAAAAAACAAACAAAATAAACACAAAAACAAACAAAAATGTAATACGTAAAAACAGAGCCTTGTTTAATTATAAATTATTTTTAATAACTTCATTCAGTAATCAGTAATAATTTATTACAGCATGCATCCTAAAATTTGGCAGCAAAGTGGTTGAGTATCTCTGCCTTGACGAATAGTCTTGAGCAATGCAAAGTTCAGAACATTCGTTGTACCCACTCAGTAACGGGGTCCCTACATAACCATATATATATTTTCACTTCCTTATGTTTTGAAAGTGAAGTCAAAAAGTCCCTTTGGTGCGAGAGTAGCGCCAAGAATTGCTCAAATTTATTCACCTCCCACGTGAATAAATCGAGGGCCATGTGGGTATCGAACCCCGGACCTACCAGTTCAGATGAAAGTAGGTTAATCACTGAGTTAACCTAGCTGCCCTGGAATTCGGCTAATTAAGTCTTAGAGGATTTACAAAGAAGAAGAAGATTATTAAATGATTTTAGTATTTTAATAATGAAGTAAAACGTAACAAGTCATGGAAGAAATTTTTGAGTAATTCAATGTTCAAGTCAGTATTAGTAAGAGAGAATGAAGTAATATCCTTTGTTTTTCTATTTTTGTAATTACTTTTATTGTGCTATAGGAGAGTTAATTTTGCCAAGCGTGTTTGGTCAGTTATTGATGCTGGTCTGTTGAGAAGGGAAAGTGTCTGTAAACATACAACAACGCGCCGATTATTTACAGTTGTCCATCACTTTAATATATGCAACAAAATAGTTATACGTGATATATGGTATATACATAACAGAAAAATATTCTAAATAACTGTTACGCCAACAGATGACTGGTAACAAAAAAAAAAAAAAAAAAACCAGGAACTTGAAATTTTATCACCAAAAAAAAAAAAAAAATACTTTCACACGGAATCCGATATAATAGAAAGGAATCGGGTGAGTTGACAAATGTTTGTACATTGCGGTGGGTGGTATTTTCTCAAGGAAGAGATTCAGTCATTGGCCTGAAGCTGAAATCGGCTGTTCGTAATGACGCCGTATATAATGCCTCCGTATTGCGGTCCAGCCGTGCATTCCAAATGCCACACCAAACACACATTCTTCTTTGTTTCTCCATCAATTTAAGAACAAATATGTTTCAACAGAATTGCCGAACAAATCGCACTATTACAATTTAAATAGTAGCATTAGGATAGTAATGGAAATAGTTGGTTTCATGAGGTATATATATATATATATATATATATATATATATATACCTCTCATTCAATTCATGTAAATATTTCTTATTCCGTTAGGATGTTAATAATTGTGTTAATAATTTAGATAGTTCTTATTTTTGTATTTCAGTCCTGTGATGATTAAGTTATTAGTCCCTGAAGTTGGTCAGAGCTGATCGAAACGTCGTATATAATTTGTAGTGTATTGTTAATTTGTTTGTTAAGGTTAAAACTTGTTTAATGAAAAAAATGGAAGTCAAGAATAAATATTTTGGTGAATTACTTTATATTTTACCAGAAAGGTGGAAATCCATAGTCAGAAAACTTGAAAAATTAACAAGGATGTTTTTTCATGATTTTATATGATAAACTACTTCAGTGTGGTATAAATAAATAGTAAGAGAAACACACTGAAATATTTTATGAATGTACAAGTCTTCTTACCTTAGTAGTAGTAGCAACCCTTTAGGTCTCAGTGGCTGTCCCACTAGGGAACACACATAGGCCGAACATTAGGCTGTTTGTGATACCACAGAATAAAGATTGATTCTACAGTGGAAGTTCTAAATTTTGCCTAACTCAAGTGTATTTAGAGTAGGGATCTGTAACGAGTACCTGGCATCGTACAGGCTTGGGACCGATGGCTTACCGTCCTCTCCGAGATACGAAGTGCTCAGATTTATTCACCTCCCGCGTGAATCTTTATTTAGTCTTACGTTGTAATATTTTTTCGTTCATATCTTTTACACTAATATAATCCCTTTTTGGATGTTGCTTATGGAACATGTCACTTTGCCAACTCCTATTTTCATTATTCCCTGATGACAGGAAATCGTAACATTGAATTCTCATGAAGAAAATCGTGATTGCATTGACTGCGATGTTAGGACAACATATCAAACGATGAACAGGGAAGAGAACAAGTAGAAACAACACACAATTCACTTGAATATTTTGATCCCATCGTCATTAGGAGAAGGAGAAGAAGAAGAAACAGCAGCTCAGAACTCAAAGCTCTGAACAGAACACATCTTCTTCTCATTCTCCTGATGACGACAAGGTCGAAATATATTGAAGTGAGTTGTGTATTGATTCTACCTGTTATTTTCTTGTAATCGTCGATATAAATATAAATAAATAAATCGATATAAGTATATATTAATATATATATATATATATATATATATACCATGATAAACGAAAAACGGTCCGGCAGGACAAATAACAATTAAAATAAGCAGTGACACATAAACAGAAACACAACAAAGACTCACTT
This sequence comes from Hermatobates lingyangjiaoensis, assembly GCA_026182355.1. Lineage (NCBI taxonomy): Eukaryota > Metazoa > Arthropoda > Insecta > Hemiptera > Hermatobatidae > Hermatobates > Hermatobates lingyangjiaoensis. Next base: position 150,482 of record JAPFBL010000601.1, read on the forward strand.
TTCAATATTTCGACCGTAATGGCGGTCGTCCTCAGGAGAAGAAGTGAATTGACGGAGGGACGACAGTCAACTGAAGAACTCACAGGGTGAGGGCTAAAGCAGTGCTGCCGCAAAGGAGACAAATAAAAAAGGAACTAGGAAGTCGAGAGCAAAAAAAAAAAAAATGTTTTTGAAAGGTAGAAAAAGGTTAAGAAAAGAAAAAATAAAGAAAATATATAGAACAATTAAAAATAAAAAAAAATATTAAAAAAATATTAAAAAAAAAATAAAAATAAGAAAATAAATAAATAAATAAAAAAAAAATTAAAAAATAAATAAATAAAAAACTAACGATTTAAATTTAAGCCAGGTTTCTAGCGTGCCCCCAGGAGCCAAATGTGGGCTTCCTCAGAAGCTTTTAAAGTAACTTGTCTGTTATCACTGGGGACTTGTTTAAGAACTTGGACTGTGAAACAATCATTGAAACTGAGATGGTGGGAATTAGCGTGAGTGGCAACAGGGAGACTGCTGCGTTTACCAACCGAAAGCCTGTGATTATTCATCGAAGGTTCAGCATCGTAGATGCTAAACCAACGTAAAAAGCATCACATTGGGTGCATTTCAAGAGGTAAACGCAGTCAGTGGAGATACAGGAGGAAGGACTGTGAATAGGGTAAGAATTAAGATTAGTTAGAGACTCAAATGAAGACCCAGAATCAACAATGGGACAGGTAAGACATCTCCGACGTCCACAACGTTGTAGGCCACCACTGCTTTGGGGATTCTGAATAAGTTTGCCGGCCCGGTGGGAAAAAATATTTGAGAGATTGGGGGCTCTTCTAAAGGAAATGCGGGGCAACTGGTTAAAAACTGAAACGGTAGAGGGGGAAGAGGAAAGGATAGGGTAAAGTTCTTTAATAAATTTTCTTAATTTATGGACACCAGGGAAATAATTTGTAAGAAGCGAAGCAGTAGTAGTGGGTTCTCTTCTGTTATTAGTGGAAAAGTTGACATTGGCAGGGATGATTCGGCTATTGATTAAATTGGGGGGATAACCACGCTGAGTGAATTTGCATTTAAGTTTTTGAAGATTAGTTTCCCGATCTTGGATATTATTACAGAGGCGATGAAGACGGATTGAAAGAGACCGCGGGATAGATTTTTTTTTTTTTTTTTTTTTTTGCTCTCGACTTCCAATTCCTTTTTTATTTGTCTCCTTTGCGGCAGCACTGCTTTAGCCCTCACCCTGTGAGTTCTTCAGTTGACTGTCGTCCCTCCGTCAATTCACTTCTTCTCCTGAGGACGACCGCCATTACGGTCGAAATATTGAAAAGTGAGTCTTTGTTGTGTTTCTGTTTATGTGTCACTGCTTATTTTAATTGTTATATATATATATATATATATATATATAATATATTAAATGTTTAAAAATATACTAAAAGGCACATCTATCGGTAGACACAGGAAAATATGTTCCGTCATCTCTCTGTTTTTTTTTAAAAAAAATTCGTGATGTAAGTGAACTTGTCTACTGTGTATGCCTCTTACATTTGTTTTGAATATTTTTTGGACGTTCATTTTGGATTTCATTGGACAAATAACAACAAAATAACATAAAAAATCTTTAAAATGAACTATTTTTATAAACATAGAAAGATAAAATGTAATAATCATAAAAGCGTAATATTTATGGCTAGTATCTATCGAGTCAAAATGTTTTAATTCTGTTTTAGTATTTTTTTGTCAGAGTGAAGGTATAATGTTGAAATCTTTTAATTCCGTTTTAATATTTCTCTCAGAATAGAGGCCTAATTTTGAAATCTTTTAATTCCGTTTTTAGTATCAGAGTGAAGGTATAATTTTGAATATGTAGATCAAGTCACGAAAGACGTGCCTTCCTTATAACTGTGCTGCTTCACTTAAAGTTTCTTCCATAAAATATGCTCATCTTCTAGGTTTAGTTTATTTAAACGTCGAACACAAAAAGAAATTAGAAAGAAAAGAACATGCAAGTTAACTGAATAGAGTACCAATAGATATAGTACTGTTTTCAATAGTTGTTAATTGTTATTCAATCCGACTCCTTTGGTTTATGTAATTTATTATTCAAGTTCCCATTTTAGCATGCATGCTGTTGACTATCTTTGGTCAAAGGTGATGTACCCATTCTGTTTTGTTTGGTATAATCAATTAAAATTGAATATTAAGGCGGAATTTTGTTTCTTTTTTTTATTTATGCTTGCAAAAATATAAAGGATCAATTAATTTATTTTTTTTTTACTTCTAAGAGTAAATTAAAAAAAAAACAAAAAAAAAGAAAAACAGAGCTTCTGAAATAGAAATAACACAGCCTTGAAATTTATAGGTACTTTGGAAATATCACAAAGAGAATTTATAAGAAATAAAATAAATAAATACGTGAAATTGAAATAGTCATAGATTCTGACTAATCTTATATATTAGACAAAATCTTAATGCAGATAATTTAAATCGTAGATACTAAAGAAAGTTGATTAGTAATAACTAAATAACTTTTCCTCTGAGGATTTACGCATTATTTAGCCTCAATTTGGTAATTGGATGTAATTATTGTCATATTTCAATTCACTAACTGTAACTTAAAAATATATTTACAAATTATCTCGGCTGTTCGTAAAGAATTTGTACATTTTTTTTTACAAACGTATAAAATTTATGAATATATTAAAATTCTACTAATCTTCCTATTTTTCGTATAAGAAAAAATGGTAAATTTGCGTATTTTTTTTTTGATGATTTGGAAAATGGTAGTTGTAAACAGATGAGAGAAATGTAGGGTTAATAATTTAGCATAATTAATATATTAGTGCAATGACTTCTCAGTAGATTTAACAAACAAAATATAATGAAAAAATATAAAATTCTTCTTCTTCTTAAATTGAAATTCTTCAATTTAATAAGTTTGCTTATAGTTTTGAGTTGAATGTTTGAGATTGAGGATTGATCGTGGTTGGCAGAGTTGTAAATAGGTTTTTATTTGTCCAGCTTCCCGTTTTAATAGCTGTCAGGGAAAGGATTAATTACCTGTGTGCGACTGTGATAGCCCCCAGGGGCGGGGGGGGGGGGGGCAAAGAAGAGAGATTGCTTTAGAGGAGGAGGAGAAACTTTTATTGTTTCTAATAAGATTAGCCTGAGGGGAAGAAGGGAAGGGACTTTATCTTCCTTTAAACAACACCATGTTCTGATCGCAACGTCCATTGTAATCGGGGTTATTCATCGATAGCTACTGAGTGATAGTACGGGGAAGTAATCATCTTCAAAGCGTAAACAGGGAGGGGTCTCAAAGACTGGCCCGCGGACTGATATGCCGTGCAGTAAACATGAAAGCAATCTGTCTTTTAAACCCAAGTGGGGCAGTGTTTGTTCCTGTCTGATAGGAGAGGAGATGTAGAATATGAAGTGTGAGCGATATCTTGATATGAAGTTTAAAAATATCTTCAATTTTGAACTGTTATATATATATATATTTATAAAGATTTCACATTAACACATGAAATAACAATCAATGATCAAACCACAATAAGAAATGGGAAAACAAGACTAAGATCTTTCAACCGCAACAAGCGGTCTTCGTCAGAGTCAAAAACCCAACTGTATTTAGAAAAAACTGTAATTTTGAAAAAAACCCAGTTGGGTTTTTGACTCTGACGATGACCGCTTGTTACGGTTGAATATATAATATATATATATATATATATATATATATATATATATATATATGTTTGTAAGTGTGTCTCTTTCTCTGTGTGTTGCTTTTCTTCATTTTTGAACTGATATATATATATATAATATATATATATACTTTTTCGTTGGAAATACGATCCAAAACGGACAAATATAGTTCAATATAGACAAAGAAACATAGAAAAATCAAAAGAACACACTTACAGTCTTACACTTACTAGTAATACACTTACAGAGACTGTAAGTGTGTTCTTTTGATTTCTCTATGTTTCTTTGTCTATATTGAACTATATATATATATATATATATATATATATACAGGTAACTCACCACAAATTAGAGAAGATAGTCGCTCTAAGGCCTTTCGTTTTCACGTCGTCAGAGAGCAAGTGAATACAAGTTGTAAACAGGTTATGAATTTTGATTTAAAGAAGGAGTAAGATTGGCATCATTGACAGTATTTTTCCCTATAACTGTTGAAATAGTCTTGATTTGTTTGATAATTCCTTCAATTAGAAATTCATCTAATTTAAAAAGGCCTGGACTAGTGTTGACCAAGTTCTTAGAAAAGTCTTTTATGAGGGCGCTTTCAACAATGTTTCTTCTTCTTTCACATGACATAAAAACCAACTCCTTTGCTTCTTTCCAGTTAATTATGTGATTTTTGTCTCTAATGTGTAGGAACAAGGCACTTTTATCATCTTGTCTTCTAACTGAATACTGATGTTGCTTAATCCTTGTATCCATTCCTTTTCCCGTCTGTCCAATATAAGCCAACTCGCAATCCTTGCAAGGAATTCTGTATACACAACAGTTTTTTCGGCTTCTTTTAGAGTTATGGACAAGTCTATTTGACAAATTACCACCACTACTAAATGTAACTGAGATATCTAGCTTCTTCAACAAATATGGAATGTATTTTAAACATGGGCTGTAGGGAACCACCAGCAAATTCCTTCTTGAAAAACGTTCCTCACTTACAGATGACATCAAAGATTGTTTGGCTTTTTTCATCACGTTATCAATTAATTTTTCATAACTCTAAAAGAAGCCGAAAAAACTGTTGTGTATACAGAATTCCTTGCAAGGATTGCGAGTTGGCTTATATTGGACAGACGGGAAAAGGAATGGATACAAGGATTAAGCAACATCAGTATTCAGTTAGAAGACAAGATGATAAAAGTGCCTTGTTCCTACACATTAGAGACAAAAATCACATAATTAACTGGAAAGAAGCAAAGGAGTTGGTTTTTATGTCATGTGAAAGAAGAAGAAACATTGTTGAAAGCGCCCTCATAAAAGACTTTTCTAAGAACTTGGTCAACACTAGTCCAGGCCTTTTTAAATTAGATGAATTTCTAATTGAAGGAATTATCAAACAAATCAAGACTATTTCAACAGTTATAGGGAAAAATACTGTCAATGATGCCAATCTTACTCCTTCTTTAAACAAAATTCATAACCTGTTTACAACTTGTATTCACTTGCTCTCTGACGACGTGAAAACGAAAGGCCTTAGAGCGACTATCTTCTCTAATTTGTGGTAGTTACCTGAATATTTATATCACGTGTTATTGTGACAATTTTTATATAAATATATATATATATATAATATAATTTTTTTTTTTACTAATTATTCATGGCTGTTGGATGTTTCATTTAATGAAATAAATTATCCATGTAGTTTTTTCAATTATATCGATTTTTTTCAAAAAACAAAATAACGTTGTTTTCCTTATTGCATATATTGTGTGTCTTGATTGAAGCTATTATCTCTGCAACAACTGCAGTAATGTGCATTCTGACAATCAGCATTCAAAACAAGAAACTAAATTTGCCTTTTACAGTCTATTAAACCCGTCTCAAAATTGGTTTCAGTCACGAAGCACAAACATGTTTTCAAACATAAAAAGAATGTTTTCAAATGAAAAGTT